>JANZYN010000068.1:77115-154324 GCA_025583755.1 Cordyceps tenuipes | reverse complement strand
CCCCCCCCCTTCTCCCTCCTCCCCTGCAGCAGGTACGGCTCTGTCCAAACAGACCCCAAGTTTCCCTGTTTGGCGCTCTGCCTTCCGTCATTTGCTACCTGTGACGCCCCTTTGCTAATGACAATCCAGAAATATGCCGTCTCGGCTCCCCCCACCCCCCGAGCAGCGTGTGCTGTGCTGTGCTGTGCTGTGCTCTCTGTCTGGCTCTCGGTTCTACATAGCTGTCCATCTATGTATCTCTCTGTCTACCTGCCTGCTTTTCTTTCTCTGTCCCTACATACCCCTACTGCTAACCCAGGTACCTACCTGTCTAGGTGTGCACCTACCTCCCAATCAATGTATGTGCTACCTGACCTGACCTGCCTTGTCTGTCTGCCTACCGCATACTCGTGCCTATAGTAGCTACCTTGCCTTGGTGTTCTCTGCATGTCGAATTGCTGGGCTCGGCTCTGCCCAGCCCTGCCCTGCCCTGCCATTCTCTACCCAAGTCCTCCAGCTACGTACCTGCGCACCTACTTGCTCTCCTGCGCTGTCCTGCGCTGTCCTGCGCTGCGCTGCCTGCGTCCATCTCGTCTGCCTGCTTGCTGCTCTATCTTGTCAAATGACAAGTCTTACCTCTACTACCTCTCAGCAGGGCTGGCACGGGTTTCCCAAACCAGTCAACACCCACCACGCATTTCTCATTTCTCGGTGGTGGCCCAATCCTCGAACCTACCTACCTACCTACCTGCCTGCCTGCCTGCCTGCCTGCCTACCTGCCTGCCTACATACATACATACACACATACCTGCCTGCCTGCCTGCCAACATCCCAAGTAGTACCTTGGTCGCGTAACTACCACCTACCTCCTAGTTGGCAGGCAATGAGCACTGATTCACTGTTACTCCAGCTCCTCGCAGCCCAAAGTTCCTCTCGTCGTCCTCCGCATTACGGAGTGAACTGCCCCCAGGCTGCACACGTCCTCCCTGTCTTCTGCTACTGGCCTGTCACAGCACAACGAGTGCGACCATTGTTGACCTATGTCGATTCGCTGCCCAATATTTAACCCCCAAGCAGAACCCCAGATCGCGAGGCTGTCACCCCTTCCCTCCCACTCATCGTTTCCAACAGTATCCTTACCAAACCACGCAAAAACAACAACAATCAACAATCCTTTCAGCCCATTTCAACTCTTCCTTGCCCACAGGTATTCTCACCCTGTCCTCAAACCTCTCCAGCATATACTGACCAGCCAGAGCGGAGTGTTGTAGCCGCCGGCGCAAACACCAACCCACTGGGCCTCTTGTTCCATCTTCCCGTCTTCGGAACGCCGTGATTACCACGGGGTGGTGGTAAACCACCAAAACCAAACGAAGCCAAAGAGTATGCTCCAGAGTCGCTCACGCCCGACAGACAGTTATTAACCTTGTTCCCTCCGCAGCTATTCGAGTGGTGTTGGACTCTGCATTGCCCATCGCTCTTCAGGCTCCTGCGCCTCCTCCGACTCTTCGTACCACGCTCCTTAAAAAGTCGACTAATGTTAGTCGTTGCCAGTTCGCTTTGCTGGTAACCTCGTCCCGACCTTCCTTTCCTCCCTTTCGCCACCTTGACTCTTGTCCTCCTCTATCCCTTCTCCCACCTTGGCACGCGCGACTCTGTCACTCAAGCACCAGAGTGCCACAGAAACATGTCTACCATGCTTCAAATCAGAGATCTCCTCAACCCGGTGACACCCGAGCCCTCGGACGGCTCCTCAGATGAGGCTTGCGTCCAAGTGTCTCCCGGGCGCATCGCTGCGGGCAGCGCATCAGCTAGACACCCAGTGCGGCCTCGGGAGTGGTCCTCCAAGCCAGGAAGGCAAAGAGGACCTGTCAATTTTATGCCCTTTGAAGAAGGGCTAAGTCCGGATATGATTCAGCAGATTCGCATGTTTCAGGTGCGACCATTCGGACAGATTCGACAGTCTTGCGAGCACATCCCATACAACAGCTCCAAGAAGGACTTCTTCGGCAAGACGGGCCGTGAGAGCATAGATGGTACGTGATATCCTGTGCATCAGCTAAAAATAAAATTACTAACCTCGCCAAGTGCTCAAATACGAGTTCCGCTCCCAATCAGACCCCCCCGGAGACTTTACCGTCATGTGGGACTACGATGTCGGCCTGGTCAGAATCACCCCCTTCTTTAAATGTCTGGGATATGCCAAGGTGGGTGCAACTCTGAGTGACTGTGACTGTCTTTAGCTCTATCCGAACTCGCTGACTCACAGCCGACAGACCAAACCTTCACAGATGCTGGACAAGAATCCGGGGCTAAGAGACATCACACCAAGTATCACAGGAGGAGCAGTTTCAGCCCAAGGTAGGACAAAATGCGCCGGGTACCACCACTTACGTGGCTTGACAGGCCTTGACAGGTTGACTGACACAAAGGTGCTATTTAGGATACTGGATGCCCTATAAATGTGCCAGGGCCATCTGCGCCACCTTCTGCTACCCCATCGCTCCCGCCCTCATCCCACTCTTCGGCCCAACATTCCCATCGGAGTGCCGTCTCCCAGGGAGCCCCGGCTATCGGGACATGACGATCGATCCTCGAATCATCGAGGAAGCAACCCGAGACGCGCTCAGCTCGCGCTCGCTACGCCTAGAGCCGAGTTCGCCGTTCGGTCCTCGGCCCACCCTACCGCCGAAGCATCAGCATCGACACGTCCTCGAGCCCAGGCCCGACCAACGCTCGTACGAGAGAAAACTCCCCGGACAGGAATGTGAGAGGCTGATGCAACCGAGTCCACAGCGCCTTCCCTCTTCCTGGAAGCCGGTGAACGCCGCGACGTCGCCCATCACCCCGCCGCGGTCCGCCAACAGCCAGCGGCCCCTCATCTCTGGTAACATGGATAGATTCCGGAATCACCAGTATGTTGAGGATGGCCGACATGCGCTGGTTCTTGCCGGAGACGAGTCTCCCGAACTTCGACGTACACATCCGCGAGAGCTGGCTGCCCGAGAGTACCCGATGACGCCGGCTCGCCCACATCTGCACGCCTCCGAGGGATACGGACTGAAGAGAAGGTACGTATCGCCGGTGATTGTGGACTTCAGCGGCCACTCGTCGGGGGATCGGGATGTGCGGCCAGCGTCTCGAGGAGAGCAGAATCCTCGAAAACGGACGCAAAGGGACGGCTCGAGGAGGATAGAGGACTATCATGCCGCGAGCGCCCTGGTAGGGCTGCAGGGGGAGACGCATATCCGCTCACGCGGGTAGACATGGAGCACCTGATTTGTATGTCGATGTATACCTGGGTTAGATGGTGCTCAGAGGCGTTAACGGACCGGATGGGTTAGATTCTTTGCTTTTTCCTTGCACCCGCAGCCTTGACTGCCTGTACTTGTTTTGGGTGGTACCGTTTTGATCTCACTTTCTACCAGAGTTCCAATGTTTTTGCAGATATCATAGCCCTTTAGCTTTTAGGGTACGGCTTGCTTTTCTTTTTTTTTTTCCTTGCTCTTCATGTTCTTCGTTCTATTTTGCTTTCTCGACGTTGCTCGAATCCACCATACTTTAATAAATGTACTGGTATCATGTTTTGCCTTTTTTTTTTTTTTTAAAAAAAAAAGCCACCACCAGATGTTCCCGTTCATATCTAGTAAAACATCGTAACTGGACATGGCAGCTTTCTACGACCTGCCCATTTCCTTTGCCTTTTGCTCCTTGAACTTGACGATCCACGCATCGGCCTTGTCCGTCGGCAGGACGAAGACGCGGAGCAGCTGGTCGACGATCTCGACCCTGCCCGTGCTGAGGACCTTGAGCAAGGACGCCTTCTTGCCCATCTTGAGCAGGCCACCATCCTTGGTCTCGACGTAGCACGACACCGTCTCCAGGCGGTACGCGCCCGCGGCGTCCCACGGCAGCGGGAGCACGTACCCGAGGTGGTCCGCCAGCGACTGCGTCTCCTCAAACGCCTTGACCAGGTCGCTCTCGCCGTGCTCCGGGTAGAGCAGCAGCACCGGCAACGCCAGCCGGCTGCGCGCGTCCTCCGGGTCCGGCACCAGCCGCACCCGCGCGTCCTCCATCTCCGGCGGCCGCGCCGTCGACCGCGTCACGATGCCGCGCGCCGCCAGCGCCGCCTGGAGCAGCCGCTCCTGCCGGGCCGCCGCCTCGGTCCGCTCCTGCGCGCGGCGGCGGCGCGCGTCGAGGTGGGCGGTGCGCGCGGCGATGTCGGCGCGGAGCGCGATGAGCGCGTCGTTGGCGGGGTCGAAGACGAGGCCCCGCGCGCACATGTCGGCCGCCTCGGCGACGCGGTCGACGCGCAGCAGCGCGCGCGCCGCCCGGTAGTACGCCTTGACGGCGCGCGGGTCCAGCCGCAGCGCGGCCACGCAGTCCAGCCACGCGGCCCGGTAGTTTTCGAGCCCCAGCTCGCAGGCCGCCCGGTTGACGTGCAGCGCCGCCAGCAGCGCCCGCTGCGCCGCCACCTCTGTCTCCGACGCCGTCTCCGACTCTTCCTGCGGCGGCGGCGGCGGCGGTGGTGGGGAATCGCCGCGCAGCACCGCCGCCGCACGCTTACGCTCCTCCGCAGTGAGGAGCAGCACGCCGCGGGTGTAAAACTCGCGCGCGTCGACGAGGCCGCCGCGGGCGCGGAAGCGCTCGTTGCCGCGGTCCTTGAAGTCCGAGGCGTTCTCGAGCGGCGTGCCCTCGTAGTCGAGGGCCTGCAGCGCGGCAATGTCGTCATTGTCCGCCTCCATCTCGGTCATAAACAGCGGGGAGTGGTTGAGGTCGGCGAGGATCTCGGCGGTGGTCTTGCCGGCGTTGGCGGCGAGCCCGGGCGGCAGCGCCGGCTTGGTCGCATCGTCGTCTCCGGGTTGGGCTTGTGTGGGTGGCTTCTGCTCTTGGAGGCTCGCGGCGCTCATGAGCTGTTCTGTGAGTTCTTCAAGCTGCATCTTGGGCGGTTGGCGGCGGCGGCGGCTTCGGCCGTGCGGCTCCTGGCTCTCCTTCGTATGTGATGGATAAAGGGGCTTCAACTAGCCGTACTGGCTAGGAGTATAGCGAGAGCTGATGATTTTGAGACGCTGATGGAATGTGAGAAGCGAGATGAGTCATCGTTGGCGATGAAAATTCGATGGGGTTGTGTGTACAACGGCTAAAAATTTCCAAATTTCGGTGGCGACGTTTGTAAGGCGCACCATGTCGGCCCGCCTTCTAAATAAAGGCCACTTACTTCCTGATGGCCGCCTCACCCTGCACTCAGAAATGCAAGACGTGCTGTAGAGAATGCCGTTCGTTATTATAAATCACTTGCGAATTCTATCAAAAATTATGCGCAACCAATTACAATTACGTCTGTCTAATCTATGTAACTGCCTGCCTCGTTATATTATGAGGGAAGCCCACCGCGGGCATCAAAGTAAACGAGGTACACTTTTCGACAAAAAAATACAACAACGCCGATCCATGTAGATGTAATGTGCTCCGAAATGCATGCGCCATAGGAATCGTAAGTAATAACATCGTATCCTTCAAACGTCAAAGAATAACAGCAAGGAAAATGCCCAACTCATCCCAACAATACCAACCAACCAACAGGAATCTTCGTCATCTGCTAACTTGATCAATGCATTGGGCAGATTCGGACTAGATTCCCTTACCAGGAACACCCAGCTGAAGAGCTGCCCAATTTCATCAACAACAGTGGGGAATAATGGGCAACAGCGGGACTTGGCCGCTTCATCAAGTAAGAGTAGGCATTGAATGTCTACTCCCTGCCAGCGGCTGAAACTTCAGCTGTAAACTGGGTGTTTCCGACTGCACTCTCTTCCGATCGATCAGCTACTGATCGCGGAACAGAGAAGCACTGGACAGACCCGGCGATCGCGACAACGACGCTGCCGTACCAAGCCAGCGCGGTGCAGTCCATCTTGCTACCTGCGGTGTACAGGTAGCCTGCAATAGGAGGTGCGATCATGCGGCATGCCGCACCGGCGCTAGCGGCCAGACCATTCACCTTTCCTAGAACACTCCAAGTCGGGGTAGCCTCCTTGATGAGGATGAGGAGAAGGGGATAGAGGGTGACGGAGAGAATGTTTCGCACAGCCAAGCAAGCGTAGATGGCAGGGAAGAGCATTGATTCAGGGACGTAAAGGAGGAAGGGAACAATGGCGTAGATGATGGGGTGGAGCACCGTAACCATGATGAAGAGTTTGTACACACCAAATCTCTCCGCGGCGAGCGGGAAGATGACTGCTTGGACAAAGAGCGCAATGCCGCCGTTGACGGCCATGATTAGTCCGACCTGACGAAGAGAGAGGCCAAGCCCGCCAGGGGAGTAGAAGGGGGATGATGCGCCAACTTTGGGCGAGGACACCAAGGTCGAGGCTCTCTCATCTTCAAAGAAGATGGGCATGAGATGGTCGTATGTCATAGAGTGGTATGTAAAGATGGAGAGGGCGATGATGAAGCCGACAACGCGCTTGTTCCAGACAGGGACAGAAAAGAGTAACTTTTCTTCCCGCTCAATGCTTTCTTGGCGTTGTTCGCTGGTCTCTCGCATAGTTCCATAAGTCTCTGCCCGCAAGTCGACGGCAGGACGCTTCATCGCATCCGAGGTTTCCATCAGCGGGGTCTCTTCCGAGACATAAGTGTCCGCAGGCAGAAGCACTCGGGGCTGCATCTCGGGGTGAGTTTCCTCTAGGAGAAAGAAGCCTAAGATGATGCTGGTAAGGAGTAGGAACGCGCAGAGCAGGTTGGGTAGCAGGTAGGGAAAGCGACCGAAGATGCCATCGCGAGGGAACAGATCGGGCCAAGAGTCGGCGGGATCTGCAAATGTGCCTCCGATGCAAGGACCGATGATGGTACCGATACTCCAGACAAATGGCATGACAGCGAATGCCTTGGCTATTGAGGTGTCAGCTAAGGATTTTCAAGGCGCTCGCTGACAAGGGCACCGAAGAAAAGGGCCACGTGAACTTGGGGTGACTGACGTTCATGCTCGGGTTTGGTGACAAGCTCGCCAACCATGGTTTGAAGGACACCAATGTTACCGTTAAGAAATCCACCGATGGCGCGCCCAGCCAAAGCGATCCAAATGTTGGAGGCGAAACCAACCATTACCATGCTAAACATGGTTCCTACACACCCAAGGATGAGGACGGGCTTTCGGCCAACGCGATCGGAGAGGCCGCCCCAGTACATGCCCATGACGGCCTCGGCCAAGGAAAAGGCCGAGATGAGGAGACCAGAGTAGAATGAGGCATCTTGCTCATCGCCGAAATTGAATTGTTTGACGAGGGCCCAGGCGTACGGGAAGATGGAGGTCAGGGCGATTGGTTCGGCGAGACGGACAATGGCTATCCGTAAAGTGGCGGTTAGCCCGGGTGTGTGCATTGCAGGGGAGGGGGTGCAAGTAAAAAGCTCACCGAGTAAGAAGAGCTGCAACGTCGGGAATTCATCAGGGTTTCGGAGAGTTGCCTGCTTGGTTAGGGCCATGTCTTTTCAACGCGGCGAGAGCTTACGACAGACAACACAAGCACTGAGGTCTTGGGGGAAGTGCGTGTGTTGTTGTACGTAGAAAATTGTGATGGTGCTGCGGGTTGTTGTTTGTGGTGTGGTGTGGTAGTAGTGGTGGTGGTGGCGTGCGGATTGCTAGACAGGTAGGGCGCCCAGGAGCGGCGAGGAATGCTTTCTCGGCGACGCTGTGCGTAAAACAGACGCCAAAAGAGGATTTTCAAAGATGTTACGGTATAAATGCAGCGAAGCAACACACCACAATCAACAGCGGTGACAATCAGGAGAGAAGAAGAGAGGGAGGGAGGGGGAAGAGGCAGTGGTGGGAGCGAGCAAAATATGAAGGACTGGCGGTTCAGGCAAACACAGTAAGTCGCAGAAGTCACACTGTCACATCTAGCAGCGTTGCATAAGTCGAGGTGAGCTAATAACTACAGGGGTTTCAGTGCAGGCTCCAGTTTCCGGTGCCGGAGCCTTCGATAACGGGGGCCTCGCATTGTTTGCAGCAACCTTCAACAGACCACGCCCCGCCAACACGGCTGTCTAGCGAGGGCCCGAGGCAGGGACAGCCGCTAGCAGCCTCTCTCAGCGCTCATTTAGGCAAGTAACACCTGGCGGTTAGCCCACTAAAATTATTTTTCGCCACACCAAGCTAGGAACTAACCCGGCCGGTCTCCTCCGGTTTCTGTTCCGATGGCTGAATGTCTGATTGCGACACTGTATATTTATATCTGGGTCAAGAAGAATGCATGCACGCCGCGATGCCCTGCAGCAGTGTGTTGCATGCAGGTGATTGGGATATCCAATAAATGCATGATTGAAAGCGCACCCGCATTGCGAAAATCGGAAATCACACGCTCAAAGAAAACAGAAGAGGGCGTGACATGAGTCGCGGACGGACCTTTGATAAGTGTATGGACGATGCAACATGCCCGATATCTACACCACATGGACTTGGCTGCCGTCTATTTGAACAAGTAATTTAATAATATAATCCACAACCGAATTCTTGTCCACACGAGCATCGACTGGCGCCCGGTCTGTGTAACAGCATCGGCAGATCGACCAGGCTGGGAAGCTGGGCTTTTGTCTCACACTGGAAACGCGAGACTAGACCTGCTGCCCCGCGCCACTTTGGCTATTGTTATTAGTCTTCGAGGCCACCCGATGGCCGCTCTTTCGCTGCCGTGCGAGGAACACGCTGTGGCCACCGTACGACAAGGTGCAACATGGCTTCCAACGGGTTGAAAAAAAAGTTTGCCCCTATAGTATCGTAGCAAGGTGTTCTTCCGGTCAGAGTGGCTAGAAGCTCAGCAAAAATCCCTCTACCACTTGTTGTGTTAGGATGAGCTGTTTCGTTTGTTTACTTGGTTTGTATACGTTTGACATCGGCGACTTGTTTTTTTAGAGTGGCCAGTGCCCGGTGCTAGCGCAACGTTCAATGGACCCTCTACGGTGTAGCTGCATACAGTGTTGGAAGCCTGCAGAGACACTGTATATGCGAATGTTCAAATGCAGTGCTTATCAGAAATCGTTCTGCATCACCTGCTCCTCCGCACTCCACCTACAAAGGTTTACGAATACAGATAGTCGGTCAAAAGAGAAAGATGCCACTATTCTGGTACTACGAACTACTTCTTCCTCAACTACCACACGAGACGTGGCAAATAAGGCTGTCGTGTGCCCCCTACCTCAAGTTAGCAGGCAACTACGAAGGTACTTGACCTATAGTGCTCATGGCTGGCGTGCTGAGGCATTACCCCGCCACGACACATGGTTACCCATTAATTAGTTGTTTACTAGTTAGCACAATGTCGTCCATATCGCCATCGCCGCTCCTCTCCCCTCACTCCCCACGATAGCATCTACCAGACCAGCATACCAAGACATGGATAATCAAGACGATCTCGCCGCATCGCTGCCCGTCTCGGAACCGCCCGCCACCAGCCAGGTCGACAATGCTATTCGTGCGATTCGGCGCAAGAAGCCCGTCCCCACCATCGACTTTTCCATCCATACCCTGAACGATGGTACCCAAGTCAGCACCAAGGAACGTTTTTGCAAAGGTTAGAATGCGCCTCTGCTGCTACCCTCCGTCCCAACCCCTGTCGCAGTCTCCTATCATCCTACTAGATGATATTTCCCCGCAAGAGTAGCCAGTAGCTGATGGATTCTGTTTCCGTAGACGTGGAGCCGCCCGCCTGGGGGCCGCTGTCAGATGAACAATTTTACGAAGACGAAGCGCACACCAAGCCGAACCTACAGCTGCTAAAAGACCACCTATTTCGCGAGGGTCGCCTCACCGAGGAGCAAGCGCTCTTCATCATTAACGCCGGTTCCGAGCTGCTCCACGCCGAGCCGACCCTCTTAGAGATCGATGCCCCAGTTACAATATGCGGCGACGTACATGGCCAGTTCTACGACCTGGTCAAACTCTTTGAAGTGGGAGGCGACCCAGCGACGACGCAATATCTCTTCCTCGGCGACTATGTTGACCGTGGATTCTTCAGCATTGAATGTGTTTTCTACCTGTGGTCCCTCAAAATTCACTATCCGAGGACTTTTTTCTTGCTCCGAGGAAATCATGAGTGTCGTCATTTAACAGCATATTTCAGCTTTAAGCAAGAATGCGAGCACAAGTATTCTAAGACTATCTACGATGCTTGTATGGAGTCATTCTGCAATCTGCCGCTCGCCGCCACCGTCAACAGGCAGTTCCTTTGCATCCACGGCGGCTTGAGCCCTGAATTGCACACACTTGACGACCTACGAAAGGTTTGGTGCCCGACTTTGCTAAACCGAACTTTCGTCGCTAATTCGAAATGAATCAATAGCTTGATCGCTTCCGCGAACCCCCGACCCAAGGCTTAATGGCTGATCTACTCTGGGCAGATCCCGCCGAAGACTTTGGCGAAGAGACCAATAATGACTTCTTCCGCCACAATAACGTCCGTGGCTGTTCATACTTCTACACATACCACGCCGTATGCGATTTTCTGAAACGAAACAATCTGCTATCTGTTATTCGCGCACACGAGGCACAGGACGCGGGTTACCGCATGTATCGTACCACGCAAAACACCGGCTTCCCAAGCGTCATCACACTGTTCTCCGCGCCAAACTATGTCGACATGTACAACAATAAGGCGGCTGTGTTAAAATACGTAGACAACACCATCAATATTCGACAGTTTAACCATACCGCGCATCCGTTCTGGCTTCCGAATTTTATGGACGTCTTCTCATGGTCGCTACCCTTTGTGGGCGAGAAAATGATGGATATGCTGATTGCTATGCTAAGCATCTGCTCAGACGAAGAGCTGCAAGAAGAAGCAGGCTCGAACTCCCCTGGTGCTGTCACACCAGGAGGTCAGGAGACAGAGTCGCTAGAGTTTCGGCGGCGCGCGCTCAGGAACAAGATCCTCGCTATTGGTCGACTTTCGCGCGTCTTTAGTGTTCTCCGAGAGGAATCAGAGGGAGTATCGGAGCTCAAGTCTGCATCTGGCGGTCGCCTGCCTGCCGGAACCCTCATGCTGGGTGCCGAAGGTATCAAGAACGCGATCCAGGGCTTTGATGATGCGCACAAAATCGACCTGGACAACGAAAGGTTGCCTCCGTCCGCGGACGAAGTGATGCGACAGACGGACGAGGAGAGAAGTCGTGCATTAGCCCAGGCAATGAAGGACGCCGATGGTGATAAAAAGCTGCAGGCGCTCTCAAGAAAACTCAGCATGTAAGTCAAATCTCCGCCTGAAGGTTGAGAGTAGTAGAGGCTTTGCTAACGGCCTACCATCATAGGGAACGAAAATAATGTTCCTTTAACGATTTCACAATTGGATCGCCATTTACAAATAGTGTTGTAAAATCTATACAAGTCTTTTATCACACCAGCTACCGTAGCTCTTTACAAACTGTTCCCTGTACTTCTGCGCCTCGGCATGCATATCCTCCGGCTCCCGTGCTATACGAGAGGCGTCTTCCACGCGCGGCATGCCACCGCCTGGCTGCGGTCGCCTCTCCAGATCCCACAATGCGCCGCCGACATTCCCCTCCTCCGACGCCAGCTTGGTGTAGATCTCGTCATTCGCGGCCTCGCCCTCGCCCATGTCGCCCGCAACACGCGGGATGACGTGGACGTGGAGGTGCGGCACTGTCTGGCCGGCCTCCGGCCCGTCCTGCACCGCGACGGTGAAGCTGCCGCTGCCGCCGTCCTCGGGCTTGAAGTAGATGTCGCTCAGAACGCCCTGCACCGCCGTCACGGTCTGCCACAGGTCCGCCAGCACGGCCGGGGCAGGGTGCCAGAGGCGTTGGTACGGTTTGAGCGGACACACGAGGACGTGGCCGGGGGCGAGCGGCTTGAGGTTCACGATGGCGAAGCTGTGCTCCGACCGGTAGAAGGCCTGGTGGGTGGTATCAGCGTACAAGGCTCGTGGGGGCGCGAGGCGGCAAGTCAAGGGCGGGTGGCTGGGGGGTGGTGAGATGGAGGCGCGTTCACGTACCTGCTTGGTGACGACGTGTGGTCCAAACAGGATCTCATCGTCCTCGCAGCTTCGCATCATGTTGGAGCGTCGTGTTGCTGGCAGCGCGGGAAATCTTTGAGAAGTGAGTAATCTGGATTTGCGTAAAGCTAGACGATGCAGAATCATACTACTCGGCACGATTCAACGGCACGCAAGAGTGTTGTGTGATGGGTTGGTCAGGCATGAATTACCCGGAAGTGAAGTGCGAAGTGCAGGGACCCACTACCTAACTATGTAGGTAGGCATCAGCATCGACCGATCAGTCCGAAGATTTAGGCAATGTGTTGGTTGTTCACTAAAAAAAAAAACATTATTGATTTTACCTTGCAAGCGAGAAATGCCTACTGAAAGTCGGTGCTTTGGCATTCCCAGCCAGCTTTGATGCGCCCAATTCCATGCTAAACCAGAATGTTCAAGCCGCCATCAACGCCATAAAACGATGTCCAAGACATGAACCAACAAACTCGTCAAAAAATAAAACCTTGATCCATATGTATCGTGTAAAGTAAATATAGATCCGTGTCCACCAGGGATACATATACCATGGGCAAAAAATTATCGAATGAACTCCAAGTTAGCCGATTAGTGGCCCAGTCTCTTGCACCAAAGCCGCCGCTTCGGGCGTCTCATCGGGCAGAGGTTCCGGTGCCTCATTCTCATGCTCCCAGACAACTTGCATTCAATGTTAGAAGAGAAAGTTCACTAAAATCGCAACTAAGAAAAAGACTACTTACCGTGAGGCCGGACGAAAAAAGTGGCAAGCAGCCCGATGCTGAACAGGCAGCACAGCATAATAAAGACGACCTGGGGGAAGCTCTCGACAGTCATCGCGTAGACGGCGTTGAAGATGACCGGGCCGACGACGCGGGCGAGGGCACTGAGCATGCCGACGGCGCCAAGGACCTGTCCCACCTTTGACGGCGGGATGTGCTTCGTGAGGGCGGACTGGATGGTGGCGCTGCCGAGGCCGCCGACGGCTGTGACCATGCCGCCGACGACGAAGAGCGACTGGCTGCGGGCCAGCGCGTAGCCGAGGGCGCCGAGGGTGTCCGACAACAGCGCCACGCGCAGGGTCCAGATGTCCACGGCGTCCGCGCCGCCCGTCTTCTCGACGCACGGCTGGCCCGTCTCGCGCTCGCGGCGGCGGCGCGGCCGCACGCGGAACCAGTAGTTGACGAGGGGGAAGATGCCGAGCAGCACGACGACGCGGATCGAGGAGAGGGTGGACATGAAAACGGAGATCTCGAACGTGTCCCAGTCGAACATGTACTTTGTGTAGAGGATGAGGACGGCGCCGATGGAGAGCAGGGCGCTCATGATGACGGCATCCGTAATGGCCAGGGCGACGAGGTTGAGGCGCAGCCGCGGGGAGGTGCCGGGGCCGGTGGGCCACAGGATCGCCAGCGGCTCGAACGGGTGGCTGCTGCGGATGGTGGCGAGCCACGAGGAGGCGCCGCGCGCGCGGGCGGCCTTTTCCTTATTATAGCTGTCGCGGGCGATGCGCTGGCGGCGCTTCGAGAGCGACTCCGGCATGACGAAGCCGACGAAGAGGGCGAAGCTGGTGTGGCAGACGAGGACGACGTAGAAGAGCGCGAGGGCGTTGCCGGTGGCGCGGATGAAGTAGCCAGCGAGCAGGGGGCCGAGGGCGATGCCGGTGAAGAGGCAGGCGTAGAGGTAGCCCATGTAGACGGCGCGGCGCGAGGGTGGGGTGCAGTCGCTGACGTAGGCCTGGCCGAGGATGCTGCCGCCGGTGAAGGAGCCGGTGAGGCCGTCGAAGAGGGCGCCGAGCGCGAACCAGCGGTAGTCGACGGCCTGCGGGAACTTGACGGCGAGGATCGTGATGACCTCGGCGAGTATGCCGCCGACCGAGGCGACGGCCAGCAGCCGGCGGCGGCCGAAGCGGTCGGACAACTTGCCGAGCTTGGGGGCGATGATGGCGCTGAGAGTGCCGGTGAGGAGGTTCATGACGAGCATGAGCTCAGCGACCTTTTTCTGGACGGCCGGGTCGTTGCACTGCGGGTTGTCGGCGCCCATGACGGGGGACGGGTGGAAGCTGGGGTCGGCAGCGGCCTTGTCGGCAAAGTGCTTGTTGCAGACGAGGTCGACAATGCTTGAAGAATGGTCAGCGGTTTTGGGGTTCGGAGCGGAAGCAATGACGAGGAGCACTCACAGTGTGACCTTGGGAACGATGATGCCGCCAAATGCTAGAGTGAAGACAGCATAGGGTCCCATCAACCAAAAGACGGAAGGTCGGCGCCATCGCGGAAGATGCTCAAATTCGGTGAGGCCATCCCATACCGGCTTGTCGTGTTCCTCCTCCGGGCGATGGCCATCGGAGAGCAGGCGACTCGTCTCGTCGGGGTCGCTGGTCGCATGGCCGTTGGCGGGACCAACGGCCGAGCTGTTTCGGCGCACCATCGCGCAAGGGTGTGCGGCCCGTTGAGGGGTTATTACGTGAAGCACGGTACTCGTTTGGCAGTTGGCGGATGCGAGGTCGTTTTCGTTTCTATCGGTATCACGGCTAGTAGTGGGCGGCGCCCATTGGCGGTATCAGAATGCCCAACGTGCGATGCAAAAAGTTGAGCTGAGAAGACACAAAAGACAGAAGAAACAAATGGAGGCCATGACGGGGTGGGCGGACATGGACCAGGTTTATTAGTACCTAGAATGGACGGAGGAGTCGGCGGGAAGGCGAAACCGCGGCCCAGGCGTATCATGAAGGGAGTGTGCGGGCGGAGTTCCAGTTCCAGGTGCTTGGGATGAGGTTACAGTGAGCAGGTCTTACAGGAAGGGAACCGTGACCTGGGTTCCCTGCCGTGCAAGGCAAAAGGCCTGTTAGGTAGTGCTTTAAGTGTGTGTGGGCCTGCTGAACAACGCTAGTAAAAGGCTTCCAGTAATGAAGCTTATCCATCTGCGTTATAATTGGGCTGCTGTACATCAGTAGGTACCTAGATAGGTAGGCACGTACCTGATTACCTTGTCGCAGTTGGCTGCCAGCGCTTGGTCAAGCCAAGAATTCGAGCCGACATGCCTGAGGACTCAGGAACCCCCCCCCCCCCCTGCACCTGAAGACACTGTGGCATACGCTGTAATGCCCTGTGGGTTGGCCCCATTATCACCAATGAATTTATCAATTACTCTAGTAGACTTTCTTCCCGAAACTCCGCTGCCTACATCCGGCCCGGCCGCGCATAACGGCTGCCGTACCCTTCACATTCTGCTTCAGCCCGTCGCCGTCCCTCCGTTGAGAAGTCGCGATCCATGACGTTGTACCGCCGATTGATTAGTGACAACGCACTAGTCAATTTAATCGAGACAATCTCTCAACTTTTCGACAGTGCCACACATAATTGACGCATGCACCATTACTACCTTAGTAATTAACACCAGCTCACGTGGACATACCAACCTTTTCAATTATCTTAATAAATGATGTCGCAGGGTATGTTTATCAAGACTATAAGCTTCGGTATGGCTGCGTTTATTATGCCCAACTAACGGTTGGCGACGCATCAAGTTCAGTTTGGCGACAGCTACCTCAGTTAGACCTAGGCCTATGCAGTAGCGCTGATTGTTGGTATTTTTCTAAAATATTTTTTGTTTCTAACAATGAAGACCCAAAAATGCATCCCGAGAGCGCCAAAATAATATGTCCCCTCTGCTGGCTGCCAGCAAGTCAGCCTCATTGGTGGCTAGTGTTGGTACGTACCTGATGACTCAGCAGCTCTTCTTCGCGCCAACTTCCATCTCGATATTTTCGGTTGCATCGCGACAAGGCACTCTGTCTTGCAACGACCTCCACGGCATCCCCAATTCATCACAACCGCCACCATGCCCGTCGTCAAGGGTGGCGTGTGGACCAACATCGAAGATGAGATCCTCAAGGCCGCCGTCTCGAAATATGGCCTGAATCAGTGGGCGCGCGTGTCCTCGCTGCTCGCGCGCAAAACGCCCAAGCAGTGCAAGGCTCGATGGGGCGAGTGGCTCGACCCCAGCATCAAAAAGATCGAATGGAGCAAGGACGAAGATGAGAAGCTGCTGCATCTCGCCAAGATTATGCCCACGCAGTGGCGCACCATTGCCCCCATCGTCGGTCGCACTGCCAACCAATGTCTCGAGCGTTACCAGAAGCTTCTCGATGAGGCCGAAGCCCGCGAATCATCCAGCCTTGGGTTAATGGGCCCCGACGGCGGTGAAACTCAGGCTCCCAGTGCCGATGATGTGCGAAGACTGCGACCTGGCGAGCTCGATCCCGATCCCGAAACCAAACCGGCGCGCCCCGACACCATCGATCTCGACGAAGATGAGAAGGAGATGCTCAGTGAGGCCAGAGCCCGTCTGGCCAACACACAGGGTAAAAAGGCCAAGAGAAAGGCTCGAGAACGCCAGCAAGAGGAATCGCGACGCATGGCAACGCTACAAAAGAGACGCGAGCTCAAGACGGCCGGTATCAATATCAAGGTTATCACACGGAAGAAGGGTGAAATGGACTACAATGCAGACATTCCATTCGAGAAGAAGGCCGTGCCCGGTTTCTATGATACAACCGAAGAAAAGGTGGATAATGAAGCACAGCTCAAGGCCTTTGACCCTCAAAAGCAGCTTGCTGGGAAGCGCAAAGGTGATGACGGCGACGACGGCGAGAGAAAGAAGCGAAAGAGCGATAAAGAAAGCCAGTCTGACACAAAAAAGGCTGCAATCAAGGCCGGCCAAATGCAAAAGATACGAGAAGCAGAGCAGCTAAACAAGCGGCGCACGCTGAATCTGCCAGCACCGCAGGTCAGCGAAGGTGAACTCGAAGATATCGTCAAGATGGGCAAGATAGGTGAGGCTGCCAATAACAGGGCGAGACAGAGTGAAAACGATGCCACCCGTGGCTTTGTCAACTCATACTCTACCCTGAATAGCGAGACGCCTATCCGTACACCAAGAGCTCCGGCGCAGGAGGACCACATAGCCAACGAGATTCGCAACATTCGGGCGCTAAACGAGACCAAGTCTGCCCTTCTTGGTGGCGAGAACACGCCGCTGCACGAAGGGGCGAGCTCGACTGGATTTGATGGTATTGCCCCCAGGAAACAGACGACAGCGACCCCGAACCCGATGGCTACACCACTGGCAACCAACGGCATCGGCGCAACTCCCAGCCGCCCCGGCCAAACCCCGATGAGGACTCCTCGAGACAATTTTGCGCTGAATCGCGATGATGGTATGTCGATGGTGTCAGCAACGCCGCAAGATATCAGAAATCGAGAAACCGCCGTACGAAATCAACTACGTTCGGGCCTCGCCGCGCTACCCAGACCTAAGGATATGGACTTTGAGCTGGAGCTACCTGAGGAACAAGCCGAACCCATGACGGTCGAGGAGCGGCAGGAGGATGCTGCGGATCGGGACCGTCGAGCGCGGGAGCGCCAGGCTGCCATCGAAGAGCTGGAACGACGACGCAGGACGCAGGTCATGCAGCGCGAACTTCCGCGATCACCGGTAGTTGATATCTCGGCTTTGATGAAAAATGCAAGCAGCCTGGAAAATCCAGCCGAGCGGCTAATTGCTCAGGAAGCAGCAGCTCTGATGGCCAACGACGCAACCAAATACCCGCTGCCCGGGTCGCAGGTTAAGGGAGCTGCCAAGCCGCTCCACGAAATTGATGACGATGCTCTCGCTGATGCGCGCCTTCTGATCCTGGCTGAGACTCCCAAGCTGCCAAGCTTTGAGAGCATCCAGAGGGCCTTTACCGGGCGCGCCGCCGATGACACACTACTAGGCCTTGGCTGCTACGCCGACGCTGGCGAGGAAGAGCAACAAACTGCGATAAGAGCTTCGTTTCACGTATGTACACCACTGCCCGCTTGACGTTCCAGTGCCAGATTCTAACCGCCTACAGGTTTGCGAAGACTCAATCATGTCGCTGGCGGAACAAGGCGCCAAGCTCGAAAAGAAGCTGAGCCTCCATCTCGGGGGCTACCAAAAGCGGCAAAAGATGCTCAAGGACAAGACAACGGGGGCGGCGGAGGCTCTGGAGAAGGCTCGGGTCGCGCTGAGCGGCTTCAAGACGCTGGCTATTTCCGAAGACGTCGCCATTAACCGTCGGCTGGAGTCGCTCCGCCAGGAGCTGGACTTTGTCAGTCGCCGCGAGCGCGAGGCTCAGGAGAATTACCGCAGAGCAAAGGAGGAGCTAGAGACGTTGATAGCTGGGCGAGGGGCCAACGGATACCATCAATAAGCGGCTGTATATTTTGTTTTAAATTTTTGTTTCGTTTTCAGTCTGCGTACAACATTTGGACACGGCAGGGGCTTAAAATGGGCTTTCATTAATGAGTCCTGTCATTTCATGTATTCTATGCACCATACAGATGCAAAGCTATGGCGACTCCTGTGTAATAAAAGACATCGTCTATTCACAATCGGACAGTATCCGACAACACTCTGCCTGGACAGCCGCACTCCAAGATTGGCTCCCTTGTATCTCAAAATGAACCATTTGGAGCAATGCTGACTTTTGTCCCGCGCAACCAGCAACCGTCCTCGCGATCTACTTTGGTGGCGGTAAGCGCTTGAGCTTGACGGGAGCGATGAGGAGAAAGCCGACGACGGCCATGACGGTGGTGAAGAGAAAGGTCAGCTTGAGGGTAGCCTCGTAGCTGCGGACGACCTGCTCGCGGTACGGCTCCGGCAGGCGGGCGACCGCCTCGACGGACCTCCTGGCGGCCTCGACGACCTCGTCGCGGCGGGGCCCGCGGACGAGGCGGCGCAGGTGGTGCAGCAGCGCGGTCTGGACGACGAGGCTGCTGGCGGCGACGCCGAGGACGCCGCCGAGGCTGCGCCAGAGCAGCAGGGTGCTGGTGACGACGGCCTGCTGGGGCTGGCGGCTGGCGGCGAGGACGGCCATGACGGCGCCGGGGAACTGGAAGCCGGAGGCGAGGCTGGCGGGCACGAGGGCGAGCACGTAGAGCCCGGCCGGGCGCAGGTCCCGCCGCAGGAGGAGGAGCAGCACGAGGTTGCCGAGGACGCCGAGGGTGGCGCCGAGGACGAGCGGCCACTTGAGCCGCCGCGTGCGGGTGATGAGGAACCCGGTGGAGACGCCGGCGACGGAGGAGGCGATGGAGGGCAGGACGAGGCGCAGGCCGGAGGTGGTGGCGGAGGTGAGGAGGACGGCCTGGAAGTAGAGGGGCCTGAGGTAGGGAGAGGGGGGTCAGCGTTGCCGAGGATAGAGGCTTGGTATCTGTTTTGCTTTGTTCGGATAGTTTGTCACCTACATGTTGAAGAGGATCGCGTTGGCGACCATGGAGGCGATAAAGTTGCCAAAGATGAGGTTGGCGTGGGGCGTCTTGGTGATGAGATGTAGAGGCATGATGGGTCTCGGGGCGCGTGATTCGACCCAGACAAAGGTAGGGAATGCGACAGCAAAGGTGGTCAGAGAGGCGATGACGATGGGGTGTGACCCTGCCGTGTGTGTAAGTGATCTGGAAATGTCTTGTGCAAGTGCAGGGCTGACTTACAGGGCAAGATGGCGCCTCCGAGATTCTACGAAAATCACCAACCGTCAGCAAGTCATCTTGAGTCATTCCTGGACAAAGAAGTTCATACCACACCGAGGATAAACGCGGCGGTCGCGGTGGTCAGCAGGCCGGAGCCACGGAGGTCAAACTCGCGGAGGACCTGGTGGACACTCTTGCGGTGCTTCCCGCGGAGACCGATATCGTGAGGGATGGCGATGAAGGAGGCGCCAAAAATGACCATGAGCAGCGGCACTTGGATGCCAAACTCCCATCGCCAACCGACCGTTTCGACGAGCCACCCCCCAGCCGCGGCGCCAATCGCCGACCCGGAGCCCCAGGTCGCGTTGACGAGAGACTGATATGATCCCCTGCGTCTGCGGAAGCCACATCCTTGGTCAGCCAAGAGCCCCCCCCTGTTCTTACATGATCCCGAAACTTGCGACTCACTCTATCGGGACCAGGTCGCTGGTCATGATGCTGCCGAGGGCAGCGGCGCCGCCGGCACCGACGCCGCAGAGGGCGCGGGCGGCGACAAAGGCGACGAGGGAGGGCGCGGCGGCGCAGCCGGCGGTGCCGAGGGCCAGCAGGGCGAGGGCGGCGAGGAAGAGCGGGCGGCGGCCGAGCCCGTCGGAGAGGCGGCCGAGCAGCGGCTGGCAGGCGGTGGAGGCGAGCAGGAAGGTGGTGCTGAGCCAGGGGGCGGCGTGGGCGGCGCGGAAGTGCGCGGTCACGGCCGGGTGGGACGAGGCCATGACGGTGCTGTCGAAGCAGCCGACGAGCAGGGAGGCGAGGATCGGGGCAAAGATGCACCAGAAGCGCGCCGGCGAGACGCCATTGAGGAACGGCGGTGATGGGGAAGTGGTGACGGCGGCGGCGGCGGCGGCGGAGGAGCAGCAGGACTTGGCGTCGGGGTCTCGGAGGAGAGGGGTCGTCTCGTCTTCGGGCTTGCCGTGATTGTGCTGGATACTTCCGGGGGTGTGTTCGCCGCAGTCTCTATCCTCGTCCAGCGCGGCGGTGCTGCTGCTGCTGCTCCCACCACCATCGCCGCCGCCGTTTTCTTCATCCACCGCCGCGCCCTGCGGAAGCAGCACCGGCACCGGCTCGGCCTCGAGAAACGGCATCGTCGTCGGCAACCTTCGGGCCCAGTCGTCCAGGGAGCTGGCCAGGACCTCGTCCACATCGTCGGGCTTCGCTGGCCACCCGACGGGGGTGCTTGTCGGCGCCGTGCCGGACTCGTGAGCTGTCATGTGTGTATTGATGGATGCGGGCAGGGTCCAACACCGGTAGTGGGCGACACGAGAGAGGAGAGGATTGATGAAGAGAAGAAGATGTGACTTTTCGAGGAGAAAGTGGCAGCGACGTTCAAGCGAGTGTTCAAGCAACAATGCTGATTCATGAGAATGGAAGTCGGTAGTGGAGGATTCCCACAACGCTGCAGTCCAAGTCTCGGCGTCATGATGTCCCGATGCTAGGTAACCATTCCATATATATATAGGAAATGCGCCAGTAGATTGACTAACCCCAAACACACAATTTCCTAAAAATTAATTATGCAAATTTCCCGCCGAGTCTCTGGCCGCTGCCCTCTGTTCAAGCCAGGCTCGTCGTCGGGGTCGATAATGCGGCCGCTATCTTTTACACCGAGTTGCTTTACTCGGTCCTTGTCAGTATGGAGCATCAAGCTCGCCATAACGCCCCAAAATTGCTACGCACAGCATCAACTCCACACTGTGGACTCGGCACGATATTTTTCACAATTAATGACAAGGATATATATAATGCAAATATTGTGTCCCGTTACGTATTCCCTATCATCAAGATACGGACTGACTCTACGTAGCACTCGGTCAGATGCTCGGTAGTCAGTAACAGAGTGTGATTTACACGGCTACCAGCGAATCAGGGCCTTCCTTCATCCAATGCGGGCATAATGCTTTCCTAATCGATAAATAAGTAATCCTCAACCCATACTCGCATTCGGCTGAGTTCAATATACTCATAGAGAAGCCTCGGCGTAGGGGGGTTTTTTTTTCCTTTACAATTAATTACGCGAGAATTTTCCTACGCTATAATACAAATGCAGAGGTTATAATAGAAATTTTCCCCACTATGCCAGCACGTTATCTTGTTATCTTACCCGTGTGTGATCGCTTAATAATAAACGCCGAGCGCGGGTAAACAAACGCCTCGAATACCAGGCATAACAGTACAAATGCCATGCCCCTCAACACACAACGCGGCATCAAATCACCACCTCCAGCACCATTCCAACCTTCATCTCACCACCACCTACATCGTCGCATACGCCTACCCCAGCGCCGACAGCCACGTCCCGTTCTGGTCGACCAGCATCCCCTCAAACACCCCAAAATACGCGTACCGTTCCACCCAGTCCTGCTCGTCCAGCCACGGCAGCACCCTGCCCAGGAACCCAATCTGCTGCTCCTCCGTCCCGTAGCACTGAAACTCCGTCACCCACACCGGCCGCCGCCCCAGCGCCTCGTGCGCGTCCGTCACGTTGCCCCGGAACCACGCCGCGCCCTCCTCCGCCCCAGCGGCCCCGGCTGGCACGCAGTCCTGGTAGTAGTGGATCGCCGCAAAGTCGAGCCGGCAGCCCGTGCAGTTTCCCACAAAGTACTCGGTCCACGTCCGCGAGTTGTAGGCGCCGCCCGAGGACGATCCCCGGTCATTGTTCCACAGCACGTTAGGCATCCCGACGCGCACGTCCGGGCCGACCGCCGGCGAAGCCAGGTAGGCGAGGTAGCCGGCCGCGGCGTCGGCGGGCAGCAGGTTGGAGGAGCCGGAGTAGGTCAGGTCCGGCTCGTTGAAGCCGAGGACGTGTCGCGTGTCGGGCGCCTGCGCCGCCGCGATCCAGTCCGGCGGTACCGGGCCGCTCGGCTTGCCCCAGAGCATCGGCACACTTGTGGAGTTGTTGGTCAGCGAATGCCACACTGTGTGAGGTAACAAATTGAGTGAGTAACGTACAACTCAAACGAGGCATCCAAGCCCCAGGAAGGAAACCCCCAGTCGTAGCCCCACGAGATTTTGCCATGGCCTTTGAACAGGTTCGCGTATTCGGCGTTCTTGCCCGGGTTGTTGTTGTTGTAGGCCAGGCCTCGCTTTCCTGCCGAGCCGCTGTCGGAGCCGCGCCGGTACACCGTCAGGCGGTTGGCGCCGCCGCACGTCTCGGCTGGGTTCCCGTTGCATTTCATGTCGCACTTGGCCTGTCCGTCCGGCGCCGGGCCGTTGCCGTTGCCGATTTCATTGTCACACCCTATCACACACACACAGTCAGCAAAAACACCAACTCCTTGGGGACATTCCTGGTTTCGTTGTGGCAAAAGCTTACAGCACTCGCCACCGTACTCCGTGCCGGCAATCGAAAATCCAGCCGACTGGCACGCGTTCTGGCACGCCTCGTTGGTCATGGCCGTGCCGCCACCAGAGACTCCTACGCCTTGAGGCAGAGCTCGCCCCGATACGTTGTCAGTGTAGCATCCCATGGATTGCCAGGTGGCTGTCGCGTTTGAGCTATCATGAGCAGCCCCTCCATTCACGGCACAACATGGCGAAATGAGAGCCAAGGTGCTAAGGATAGCGGCGTGTAAGAGTTTCATACTGTGTGATGGCGGTAGCTGAACAGTTGCAAGGCCAGACAACAACCCAGAGTAGAAATCTGGTAGTTATATATATAAGTCATTTCTTTCGGCTCCTTTGTTTCCATGTAATCCGTTTGCTTTGAGTCTCAGACTGATTCTCCTTGTCCTTTCGGCCCGGATACAGGAGCATGTGACTTGCTGCCACTTTGTCGCGGGCTATTGTAACTCGCGATCCTACCCCAGGCTCACCTCTGGAATGCCCCAACTGCCTCGTGGCCTAGTTTCAAAACATCAGAGTTAGCAGATACGCTACCGGGGCAATACGTTCTTTGAGGCAGACTTCCCCGCGTGGCGTCTCCCGCTTGGTTGACCAACGGGCGTCACCACGTGGCCGACACTCCCCGACGACCCGCAGCCACTATCATAACTGTAAATGGCCCCGGCATTGTCTCTTGGATTCTGTAGCACTGATGGCAGCTCTGTGTCAGCCGGTGCCGATCGCAAATCCGTAAGCCAAGTGAAGTCTTGGCCATTGGCTTTTCACCCCAGGCCAGCACAGCCTAGACTAATAGATCCCGTGTAACCACCATGGCTTTCTTGGAGTTGGCCTAACAACGCGCGTATCATCGTCCAGCTGCCACCGCAACCAGCAAGTTTTATTGACAACCGATGCCTGTGTGCTGTCTATCCTATGTGCAAATCGAAAACATCCTTGGCCCTCGATCTCAGCTGGAAGGCCCGGGCCAGCCACGGCAGACTATGCCGCTTCGGTCTCTGTACTGACCGACGCCGCGGACACCAAGATGCCGGCGCCCGTAATGCCACCGTCGTGACACGGACTAAGCACGACTCGGTAAGTGACAGTCACACCGAACCGCTTTTCTATAAGCTGGTCAATGAAACGCTGACAGTCCTCCAGATAATCCTGAAAGTGCACTATGCAACCACCTGTATATCCGACGCCTAGCTCTTTCACCCTCGCCACCGCCCCTGTCGCTTTGGCAGGTAGGTCCTCGGAGAGTGTCAATAGAGCTAGAGTGCCCGCTGCAATGATACCTGCAGCGCGAACCTCGATCGCTTTCGCAATCCTGTACAGAGCCTCGGCAAGGTGTTCTGTCCAGGCAAAGCCGTCCTTACCCGTTGATTCAGGGAACTCGGTGCGCAAGCTAGCCACAAGCTTTCCATGTTCGAGAGGCTTGAAGTGGCTCAGGAATGTAGTTGAAAGACCATGACGTTCCACTAGAGCTGAAGGCAACGTATCTCGCTCGATACCCAATGTACTAACCATGTAATCTACCAGCATTATGCGTCCGAGTTCACCCAAGTATCTTCCAGCTGACATGTACTCCAAAGGCTGGAAGCCGGGTCTTTCCGTCTGAGCCGAGAGCTGGTCATCCCAGGGTGTGATAAGACCTAGTTTACGCATCGGGGGCGCCGTGCCGTTGATGCTCCACTCCGTGTTGACAGCGATCTTCACGTCGCTAAGGCTTTCGCCATCTAGAACGTTGATATTTCGGGGCCACTTGCTTTGGTGTAGCAGACTAAGTCTGAGCGGTACCGTCGCATTGGAGCCAGTCCCTAGAATGAGACCCATACTGGCACGTTGGTGTGCGGTCCCGCCAAAGTTGTAGATGAACGAGACGAGAGTGGAGACTGAGTCGTTTGAGATTGCCGTTACTTTGATATCAGGTAGGTGAGCCGGCTTGGATTTGGCATATCCCTTCTGGATGCTTGCCCCGAGATCGGTATTTGGGGCAATGGTAAATCCTTTTCCCATGGATGTCACAGTGGCTTCAGCAAGCGAATGCTGCTGAGAGGGAAAACTAAAAGTCACACCGATAGGAAGCGGTTCAGTATTGGTTAGGCCAAGTTCATCGTACGCATCGCCAACAACTTGAGAAATATGCTTGCCAATCCAGCAGAAGAGAGCATCGGCGTTGTCATCTTTGAGTTGATTGTCAATCGGCCAAGACTTTTCAAAGAGACGTCTGATGCGAGCTGGAGGTGCATGCGAAGTGCTGTTCAGATGAGCAACTCCGTGAGTTCCGTTGACATCATTGGTGCCATTTGTGTTGGCGGCGCCGGCCTGCTTCCCGAGAAGCTCGATAAAGCCAACTCGGAGATTTGTTCCGCCACTATTGTGGCTTGGTCAACAGTGTCGTGGTCAAAGTAGAAGTGATCGCATTCTTACATGTCAATAGCAAGATTTCTGCTGCAAGTTAGAAGGGAAGTTTGCAGACGTTGATCCGACAACAACTCACCTTCCGCAGGCAGTGTCGGCGATGGGCCGCAGGATGGCGTCAGATATGGGCGTGGGGAGGAACTGATCCGTGGGGTTGGCCGCCAGTGCCTTGAAGCAATCATAGAAGCCGGCGGTCAGGGCATGACAGGTTTCAAGGTCAATGTGGATAGGTTCGAGGAATCTCGCTAGGAGCTGCTCCTGCGTGGCGGTCATGGCGGGCTTTTTTTAGGGTTTGAGTTGGGCAAATGTGCAAGGCTGCGAGTTGGCGTGGGGTCAATATATCATCTTCGCCACAAATCAAGGCGGGTCGGTCGGAAGAGGCTGTGATTCGTCTTGCCGCGGGTTGTGTGGCGGGGACAAATAGCGTCAGGCGGCAGATGAGGACTTCAAGACTCGAAAAGAGACACGTTGATGAAGGAAGCAGTTGAGAAGATGTTCTAGACGGGGGGATCGAGGGGTCGATGAGGTAACTACCTCAAATAAAGCGCGGGTATGAATGGAGCTTGTCCCCATAATAATCAAGTCCAACGCCGTCCAAGTCGTCGTGATGGAGAATTGTCGAGGGGAAAGCGGCCCGAGCCTAGTGTCAGCGAGGATGGGATACGCTGAATGTGACTTGTCTCTCTTGTATGGCGAGTATTGCCACTGAAATGTCCATGAGGTGTCGATGACGGGTAGCAGGACCGGTGATGGTGCTCGTATATAAGGGAGGGGGGGACAGACGCACCAAGGCATCATTGGCATGAGACCAAGTGGAGTGGGAGACGGCGCAGGGGCTGGGCTGGATAGAGAAGGTGACAGACAAATAATGCTCAACGGTAGCAACAGATGCCTATTGTGGCATGAGGATGGCCATTATCGGCCTGGATCTCGCCCCTGCACGACTGTAACGTTTTCGTGGTAACGGGAAACAAGATGCGGCGCGTGGAAACGGTAGCTGTTTCGGGGCATCGGTACATGACTGGCCGGCTCAGTCGGCCATCGGGGTGATAACATCCGCGATAATATAATCCTTGGCTGAGACGAGGCAGATCAGATGGCGAACGCGGGATGATGAAAGAGGCAAACGGGAGGACAGTAGTGCAATCAGATGGGCAGCAGTGCATTGGTGATGCGGTTACAGAAAAACAGCACTAACTACCTTCATCATTGGTATTAGTAGAGGTACCCCGTACCTACTTACATGGTTTTTTTACCAGTCAATCCGTGGGGGCGCCGTCAATTCCCGCTGGACGTCCCCTATAACGAAATTGTGAAAAGTACCAAGTACCTCAGCCTAACTACCATCAACAGGGCACCTAAGACTGAAGGCGGCTCTTGTTAGTGCACTGGGAGGTCACCTGCAAAAGTCTGGCTTCATGCAATTACTGCAAAAAAAAAGGTTTCACAATCAGAAGTTTTCATAATCAGCACCAAGTGTCGAGGTAAGCTAGATGCCAATGTGTTATTTAATTGTGCAAAACCAACCTCGTTGGAGACCATGGTAAGCAGGATTGGCCAGTAGTGTCAGCTGTTTGGGCCAACGGTCACTGGTCCATATCCATATCACCAGCTACGAAAATCTGTACCAGGACCTGCCACAGCACTATCCAAAGCCATGGCAAAAATTACGAGAAAAATCAGACCGAAACTGAAAGTCGATAGATGTATCTTTATTCTTTGTCCAATATACATCTCGCTCAAACACATGCACTCAGTTTTGCTGCTTGCCTTGTAGTTGCCATGTCACTTTTGTTAGCGTTTCCTCCACAGTGCAGCCACACAACCATTTGTATCAGATGACCCCCAGTCCAAAGCGCAGCGCCATCGCCACCAACCATTCGAAGCACGCGGCCCTTATTATCACTTCAATCATCCCTCCGTCGAGCCGCCAGCACTCCGCAGTATTACTCCATCTTCCGACCGCACATAGACTCAAAACTCCTAGCCATAGCCTTCTCTCCCTCCCACCATGGATGAGAAGCGCCGCTTACCGGTGCACCACCGGCCTCGCGCCGCCGACATGACCGTCCCCGTGGTCCGCCGACGCCGCGTCCGCCTCTGGCTGCCCGTCCTCGCCTTCGTCCTCATCGGCTACAGCCTGCTGTCCACCTACAATATCGATGTCCGCAACCGCTTCGACCAGCTCTCCCGCGAGGCGACCTCAGTCGTCGGCGCCGGCCCCGGCCGCCGCAAGGTGCCGCTCGAGGCGCACATCATAAGCAAATGCCCAGATACCAGGGTGCGTAAAGCCCATATACACATACCGCCAAAGGGCATACCGCCAAAGGGCATACCGCCAAAGGGCATACCGCATCGGTGTCTTTCTTGCTGGTCTTTCCATCTCAAGTCCGTATCAACGCCGCTGACGCTTCTTCTCCCTCGCGCCACAGGACGCTATGCGACTGCTTATCCTCCCTGCCATGCAGAAGGTCTACGACAAGGTTGACTTTAAGCTCTCATATATTGGCTCGTACGTGCGGAACTGTTACCCCCTCCGCTCTTCTTTTCTTTCCCCATCTAGCATTGCTAACCTCACGCCCCCCCGAGCCAGCGTCGAAGATGACAGCGACGAGGTCCGCTGCAAGCACGGCCCTTCCGAGTGCATGGGCAACATCATCGAGCTCTGCGCGCGCGAGCTCTACAAGGACCCCAAGATCAGCCTTGGCTTCGTCATGTGCCTGACCAAGGACTACACCCACATCCCCGAGCGCTCCCTCGTCGAGGACTGCGCCCTCGAGCACGCCATGGACTTTAAAAAGCTCAACGAGTGCGCCACCCGCGACGACGGCGCCTACGGCATGGACCTCCTGCGCACCAGCGTTCAGCATTCCGCCAAAGTACTGTCTTTTTCTTTTTCCCCTCTCCCCCTTGTTCTCAGCTTTCAACCCGCTAACCGCACGTCGTATCTCCTCCTCCCAGGTCAACGCCACCATTAGCTGCACCATCCGCCTCGACAACAAAGTCCACTGCATCCGCAACAACGACGAGTGGGAGAACTGCCCCCACGGCTCCGAGGTCAACGACCTTGTCCTGGCGGTCGAGAAGCTGGCGTGGCAGTCTTGAGCGGCGCAAACACCTGCGTCCACAGCTCGCTCGCCTCGCCCAGCGTGTACGTCAGCGACACGCCGTCCATGCCCGCGTCCTCCCCGCCCTCCATGACCTCGAGCGTCTCGACGATGCTGTCCAGGCCGATGGCCTTGCCCGTCGCCTGCGTCGCGCCCGCCTCGAGCGCCACGTGCACGACGTGCACGTGGAAGTGATAGTACGTAGGCTGGTAGTGCACATATAGTTTCAGCTGGTCCGCCTCAATAGAAGGATACGTCGCCACCGTCGCCGCCACCATCGCCTCCCGCATGTGCCGTAGCCAGGGGACGTGCCGCCGCCGCAGGTCCCGCAGCGACCACAGGTCCCGCCGCTCAACCAGCGCCAGCAGGTGCAGCGCCTCCAGCGTCCGCCGGTCCCAGTTGAGGTCCGGCAGCAGCAGGAAGCCCTCGTCGCCCGCCCGCCCCAGCGGCGTCCGGTACAGCACGTCCTCCACCTCCGTCCGGCCCTCGATAATATTATACACCCAGTTCAGCCGGCCCTCTGCCCGCTTCGCCTCCATGTACGGCCGCACCCCGTCGCGGTACACCGCCGGCGTCTCCGTCACCACCCGCGCCCCCTGCTTGCTGTACTTTTTCACGTGCGCCTCCGTGCACGGGTAGACGAGGTTGATCTTGACGTCCGCGTAGAACTCGTCCTCATCACCACCCGCAGCGGTGGCGGCGGCGGATGGCTTGTCGTCGTCGTTTGTGGCCCTGCCCGTCTGCCCCATGTGCCAGCTGTAAATGTCGTTGGCGCCCAGGTTGCGCAGCCGCGCGAGCGAACCCGGCAGCCGGCTAAGGTAGCCCTCGGACGTCGGGAACGGGGCGCGCTCGATGACGAGCAGCGCCGGCCGCCCGTCGACGGTCCCGAGCATGGACGTGCGGCGGCCGCCTTGGTCTGTAGATTTTTGTTTTTGTCACGTTAGAGAAAAGATCTCCCTGCGATGGTGGCCATCTTTTCCCGCGTTGGTGGGAAGAGCCGATCGCCAGCCACGCCCATACTTGGGGAGAAACGTTACCTTGGTTGAGCACACGCTCGAGTTGAAACTTGGCCACGGCCGCCTCGGAGGCGGCTTTCATATCAATACTTTCATCCGCCATCGTTTTCGTGTTCCAATTTTCTTGCTTTGTGAGGCCGGGAGGTGGTCTTGGGAGAAGAAAAAGGTTGGGCTGGATTGAGAGTGCATCCCCACAACCCCACGGAAAACGAGATGTGAGCACAACGTGAGGGGCATTCACTGCGCTGCCGACAACGGATGGCAGCCCCTAACGAGAAGAAGCCATTACTTCACCGCCTCAAGCTGTTCAACTTGGCTAGGGTTAAAATGTTAAAATACATTGTTTCAAACAGGATCTGAAAAAGAACATCACTCGAAATGTAGAGCAGTAAAGAAATCGAGTGGTGATGACGCAAGTGGATTAGATAGGTTCACAAATCATGGTTCAAATTGGCCAGGGAAATGAAACACGTGCACCATGTACAAAGTTACCATTGGTATCTAAGCTATTTGAAGAAAAAGTAGTCGAAGAATATTCGTGGGGGATGAAAACCCCGCACCCTGTGCTATGTGCATAAAGATGAAATGCCCATTTCCAACTCACCACACAATAGGAGGGGGAGGAGGCAGATAGCCTCAGTGTATCTTTATTTACATGTAACATGAGTCCAGAAAAGACCGATTATGTCCCCGCAACTTTTAGAGGGATTCTAGTCCCAGCCGTAGACATTATGTAACGCTCCTTTAATGCTTGTCAAAGACCAATCGAGCCGTATAAGCAAGGGAGGAGTCTGGAAACGAGAGTATGTGTGAAAATCAAAGGATTATGAAGAAGAAACAAAAAGCCTACTGCGGGCGCCGAGCAATGGGTATAAACAACGAATGAATCGAGACCGTGAGAAGAAAAAGGCCCAAGTAGTAATAGTAGCTTCGCGCGTCATGTCTCATCCGTCAAGGTGCCAGGCGGCCATGGTTGACGCATTTTGAGCCAAAGGGTGTCGCTGTTCGGCTGGCAAGGACGGTTGAGATGAGTGTCGTCAAAAGTCGTGGAAAAACAAGGATAAAGAGCGAGACGCAGAATAGAATACTGTTGCAAATCGTTTGCAAAAATGTACCCAACAGTGCGCTTTCGTATGCAAGACTGAAGTAAAAATAACCAGGGGAATGTCGTTATAGGTTACCTCGCCTGGCCAGCAGGAGACCCAACAGAGCCGGCGTCCGTAGACCCATCTCCGTCAATCGTCTTGCGCCAATGCTGTGGCAGGCAGACGCAGACCAGAGGGAAAGCCTTCAGCTCCGGAGCCGCCGGTACAGGCGGGCTCTGACTATCCTCACGCACTGAAGAGTTGGAGACGCCACTGTCTCTCTGTGCAGCCCGTGAAGCTTCCCATTCCTCTGCGCGCTGCTCTTGCATGTGGCCAGTGGCCCATCCATCGTCCCAGATGCCCACGACCTTGATCATATCGCCCCTCTCCAGAGCAAATTCGTCGCCAGCGCGAGGGGAGTAAGCCCACAGGACAGCAACCTTGTCGCCAGGATGAATATCATCTTGTGAGTAATAGTCCTTGAAAAACGGTAGTTGTTCGGACTGCTGGCTGCCGAAACCTTGCGGCGAAGAGTGCCCCGCACTAAGGGGTGACATCTGGCCGTCACTTCCGAGAGCAGAGCCGCTTGACAGCGATCCATGTCTTCTAGCAGTCATGGGTGGTGGTCGCAATCCAGCGTCGCGATGTTCGAACTCGGGGCTGTCGACATACTCGTCTGATGAGGACTGGTCTGTGGCCTTTCTGCTATCTGGCCGATTACCACCTCCAGTTGTTGAAAGGCTCTTATTATGTTGGGACGGAGAGCCACCAGAGTGTCCTTCCAGGGCAGACATCCGTGCAATGCGGCCTCCAGGAAGAACCTCGTAGCCTTGTGGAGCACTTTGGGGTTGTTGAGCCATGGCTGGCGTCATCTTCCTTGCCGGCGAAGGCTGGTTAAAGATGCTGCCCGCTTGACTGCTATCAACTCTGCGTCGTCGAAACAGGCGCACGCAGAAGAACAGAAGCAGCGCCAATAAAGCAACACCCGCAAGAGAGCCAATGACGATGCCCGCAATCGCTCCTCCGCCAAGACGATTACTTTGGGGGGCGCTGTTTTCGTCACTGGGGGAAGTCGAAGTCGGATTTGAACCAGTGGACGTGGGAGTCGAAGTCGTGAGTGGTACGGTAGCTATAATGGAAGGAAGCTTGACGCCTTCGCAACGAGATTCAGCGTTTGAATTGTAGCAACAGGTGTCGGTAGAGTTGGTGCCTCCAGCAGCGCAGTATCCGCAGAGCCCAATAGTGCTGAGCCCGAATCCGCAGTTTTCGACCTCGTTTTTGGAGGCCGGAGTGCAGTCGCCAGCAAGAGACTTAACGGGCAAACCACAAATTGTGTAGTCAGCTCGGATCAGATCAGCGACATCCCCTCTCGGGTTGCGGCAGAGATTGCTATTGGAGGTGATATAGGCCTCGCTCTGTGCAAAATCGGCGCAAGAATCGGCGCACAATGGTCTCGAGACACTCGCAGCTAGTCCACAAGGTTGAACGGACATTTGAACCATGGAGCTGCAGATAACAGTCGTAGTCCAGCGAGCGTACATGTTGCTGGAGTTGCGCAGGTCGACGCCACCACACCCAAAACGCCCCTCATATCTATCGACGTCAGAACATATTGCCTTAAATTTGGTCAGTCTCACATGACGTACCGAGATTGAACGTAATCTGTTTTGATGAAGCTATCTAATTGTTTGTCAAAAGAAGCAACATCGGAGACGTATTGTAGAAATGGGCTGTGGCACATTAGCGGGAGGGTGTTGGGGTTGAAATGAGCGAACATACTATGAGCTGAGCATAAATTTGGCGGTAGAAACGGAGGCACCATCAAAGGCCGGGCAAAGCTTGGTGCCTTGAATGGGAACGCATTGCCCATCATTTTGGGCCGTCGAAATCAAGGGCATGGCGGAGAATAGCGCGAGGTTGAGTGCCGCGGGCCGCATTCCATTGCGTCTCCGTCTGTTGCCTCTTTTGGACGACGCCGCACTGATGCGAGCCATGGTTTCGAAGAGGGCTGCGGTGGTGTGCGATTCAGACAAGGAGTGTGTATGCTGAGAGATTTTGGACGGAAATTCGATTAGGCGGAAAGGTGGTATTATAACAGAGGAGAGGCTCGGGATGTTGGTTTGCGCGGCAGTTGTGTTTGCTTGGTTCGTCGCACAAACAGTAAATGTCGAAATGTCGTCGTTGATGCTTTGTTAGCCGAAGCTGACCGCAGAAGAGGCGATGGTGGAATCCCGAAAGAACAGAACGTCATGTATGGTGAATTAGGCGTTGTGAAATTATTCGCATGGGCAGGCGAAGTAAAGATGGTTGGCGTTTGGCGAAACGAGAGACAGTTATATGGCGAAGAAAACGAGTGTGGATGCCGTGGGCGTAGGGGAAAAGGGACACAAAGACAAAATGAATGCCTCCAACAAGAACACCGTGATTGCAGCTCAAGTGCGTTTGATGTCTAGGTAAAACTGGTTGTCGTCGTTGTCGTCGCACTGTCAGGAAGGCTCCTGACGTTTGGCTGGTCAGAGTACCTCTCGTTGGTTGCTCGGCGAACAGACTGATGGCGGATTAGGGGTTGCAGGTCGATTGCCAGGCCGAGCGCGAGGAGACGCGACCGGAGCGACGAGACTTGATGTTGAGAAAGTGTAAGTTAGGAGACGAGAAATTGCACAAGCAAATCCGGGCTGCCCAAAGGTCAAAGAAGAAGAGTGCCAGGAACAAGACGCCTAGAAAAAGAAACACGGCGAACAGGTGGCTCGGGAGAGACAATGTCACGAAACTGAGGTAGGGCAGGCAGGATGCGACTTTCCTGCGCGCAACCGAAAAAATGCGCAAGAGATGAAATGATGATGGGCTCTCTTCTAGCTGCAGCAGTAATTGCTTTGGGGCGACTGTTTTCTTTTTTTTCCTCTTCCCAAGGCACTTTTCTTGACGACGCCCAATGAATACCCCCCAAAGATTGGTGGTGCGCGGGCGCGTTGGTGTGTGGTGCGTGCGTGCGCTTGGGAGAGCGCGGGGGAAGGGGAGGTGCGCCTTTTTCAAACGTGGGACACGGCGGAAAGGGAAAAAAAAGAGAGAAAGGTCAGAAAGCCGCACAAGGAAAAGGGAAAAGGGAATGGAATGGGAATGGATGGGAATGGGAAGAGTGAGCGAAAAAACGGCCGTGCGAGCGAGAATGGGCAGACAGACAGGCTGGTCAGAGAACCCTGGTCGTTTGGGTGGCGGTACCTTGCCTTGGCTGCATCTAACTAGCGACGTAGTGGTACCGGTACCTGGAACTGAGATGGGGCTGTTTTGAGTAACAAGCACTTGACACGGGGGGTTGTCAAACAGTATCTCTGACTGGTATTCGTATTTGCAAGGTGGCAGAAGTCGAAGACGTTGGTAATAATGCGGAAGCGTAATCACAACGGAGTACTACTGACTACCTGCTACCTAGCATATAATAAAGAGAAAAGGCTCAACTCGGCGGGCGGCTGCTGAAGGTTGCATGAGAACTGAACTTGGCCAAAGAAATTATCACTGGAGCGGTTGACATGTATACGCATAAGAATTCATTGAAAGTCCTACGTCGTTTGGCAAGTTGGCAAATAACCGGACAGGCAGACAGACAGGCAGACATTCAGTCAGACAGACAGACACCACTGTATGCCTGATCAAGCTTCAATTCTCGCACCTCTACCCCCAACAACCTTGCTAACAACGAAGCTATAACTTGCTATCTCAACTAGTCATTGCGCTATGTACGGGCCGTTTCTGTTCTGCACAACAGCCCGTGGAGCGCGGAACGGACCTGGAGGCGGGCACGAATTATCAGGGTTGTTGTAATCACTCACTTGATACATACGTATCCCTGTTCCTGTTTCCCCGAGGCTCTCTCAGTCTGTTTGTCTGGCAAAAGGAAAAAAACTCGGCGCTCTTGCCGCGTTGTCTCTCCTTGAAATTATTGTGTTTTTTTTTATGATTTCTTTGGTGGGCCAGGCCTGCATGGTGATAATTTTAGTTCGACAGGGGTTGGCTGGGGCTGCCAACGCAACGTGCCTCAATCTGCTTCTCCGCGACTTTTTTTCCGTCATATATTGACCAGGCCCCTGCATATATATTTAGATGCGCTCGGGACCTCAAAATTTCGGAATCTCGTCCCTTGCAGGATTGTTGTTGACAAGAGATCTTCTCATCGGCAATCCCTCTCCTGAGCAGCCTCAGTACACGATGTAGCAGCCCCTCCAGAACATGGCGTCGGTCTCGCTAGTTGCCGTTATTCATCACTTTCCACTTTCATGTCCATCTAATTTTACTCGAACCAGGGTAGCTTGTTCCTGAAAATGGACGCACGTGGGGATTGGTCGTTTTGTTTCCCTATCAAAATACATAATACACGCAACTGCGGACTCGCGCCAGCTTCGTGTCATCCAAGCTGCATTCAGCTCTGCGACATGCATCAGCCACTGCAGGTACCAAGCACGAGATCATGCCGGCTTGCACCTTGTCTTGGGACTTGCCTGTATTCGTAAATGTCCCAGTCTTGTTTCATCGCGACGCCTACGCTCGCTACCGCAATTCATCTCCGCCGTCAAAGATCCCGTGTTCCTCTCAGATGAGCACCCGCTGATTGTCAAGGTATGACGGATGCAGTCAGTGACTCGGAGGTTGTTTTCGTAGGCTTCTTACAATCCAGCAAGCAGCTCGAATCAATGGCACTTCGGCTCGGCCAGTCTGCTACGTTGGGATGACCTTGGGCTACACAAGCACAATTGCCAACTCTGAAACTGCAATTCTTAGGAAATGTGAGCGCATCCAAGTCGCGATAAGTTGGTCACTTTTTATTTTGTTGACAAAACAAACCAACACGTCGCTGTGACATTCACAACTTCAGAGTATCGTGTACCTAGGCAAGCAGAAGCCAAATTTATCAGCAAGGGCATCATGGTTCACAAAGCATCGCATCCTCCTGCCAGCAATGTTGAAGGGGAAAAGTGCATTCAGATTGTGAGGAAGAATAATTCCCCTTCATGTTCACAGGCCCCCCGTAGCCCAAAATGTCTGCCATTGATAGTTCAAGATGAGGCAACTTGGTCGCGTCCCTCTTAGTCGCGGGCCTAGCAGATATCATTCATGATGGCGGGAACTCATTTTGCGAAAAAGAAAAAGAAAAAAAAAAAAAGGTCAGCGCCAGCCTTCGGTCCCGAAAATAAACAAAATATATCGCACTCTAGATGTGCGTTTTCCTGGGTTGGCCTCGCAGCGGCCCACCTCGCGCATTCTTGACACCGACGGCCGACGCGGGGCAAGGCAAGACACCAAATAAGGTTGGTAATAGCGTTGGTTTGTTTAACAGGACAGAATCATCGATGACGACGAATAGGCTGGTGAATTTTTCCGCGAGTTTCCACGCCATCGCGTTGGGATCACCAACCGTCGCTGGTGAATAGCTGGTCAGCACCGCAAGTCTGTATGAATGTATTTATGTAAGCATAATGTCTAGAAGCAGCCTGCACTTTGCCTTGCTAGTATTGGCATCCCGGGCATTTATTAATGTGGCTTGGGGTTAATGCCGATGCGCAGATTGCACCATGGACTGGTCTCGGAGCCGGAGGTAATCTGTGCATGCTGCATAAACATTTGAAAAACCTATTACTTGCCCGTGCTGCTACGCAGCCTAAAATGATGGGGGCGAAAGCATACTTTGTTCAGCTGCTCTCGTCAACAGTCGCCAATAAATAACAATGAGGGGTAGGAAGAATAAGAAGAATAAGAAGAATGAAAAGCGTGGAATGATAAAAGAGATTAGAAAGATGCAAATAATACAGGAAACTGTTACCAGCGTCCTCTTTTTTTTTTATTATTCTTTTTCGCTCTTCCAGTTATTTTGTGAATCTCCATGGAGCATCTTCTTCCAGATTTATTTACTGACAACATCGTTGTAGGGCGGGCTCCTAAAGCGTATGTACCTTGACGCGCTTGTTCTCATATAAAAAATACATTCGGCTCACGGGGCTTACTGGAATAGCGAGCTGCGAGCACTGTCTCCACTCTTTTCTCGCCCCCCCAAAGCCGACCCTCCGCGGAAGTACCCGTGCATTAATGCGTGTTGGTCGCTCGCTTGCCGCTCGCTTGACACTGTCAGGTTGGGGATAGTTCACGCGAGCTCAAGTTCACAATGGGAAAAGTATAAACCAACGCGTGACTCTCTCTCTGCCTGAGGGCTCCAACTTTGGGGGGCTATAACTTTGGCCACTCTCTCCTTCTCGCGTTTGTTTTTCTCCTCCTTCATCAACAAGTTTTCTCCAACTCGACTTCTTCATCAGCAAGTTTTCTCCAACTCGACTTCTTCATCAAGACAAACTCGATCATCAAATCAAATGAACTCCCAACTTATGCAACACGTTCGTTCCTTCCCACCAACACCAAGAACACGCGTTCCATCTGCCGTACTATCTCTAACATTTCTCAGGGTCCCCCATATCCTCCCATGGGAGCTGCCCTCGGTGGTCGTGCCACCGTCGCCGTCGACGTGCCCATCTCGGCCGTCTTCATCACCATCTTCCTCGCGTCTGCCATATTCAACATGACAGCCTTCCAACTCAACCGCCGCAATGGCCACAAGTTCGTCCTCTCAGCTGTCCTCTTCGGCTTCAGCATGGCTCGCATCCTCGCCAACGTCATGCGTATCGTCTGGGCTACCAAGCCCACCAACGCGTCCATCGCCATCGCCGCCGGTGTCCTCACCAATGCCGGCGTTGTCCTGCTCTTCGTCGTTAACCTTGTCCTCGTTCAGCGTCTGCTCCGTGCCTACCACCCCTCCTTTGGTTGGAGCCGCAAGGTCGGCCTCGCCTTCAAGTTCCTCTACTTCGCCATCGCGGCCGCCATCATCATGGTCATTGTTGCCGTCGTCTACAGCTTCTACACGCTCGACCCCCGTGCCAAGCTACGCATCCGCGAGGTCCAGCTCACCGGCGTCGTCTTTCTGGCCGTGCTCGCCTGCCTTCCCATCCCCATCGGCCTCGCCGCCGGCCTCATCACCAACAAGAACAAGGATGACATCGAGAAGTTCTCCAGGCCCACACGCTGCCACTACTGCGAAATCATGGAGCCGGCCCAGGAGCCCATCGGCCAGGGCAACCGAAAGGGCGTCGTCACCACGCTCCGCTTCAAGCTCGGCCTTGTTATATTCACTGCCGCACTGCTCACCCTCGGTGCCTCGTTCCGAGCTGGCGTGGCCTTCTACCAGCGGCCCGCGACTGACCCGGCCTGGTACCACAGCAAAGCCTGCTACTACATCTTCAACTACAGCATCGAAGTCGTTGTCGTTTTCACCTACGCCCTGCTTCGCTTCGACTGCCTCTACCATGTCCCCGACGGTAGCAGCGCACCCGGGGACTACACCGTCACCGATCCCGACTATATCGATTGGATGCGTGGTCAGAAGATGACCGTTGCCCAGCAGCGGAGGGCAATGGCTCGTGCCGCCGACCAGCAACGCGAGAGTGACAAACGGGCTGCCTAGATGGCCAGCCTTGGTTTTAATGGGCGGAGACAGAGTCGCATTGGCAAATTTGCCAGAAGATTGGCCGGAAGAATTGCTTGAAATCGGCGTTTTGGCGTATTACATGAAGGAATTGCCGGAAGACCGGCCTATTGGAGTATTGGTTGGGGGATTGGTATGAAGACTGGATTATTGGCGTATTAGACGGAGCATTATTAGCCGAAAGACGGCCTTATTGGCGCACTGGAGTTGCTGGGAACCATAGATTGTGCTTTTTCTCGATAGACTGATTCACGAGACAATACCCCAGATTAATAGTTGAATTGATTTTTGCTTTGTTTTGAACTCTATAAACTTGTGCGTCTTCTGTGTTTCGCCCTTGGTGTGTCATCTAGCTTTAGTATTCCGTCTCTCTTCTGTATCTCGTCCATCTTCTGTATCTCATCCATCTTCTGTATCTCTTCCATCTTCCGTATCTCTTCCATCTTACATATCCTGCCCATCCTATGATCTGGCCCATCTCGACATCTTCTCCGTCTTAGGTACACATCTCGAAAGATGGGCGGCGTCTTTTCCTCGTTACCTTGAGACATCATCAGCCTTATTCCGCCAGTGCTCGCCGTAGACGTCATCTTGAGAGGACCGCATGTTCCCTCCGAATCCAGCCCATGTCGCAGTGACAGGGGGCCACTGGTTACAACATGGTAGATATCCAGTGACGTTGAACACGTAATCATCCCATACCCACCAACGTTCCTATCTTCAGAAGGTTTCTTTTCTTTTTTCTTATTTTACTTGTTCATTTTTTTTTTACCTGCTTTGCAAAATCTATACAACGCATCGTCGTCAACTTTGGTAGCTCAAGCAGCTGCCAACCGCCTCCTCTCCAGTTTTGACAATACCCATCCCACATGAAACAGCAGGGCTGAACTGGTTGCCAGTCTGCCGTACATTGCATACATTACGGAGGCCTATGTGGCAACTCTAGCACGTCTATTCCTTCTACCAAGGTACAAAACTCAGTGCAAGGTTGATTTGCGTTTTACTTCGGCGCCACAGGATTAGAGGAAATAGTCGGGAGTTCCTAAGTGGGTTAGCGAATTAATGGTGAGGAGGTAGAGGGATTGCACATACTTCTCGAAACCATTGGCTCTCCAGCTCTGGGGCACGGGTCAAATTGCAGGCTACAAAGGGTCAGTATCCATCGATAGAAGCCGTGCCTTGTTAGACATACAATGTGTATTTCAGATGCTCATCAATCTCCATGATGGCTGCTTGGTTGCCACAGCGGTAGCAGTAGTTGGGGGCAGAGAAGATGGTGACTACATTGCGATCTTGCGACCAGTTGTATCCCTCCATGACGAGTTGGTGCGCGCGTGCAATCAATGTCAAGCCATTGTTGTGGTTGAAGGCTTCTGATATGTCCTGGCCAAAAGTGTAGCCGGCACCACGGGGCGAAATTCCCCAACCACATCGATCGTCTGGGTCTGACCAGAGAAGGTCACACATTGGTCCTTCGTGAGGCACCTCTTGGATACGGTCCAGGGCTCGGATGTTATCCAACGTGTCGATGCTAGGGGAAAGACCACCATGAAGGCAAAAGATTTGGTTGTCGATAAGCGCAGTCAACGGCAGATAGTCGAACAGATCGGTAAAGTATTTCCAGACGTTGGCGTTGCCATACTTGCGCAGGCACTCGTCGTAGAATCCGTAGACTTGGGTGATTTGACGCGACTCGTGGTTTCCGCGGAGAATCGTGATGCGCTGGGGGTATCTGATCTTTAGAGCGACGAGAAGGGTCACGGTCTCGACCGAGTAGTAGCCTCGGTCGACGTAGTCACCTGGAGAGCTGAGGTCAGTAGTGGTCATCGGAGATGACAAATTGCAGCACCGGCCCAACCTACCCATGAACAGATAGTTTGTGTCGGGGTTGGGCCCACCGATCTTGAAGAGCTCCATGAGATCGTGGAACTGGCCGTGGATGTCGCCACAGACGGTAACGGGGCATTTCTGGGCAATTGTCAGCCTCGCAAGGGCGAGATCCCATCTCTCGCGTCAAAACCATCAACTTACGACTGGCTGCACATTCGACTCTTCTTGTAGTACTTCGCGGGCCTGTTTGGGAAGCACGGGTCAGCCACCGATTATTCGGGCGGTCACGCGAGAAAAGGCTGCAGATTCGGGCGCGCTAATATCGCAACGTTTTGGTGACGGTGCCAAACGGTCATATTGGGCATCGCGGGCGAAGGGGCAGGGAAAAAATGCGTCTGGGTCGCGCAATCTTTGGATTGCCCTTACCTTGTCGCAAAGTCTCTGGACGTCGGCCTCGGCGAGCTGCTTGCAGGTCATCAAGCTCTCAATCCAGCCGTCGAGCGTGGGAATGGTGGCGGGCTCGTGCTGAACAGACGACACCTCGGCAGGCGCTCTGCCCACGTCCTCCATATTGGTATCCATGGTGAATGTCGAGTCTGGTGGCGTGGCGGCGCTGGGGAGAAGGGGAGGCGAGATGAGGTGTTGGAGGGGTTATGCGTGGGCAAGTTGCTGCTTGTCACGCCTCGTGCTGGCTGGTCCGGTCTGGGTTCCTGGCGGTGGGGTAGCCAAGGGGGGGAAAGGCAGGCTGGCGGTCGATGGATGCGGGAGAAGGATCGAGGTCGCGAATGCACGGCAGAGGATGATGCAGCGCAGCTAAAATACAAGAGACGCGCAAATGGCACGGGCGCGGTGTTCGTTGGTGTCGCGATGTGGTGGCGTGGCGTGGTTGGCGGCGCGGCGATGCAGGCTGGGAAATGATGTTTTGTGTTTTTTTGTGATGATGGATGAGCCTCGTTGGACGGGCGGAAGCAGCAGGCAGGAACTGGGAACTGGATGGATGGATGGATGGCCGGCTGGATGGCCTGGGAGCGGGCAAGGGAGGGGCGGGACGAGCTATGGTTACCTGCTAGTAGCAGGCAGCTTTGCACGTTACAGCGCTGCAGCGTTACAGCGTCGCAGGCTGTTAGTACAGTTCGTACAGGCAGCTGCCCTTAAATTTCCACTACTCCTGCAAAGCGCTAGGGGGCCGCACAGGCACCGCCATGAACCACTAGAAACCGATCACAACAAGACAAGCATGTAAGATAACTCAACTCCTCATGGTACCAGCGAGACGGAGCGACGCGACTTCTTTAACTTATTAGAGATATGCTTTAGACTAACTCCATAGCGCCTCCATTGTTGCTCAACCCGCTGTCAGCTCTTTGATTGCAACGCAGCACCACAATATCAACAACACCACAGATCCCGTCGTTCCTTGTTGGGCACTGCGTCATTGCTCCCCCACATCCAAGTTGGCCCTGGCTGCCCAACATAGCACACCCAGTGAGAGCCTCATCGCCATGCCATCTCCAAGTTTCATCATGCATAGTTGCAACATTATCGTAATATAACTCCGTATTCCCCCCAATGGCCAATACTAGCCTTTCACTTCGATGTCAGCCCTAACCCAGTAGGCGATGCCGACGCCTCCGAACACACATCTCGACCGACAAGGTCCTGAAAGTCAAGCCCGACGGCAGACAGCTTCTTGGAGTGCTCTTTTGCTCTGTCCATGCACTCCGTCCACACCGGGCCGCCGCGCTCTGTGCTACTGAGCTGCCTCGCCAGGATGGCATTGAACGCCTCGACTTCTTGCTTCGCCCACTTGACACACGCGCTCATCATCGGCGGTGGGAAGCACGCTTGGAAGCACAACACTGTGTTGTGAATAATTGTAAAGTAGACATATGACAGCTGCCAGATGTATAGGTGCAAGTCTCCTTGGAAGATGCATTGCCTGTAGACTAAACGTTAGCCCCCGGTCGCTTTCCAATCAGTCGTGGTTCGACCTACCTCGAGCGTTTATGAATCGTGTCACTTCGCGCATCCAAGTATGCTTCCCTCGCTCTATCATGGTATCCCAGTCTCGTAAGCCACGTCACGTTCTGCTTTGTCTTCATCCTTTCATTATGCGTGGCCTCGAGCTCACGAATGACAATATCCCCTAGCCGGTTGCATCGCTCCTCCACCTTGAAGCTGATGAAGTCCTGCGCAACCGCGTTGCTCTTCAGCCCCCTTGCTAGGCTCTTGAGCTGCTCAACCAGTGCCACGGCAGGCTCAAAACTCTGCAGCGCAATGTTGATGTCCAGCTCATCCATCTGGCTCTCCACCCAGCGCAGGTTCTGCTGCTTACCATCGACCTCGATTAGCATATCCTTAATGTCCGACAGAGTCTCCAGAAGCTCCGTCTTCTGCAGCAGGCCCGGGTCTCGCGAAGCAAAGTAGTTGATCGTCTCCTTGGCCTTGTTGTTGGCCTCCATCTCATACTCGAGACCCTTGCGGAGCTCCTCCACCGCCTTGCGCACATTGAGCATCAGTGCCTTCTTGGCCTCGTCGTCGGCCTTTTCGGTGCGGTAGATGAACGACTCCTGCCCGCCGCCTCGCACCATGATGGCGTCGGCAAGCTTATTGCGGCCGCCAGACGACGAGTCCCCGGCACCCGGCATGTCAATGACCTCAATGTCGAGCAGCGGCCAGCACCGGTCGGCAACGAGCTTCGTCATGGGCCCGCGCGTATCCACGTTTGGCGCGTCCATCTTGCGCTTTTTCCGCGACGCGATGAGCAGGTGATCGTTCAGCAGGAAGATCTGCATCGCTCTGCGGGACTTGTATGTGGCATTGTCGAGCTCAACCCATGGCCCAGCGTTTTGCACAACATGGCGGCCTGACGAGGTGGGCAGGAACTTTTGCGAGCCTTCGACATTCTTATACAAGGCCTGCATCTGCGAGTTCCAGAGCGCGCTTCTGTCGGCCACGGAGCTGCGCTTATCTCGCTTGCTCAGCGTCGACGCCTGGCCTGGGATGCTGGCGGGTTCGTCGTTTTTAGCCGTCGCGGATCGTAACGCTGTGGTGTTCGTCTTGAGCTCTGACATGAGGTTCCGCAACGTCCGCATCTCGCCCTTGAGCTTCTCTGCCTCTTTACTAATCTTGATGAATTGTGTACGGTTCTGTAATAGATTCTGTTGAAGGTCGGATGCGGCACGGTTTTTGAGCTTCTTCAGAGAGTCCTCAAAGTCTCGGATCTGGCCATCTGTGGCATCGCCCAGCGCGGCTGCCACGTACTGGTCTGGCACGAGGGCGGGGTCTCGCAGCGCCTTGATATCGATAATTGGTGCAGCGCCGCCTCGGGAGGGAGGTGGGCGTCGATCTTTCTGTTCATATTTGTCCATTGACGGCAGTGCCGGCACTGAAGGGATTGGGCCGTCCAAGTCCAAGGGCATATTGTTGAATCGGGTCGAGTACCTCTGTTTGACGAGGTCCGATGTCTACCACCAATGTTAGTCAACGGCCGGGCCATCACAACTGCTCTTGAATTACCTTCCCACCAGCCATGGGCGGCGGTCTTAAACGAGGCCGAACCTGCGGCTCACCCATGGCGCCTGGAGCGCCCGGGATGGCAGCCGCGCCAGAGCCATCTTGAAGGATAGGGCTGGAGATTTGTCGCGGTGCGCTGATGGTGGGTTTCGCCTTGCGCTTGCCGCTCCGCAGCGAGATTTTGCTGCGTTCTTCTGACATATTGCAATTCGAGGCACTATACAAGTGCGCGGCAAAACAAGAAAGAAGAGAAGAGGCCTCGCAGGGTACAGAGGGGGCTGTTTGTCGTCAGGCCAAGCTGCGACCAGGCGGGTTGATGATGCTGCTTCAGGTACAGTGAACAGTCCAGTGACCTTTATGGGGCTGCATCCTCTGTAAACGGAACCAAGTCCACTACCAGCGGGGTGGATTAACCCGAGTTTCTCCCGGTCCAGCACCAACAAGCTCCCCTGAGCCGGCAATAGAGCCCACTTAGTACCTTAGTAGGTACTGCGAGCTCCACGCGCTGCGCCGAGCTGCCTCCAATTGCAAGGCGAAAAAAAATTGGCGTTGCTGAGCGCATCGCAACCAGCTTCAACCTCACTTTTCTCCCTGTGTCTCCCCTTCTCGTCCACCAAGCCCATCAAACCGTGACACTACTGCTCTCCCTTCTTGGAAACCCTGCATCGTCGGATCGTTGCATCGTCTTCTACAGCTTTGCATTCTTCTTTCCCCGAGACTGCGCTCTTTTCTCCCCGACTTACTCCCATACCTCCCTCCCCTCTCCCACACAGCGAAAACCATGGTGCAAAGCTCGACCATCGTGACGGCGTCCGTCGCTACTGCGGCTACCGCCTTTGTCGGTATGTTTACCTTCTCCGAGCTTCCCTGCTCTTGTTGCAATTGGCAGCGAACGCAATTGGAAAATTTATGGATGACACAGCCGCTCACAAACCCTGCCTTCATAGCCTACGCCATCTACTTCGATTACCGCCGCCGCAGCCAGTCCGAGTTCCGCCGGGACCTGAGACGTAACGAGCGCCTGCAGGCTCGCGCCAAGGCCAGGGCCGAGAAGGAGGAGGCCGAGGCGTCCTCGCAGAACCTGCGCGCCACCGTCAAGGCCCGCGTCGACGAGGCCAAGGAGGAGGGCTTCCCACAGGGCGTCGAGGAGCGCGAGGCCTACTTTAGCGAGCAGATCATGGCCGCCGAAGTCATGAGCGCCGACCGTGAGTCCCTGCCATCCCGTTTCCCAATGCCTGACACCTTTCCGAAGACCCCGGTAGCGTTGGCCCTGCACTCCGATGAGAAACTGACGAACCCGCTGCAGCATCCAAGGCGATTGACTCGGCTCTTGCCTTCTACCGCGGCCTCAAGGTCTACCCTAACCCCGGTGACCTGATCAAGATTTATGATGGCACTGTCCCCAAGGTATGTGGCATTTTCAATAGATCGGTCGGTGCCCGCTGACAGTCCCCAGCCCATATTGGACATCCTCGCCGAGATGATCGCATACGACTCCAGCCTCGACATCCGCGCAGTGCCCGCCGGTGCCGCGCCCGGCGGCATCAACCTGGGCGATATTCCCAATGTCGGCCTCGATTAAATGCCAATTAATGTTAATATCGACTACTCCCTAGCGGAGTGTATTCCAATCCAACTATCGTCTTCGCCATGCTTGACAGCTGAGTTGACCGGCAACCCGAAGGAACTCAAGCTGCACCCTTTCGACGGGTCCGCCTCAACTCTTGCGATCCGCTAATGAACAACTTTAAAACCTCGAAATTCAAGGCCAGATGACTACGGTCCTAGCCTCAGTGTACCATATTGTCCTTCTTTTGGGCTGCAGATAGAGCTTTGTGTAAACAATGTACGGTCAGAGACACCGCCACAGGGGCTTTGGGAAAGGCAGCTATGGTAGGTAGCAGTCTCCAAATAAATAAAATCATGATCCGCGACTGGTATTCGGTGATCGTCCAGGTGTGTTGTAGGGACCAGTCTTGTATAGCATGCAATTTTCAATTATTTTTTTCATTCCTAGTTCTCAATTGAATGTTTGTCTACTCTGGGGCCTCCCGGATGACGATTGCTTCCTTCTTTCTTCCCTTGCGATCCACACGCTCATCACGCGGGTCAAACCCTCCGTTGCCCCAGAGCGCCCACTCCGGCGTCGGGGGACCCATGTAGTCCTCCGGCGTCCAGTCGCCATCAGGCCCACGCTCTTCCAGCAGTTCGAAGAATCGGTCGTAGTCAATGTGCGTGTGCCACCGGCCGTCAACGCGGAACCGCTCGCTCGCCAGCAGGACGCAGCAGCTGTGTGCGTGTTCGGCGGCGATGCCGTATGCGAGGCCCTTCTCCTGGAGGCGCTTGTCGAGCGCGCGCACGAAGTCGCAGACCTCCCAGTAAAAGGGGACGTTGGACATGCTGAGGCCGGCGTTGGAGGAGGTGGATGTGCCGCAGTACGTGACACCCTTGATCTCGACGAAGCAGGGCAGGCCCTGCTCGATCAGCCGGGCGTAGCCCTCCGCTTCGTCCTCGACGTTGAAGCCCTTGACGAGGGTCAGGCGGAAGACGGTTCGGTGGCGGAAGCGCTTCTCGCGTAGGATGTCCAGGCAGCGGTTGAAGCGCTCCCAAAAGTCACGGTGGAGGGGACGGTCAATCTTGCGCAGCGATTCCTTGTTGGAGGCGTCGATGGAGACGTAGAGCTGCGTCACGGCCTTGAGATCGGCCAGCTGGTCCGGGTGCTGAGCGTTGCAGACCAGGAACGAGGAGATTCGCTCCTTGTGCAGCATACCAAGGAATTCGTTGATGTAGGGGTAGAAAATGGGCTCGCCGACAAGGGAGAGTGCACAGTGACGGATCTTGAGAGCTTCGGCAAATCGATCCGCACGAACGCCCGGTACACCGCGCATCATCTTAATTTTCTTGTAGTGATTCTCCTTGACACCGTCAAAAATCATCTCTGGCGGATCAACAACCCAGCGCCATGTGGTGCCAACGGGGTTAGTGCCATGCCGCCAACAGAAGACACACTTGTTAGAGCACGACAGTGATGGGGTCGTTTCCATACATTGGTGGGAGTTGATGCCGTACAGCGAGTACTTGTAGCAACTACCTCGTCCACGCAGAGCGGACTTGGTCCATCTGCAAATCTTGACACCAGAATGCGATCCAACAATAGCGTATCCTTGCTTTGTAAGGGCGGCATACGTGGGAGAGTTTTTGGCAACCATCTCCTTGGCCTTGTTTTGCGTCGTACCGTTGGGGTTGCTGTAGGTAGTAAAGTCAACAGCTATGGGGGCTTTCGGATTGGCATCACCACCTTGTGACCTAATCATGCGTCCCAGGTCTTCCACATCGTCAAGACTATTGGACTTGTTGCCATTTTCACGCTTCGAGGGCTTCTCGTTGTCGAACACCACTTCGCCGTCGTCATAGTCTTCCTCTTCCGCCTCGTCGTCGCTTTCCACAGCGGCGCCACTGCCCGGTACACCTTGTCCAAGGTGGCCGGTACGGATGACTTGGGCAAATACTTCCTCAACACCGGTCGCCCATTCAGTAAAGCGCTTAACATGGTCACTTTTCATGTCGCCCATGCCAACGGGGTATGCTCGCTTTCGCGCGGTGAGCTTCGCCATCCACTTGTCCAGTTCCTTGGCCTGGAAGCAGTAGCCTTCGCTCTCATCAGGCCATCCTTCCCGATCACCAAATCCAAACACCGAATATCCTAGCAGCGGCGAGAGTGGCGCTGTATCGATTCGGAAATCGTGGTGCGTCTCTTGGAGATGCTCGAGGAATGTGTCGTTGATAGAGTCGATATTATAGCTGGGTATCAGGAAGAGGTACAGAAACTGTACACCGTCATCGCTCTTGGGGGGCGCAATGAAGTAGTCGTCAAAATCGATCTCGGTCAGGTCGAGAAGCTCAGGCGCAAGAACTGGGCGGTTAGTTTCGGCAGCGAGCTGTTGGACGGATTTTTCAAGTTGCACAATGTAGTCCTGGCCAATCTTTTCCGTCTTTGTGGTGATTGACGAGAAAAATACGAGGACCTTCACGGGTTTTGTAAGATCGACTGGTTCTTCGCTCGTCTCAGACTTTTTCGTCACGCCGCCTTTGATCCTGCGCGGGCCTGCAGGTTTGACAGCAGTCTTCTCTTGTGCCAGTCGTTGTTGAACATTTGTCAGAGTTTGAACGGGCGGCTTTTCGTAGACTTTTGGAATCGTCTTTAATTCGGGCTTTACTTCGTATACGTGAATGTAAAGGCGAAACAGTAAAAGCCCGCCGAGCGCAAGAAGTATGATCGGGGTTCGGTTTGTGTGCCAGACATCGAGCAGCCCTGGGTCAGTCAGAATAGTTCGATGGCCAGCCGCCTTGCATTTCATTCTCACCATTGAAGTTGAAAGGAGCAGACTGCTCGTGTCCATCGCCCAGATGATCCATGGTGAATGCAGATGTTCGCGTGCAGAGTAGTAAATCGGAAGTTTTGACTGGCTCCCCGCCATAGAATAATTTTGGCGGGGCGAATTAGCAACCACCTGATAGGTGGGATGTTTGATGCCAGAGGCAAAAGTCAAGATATCATAGATGCCTTGATACTCTTGACTAATAATATTTACTTATCAGTTATATTGTTTCTATCATAAATAGTCGCATTTTTATCGTAATCAGGCCGTTTTTATCCCTGCGCCCTACTAGTACCGTGTTCTACCTACCACTGTTGTTTGTGAGCGGCCACAGTTTGAAATATGATGATAGTCCCCATCTAGCTAGGGGGGTTGTTTCCAGGAAACTAGTGCTTTTAAGAATCATTATTGTGAGCCTAGATGACGCCCCTGGCAAGTGGTTACAGCTACGAACTCACAACTATGAACTGGAACCTGAGCAATCCTCACCAATTCCTACACTCAGGTTACGTGTATATGTTGCAAACTTCCCACACTACGAACAACAGCTACAAAGGGTCAAATTAAAGTAAAAATGAGCGTTCCACTAGAACACTTGTAATTGTTACTTAGAATACCTGAAAGAGAAGCCTTTCTCATCGAATTGAGTGCTCTGTTGTTATGAAGTCGGGACTTGGGATACAGGGTAAGTCTGTATGACTAAGGCCGAAGTGGGTGGGCCTCGAGAAAACGAGCGTGTTCAGGTTAGGACTAGCGTCAATCACGCAATCGACGAGCCCGCCTTTATGTCAAGGGTTTTGCCAAACAGTGACCTGACCTCCTCCTATTTCACATCTACAACCTTTTTGCACGTCATTTCACACACAGGGAACTCTCAACGAGACTGAGACGGATCTTTTTATGTCAATATGTGATACATTTCTTTCGCCAGGAAGATAATGTTGCGCTATTGACGACTTGACCAATGTGATGGGGTTTGCCCCACCTGGCTGAAAATGCAGAGAGACGCAGGCTAATGAGACGAAATACAGAGAGCACCAGGAAATCCAACAGAACGCCGAGCGTGAAACTGAGAGGCACTTATTTCAAGGCCTCCAGAATCAAATCTACTCCTTGAGAAGCCTTCCATAGGCGGAGTAGTATGCACACCCGGGCACATGGCTACGGCGACCAGTCTTTTCATCAAAAATGTGGCAGCCTTTCTTTGCCACGTTGGGAGGAGTATAGACTGGACCGGGAGAATCCTCGTTAGTGGGCCGACGACAAGTGTCAACTGGTTGATATGAGGGAAACTCACGGTGGAGGGAGACAGCGAAGTCGCTGCCCCGGTTGGAGACGCGGTGCAGGCCGAGCTCATCAGCCATGTACGCGACTTGGTTCTCCTTGTACGTCTTTTCTGTGATTATCTTGAGGGGGCCGCTGGGTTCTCCTTCCTGGGGGAACTCGTAGCGAGTCTCAGTCAAGTTGCCCTTGAGAATTTTCATGAGGCAGTGGGCATTGCCGTGGTCATGGATAGGACTACCCTTGCCAGGCGACCAGACGAGGACAAGCTGATACGGAGGTTTGTCAGTGGCGTCAACGAGGGGAGCGATCGGTGATGGTGCAAGGCGGATGGCATTGGAGTGGACTTACCAAGTTACTCTTGCCGTTACCCTCGTCGACGAGGTTTCTGGTGTAGCCTCGACTGGCATCACCGAAGGCATACTTTGCCCAGTTTCTATCACGGGCATCGTACAACTTCATGAGACGAGTGAGGAATGTAACGTCGATGTCGTCCGAGGTTAAACCCGAGCTGGGACCGAGAGCCGACTTCAGGGCGAGGACGAGTTCTTGGAAAAGGTCGTCGTCCACCTGCAAAGAGTTGGGAATATAAATGGAGTCGAGGGGTAAAGCTGTGGGAAGAACGTTGACAGCCATGATGTTGGAAGGCAGGAAAGGTTGCGTGAGTATGCGACGAGTGGTTCTATTCTGATCAAGGAGCAGTGCACGGCACGGCGGGAATCAAAGAATGCTTTGCGAGACGGATACTTTTCTACACAAAGTCAAAAGAGTCCCGAGCGATGCAGGGCGGCGGTCACCTGAGGGGGAAAAGGCGACTTGGCGTCTTGCCCTTACCTCCTGTTACGGGTGATAGTAAGACCGCACTGTGGACGGTGGTGGGGCAACGCAGCAAGGCGTGAGGACCTTTGTGACACAAAGGTCGGAAGCAGCAGAACTTCCAACGAGATCGTCGGATCGGGCACGAAGAAGACGGAGACTTTCGAGTGGTCAACGTGGCCTTAGGGATTTCCGCCCTTTTCCCTTTCCACACTACGTTTCTGTGTTTTCTGACCAGAGATTTTCGTTCCAACTTTATACCATCACAAAAGCCAAATGGGCGGGCTTGGACCTGAACATTTTACGAGCCCCTACTATTGGTTGAGGTGAGGGGCTGGGGGCCAAGTACGCAGAAAAGTGGATAGCGACATGCCGGTTTTTCGCGGATGCCGGCGGGACACGACGAACAGGCCTGGAGCGGACGAAAGTGCTGGAAAAGGCACGGAAATGCGCGTAGATTCATGTAGAAATGTCACCGAGACGATTTGAATGAGACTAGAACCGATTTTACCTCCGTTTTATACGTGAAGATGCACTTTGAATGACCGACTGCACGTTCAGGAAATCGGGGTCCTGCCACGGAGCAAAGTGGAGCAGCACAGATGGCTGCAGAAACGGTACGGTGTAGGCACACAGTGCGATACCGGCGAGCGGAGACAGACGTCACTCTGTGTGGCTGACCTGCATGTGATGGGAGGAACGGAGGCATGGGGGCTTGCATATCTTGCTCATAGTAATTAAGAAGGGACAATATAAATAGTGGCTAGCTGATGCTATTGCCGTGTTCATGCGCTTCGGAGAAGACGAGAGCGGAGTCGCGGGGTCGGGCTGATTGTTGTACAGTGTACACAGATGCTGTACACAGAGGGCTCGTCGCGGATGTCGGGCCGGTCTAGCAGAGGTCATCTCGCACGGCAGCCGTCGGTTCTTTATTCCATTTACTTCGGGGTCCGCAAGAAGGCACCGACAAAGGTCCTACGTAGGATATAGAGGGGCACAGAGGTGGGAATAAAGATGCGTGGTCGGCCGAGAATGGGATCTGGGGTTCCATAGGCTATTGTCGATAGGTATGCGGGAGTCTAAAGAGCGTTTTTTAGCCGTTTTCCCTGCTCTACGCAAGGACATATTTTCTGCAAGCTTTCTGTATGTCGAGACAATATGGCGGCCTATTAGCTTTCTGTCTGTGTTGTCAACCGATCTATTGGTATTAGTAGGCAGTGGTTTGTCAGAGAGAAAAAAACATCTTGTCCCACATGACCTCTATTTGCCATTTGCCCCGTTTCTACAACGGCGGGCAAAAGAGAAAAAAACACGAAGTTCGTCACCCGGATTTTGCAGAATGACTTTAACAAAAGAACTGTGAACTGAGGTGGGGCTAGTCCACATTAGGCCCAGTGCATCGTTAGTGGAGATTTCTAGCCAATTAGAGACTAGGAGTCCAGTTCTACTTTGAAAAACAGTATGGAAGAACTTGTATTATCCCGCGAATTCTAGGGTATCCACAACTTTGTGCATGCCTTAATGCAGGAAAATTGTTCTTCTGCTTCTAATAGTCGTTTTGCAAAGTCCGGGCCCGTCGCCGATGGGCCGGCGCCAAAATGACGAGACCAGCTAACAAATTGTCAGAGCAATAAGAGGGAGGGTTGTCGCCAAGTATTGTCTTTTTTACAACCTCGCATTCGTTCCCCATCATATCATCTACTCATTTTCAATCTCGTTCATTTTCCCAATATCCTCTAGTAAATACAACTTCTTCGGGTTTGCCGAGACAGGCGAAAGCTGCCCATGTCATCATCATTCAGTGTCGCTGCCCTTGGCGGTGACAGCCCAAACGGAAGCATCGCCACCTGCACCAACAGCCAGATGTCGCCACAACACCCGACGCCGACCGGCAGACCCTGCGCCAACGAAGCCGCCGAAAGACGGCCAAGTAAGAACACGCGTGGTTGGCGCAAGATTGTGCGAAACTTTACGCCTTCGTGAGTTCCTCTACTAGTCTCGCAGGCCTACTGTCAGACAACCAAAACGCCGGCGACGCCGGCGACACCGGCTGGACATTGTCCAGAGAAGGCAACATACTGAGTCTACCAAAGCGTCGGAAATGCTAATATTTATTCGTTAGGTGGTTCGCTATCAACATGGGCACCGGCATCGTTTCTATCCTCTTCTACAACCTGCCCTACAACGCTCGGTGGCTGCTGTACTTCTCCTACGCCATCTTCGCCATCAACGTCGCCCTCTTCACCACCTTTCTCGCCATAAGCATCCTCCGCTACACTTTATACCCGGAGATATGGAGGGCCATGGTTGACCACCCGGGACAGTCCCTCTTTCTCGGCTGCTTCCCCATGGGCTTTGCCAGTACGTCCCGTCCCTCCCTCCACAACAACTCGCGCTGTCCCCCCCCCCCAAGCTAACCACGCAACCAGCCATCATCAACATGATGATCTTTACCCTCGGCCACTGGGGCAGTGGCGTCATCCACCTCGCCTGGGCTTTCTGGTGGCTCGACGTGTTCCTCTCCATGGCCACCTGCATCTCCATGCCCTTCATCGTCATGCACCGGCACCGCCCCGGCCTCGAGAACACCACCGCCGCGCTGCTCCTCCCCATCGTGCCCACCATCGTCGCCGCCGCCACCGGCGGCATCGTCGCCGAGGCGCTGCCCTCCCCCCACCGCGCCCTCACCACCATCGTCGTCTCGTACGTGCTCTGGGGCATCGGCGAGACGCTCTCCGCCTGCGTCCTCGCCCTCTACTTCCACCGCCTCACCGTCCACGACCTGCCCCCGCGCGACGTCATCGTCTCCGTCTTCCTCCCCGTCGGGCCCCTCGGCCAGGGCGGCTTCGGCATCCAGCAGCTCGGCCGCGCCGCCCTCGCCCGCCTGCCCCAGACCACCGCCTTCTCCGTCGGCCTCGACCCCGCCCGCGCCGCCGAGGTCCTCTACGTCCTCGGTGTCTTCCTCGCCCTCGTCATGTGGGGCTTCGCCTTGCTCTGGGTCTGCTTCGCCTTCATCAGCCTCGCCACCACGGCGCGATTCCCGTTCAACATGGGCTGGTGGGGGTTCACCTTCCCGCTCGGCGTCTGGGGCACCTGCACCGCCGCGCTTGCGGTGAACCTCGATAGCGACTTCTTCAAGGTTGCGACCATGATCATTTCGCTCACGGTGCTATTGCTGTGGGTCATGGTCAGCGCTCGTACGTTGCTGTTTGTAGCGAGCGGCGACATGTTTGTCGCGCCCTGTCTCAAGACGCTGAGAGAGAAGGATGGGACGCCCGAAAACTAGATATGATGGGACGTGTTGCCGTTTTTGTTACAGCATTTCTCGGCGTTGTTGAAAATGTTTTCACTTGTTGTTCATTTGCATAGCCATTCAACACTGTATACACGATTGGGTACATAACGAAAACCAAATAGTTCATTGAAGTAAAAGTATCTAGGATTATGCAACAAGTTCACACCGCTCTGAGATGTGTAATATCTTTGCGTCTGTATTGATCTGAATTTCATATGCTATGCAATGTTTGTCAGGCTCATTGCCTGTATACCCATCGTCATTTCCTTTACAAGCTGTGCCTCCATTTTCTCGGTATCCTACATGTCACAGTATCCAATCTACCTGAGCCATCGTGCATAGGCCCACCGAATTCTAGCCAGAGCTTTAGCCTGGAAACCAATGCCCTTAATGTTGGCCAGGTCGTCCAGGTCCTCCAAAAACTCCTGCTGCACGCTTCTCGGGAGGAGTTTTGTCGTAAGGCTGCGAAGCACGTGAAGCTCGCACAACAGCAGTCCATGGTCCTTGTACGACAGCATGTTGCTGTCCGTAGGGCTGGCGTCGGACAGGATGCGGTCAATGTTTCGCAGAATGCGGATAGCACGACCGGCTGTGCCGCTGTGCCGCCGTCCAGAGCGACCACCCAACATCGCAGAGAGGTAGCGGGCGACACCAATGGAAACTAGAACACCTGGAGTGAGGCCGACGAAACCAAACACAAGCTCCTGGCTCTTCAGCAGTGAGTCAATGCCGGTCATGGCCACTTCCAGGTCAACTTTGGTCTTCTGCACCTGGATCAGCAGAGAACGCACCAGGTCGCCGGTAACGGCGCCAGCCAAGGGCTTCCTCAGGTACTTTTCGTAGGCGCGCAACACAGGTGTCACGTCTCCCTCGGCGACCTTGCGACGGATCTCGTTAACATGGGCGTCGGTGATGGAAGAACCCTCCACAACAAACTGCGGATTGTCTTGAGCGAACTCAACCACCATGCGTTCCAGGCTTTCCCGATCAGCCTTGAGACTGTCTCGGCTCATGATAGCAATCTCACTTGTCGCATCATGCCGAATTGTCTTGATGACTTTTTGCGTAGGCTCGACAACCCAGTTGAGCCAAAAGTCTCGTATTGTAGCACCAAAGTCGGTTATCCATTCCACAATCTCCGCTTTCCTATTAACGAGAATGCGAAGTATTGTGCTTGATGAGATGACACCAACAACAACAGGAATCCAGTACCGTACAGCAGCATGCGGACGCCCATTGGCCACGGCTAGTTGACTCATGGTCGACACGTGCTGGGGAAGAACCTTGTCAATAATGTTTAGGAGCCGTCGTGCCAGTACAGATGATCTTCCAGGTGTGGCTGTGTCCTCAATGTGAACGGATAACTCGGCATCCTCTTCAACTCCTGCAAAGACCTTGTCCTCAAAATCGTGAATGCTCATGTCCAGAGTAGATACCTCTTTTAGTACCATGTCGATGAGAGCAACGCTGCGCTCCACAACGCCCTTGAGGTGAGCGCCTTGCAGCTGAACCTTTCCGTCGTTAGAATCGAACTGCAGACCCTCGTCCATCAAAACTCCGAGCCCGCTGGCAGTGATTTCTCTCAGCTTCTTGAGCTCTGCTTGCTTCTTCCGGGCTTCACTTCGGCAGTACGCCAGGGGCGAGAGGACCTTGCGCTGCACGTTGGTCAGTGATCGCTCGAGGATGCTCTCGCGTACGATGCTGTAGAACTTTCGCCATTGTTGCGTTGCGCCAGATCCAGCCTGTGCGAGGTCCGACGACGCATCTCGTACATCAAAAGAATCGAAGCGGGTCCTGCTTGCGGAGTAGACCTCTTGTGTCCATGCCCAGAGCCGTAGGGGCGAGGTCTGCACGGTGTAGAGGCTGCTGTACGTGTAGGAGTTCAGAACCTCTGACCAGTACCAAATGTCGTCGCTTAGGGGAATGATGCGGTCAAGAAGGGTGTTGAGAATGGCGCCATATACTTGAACCGTGGCCTTTGTGACAAGAAGCCACTCTGCTTCGTTTTCGTAGTGGCTTTTGGCCTCGATGGGCGGAAGGCTGGTAGTTCCGTCCGCGTGGTACGTCAAAATATCCGATTGTATGAGAAGCGAGCGAACAAGGTCAATGGGCACCAGAGGCTGAGATGAGGAGGTGCTGCTTAAAGACTGGACAAGGTGAAGAAGCTGATCAATCCTGGGTGAGCTCAAGGCTTGAGCAGCGACGACCGTCTGGACCGCAGATTCCGAGGTGGTGTCATCTGGCGTCAGGTTGGCCAGGACGGGTAGCCGGTCTAGATACGCATCGAGACGACGCACTTGGCTATATAAGGATGATCAGATACCGTGCACGCGGAACGTGGGCGAGGCAGTGGCGTGACGTACTCACTGACGAGCGTCATCGCCGCTGGGTGAGGCCTGGCGCGGGGGTATCAAGCCGCTGGCCGTCGGATAGTCGGGGAATTACCAAAAGTCGCTCAATTGAGCATCGATAACGGAGTGTGGCGGACTGGTGGGTATATGAAACAGGCTGTGTTGTAGGCGGAATCACACCATAAGGCGTTTCTTATCGGAAGACGTATAGCCGCTGGCGTCACAAGTTGAAGAATAGGTAGGTAAAAAAGTTGGTTGCATGACGTTGAGCTTTGGTGCAGAAGACAAGTCAACCCTGATTGGTTGGAGAATCCGAGAGCGGGTCCAAGTGCAATCCAGCTTCGAATGAATGTTCGTTATTGACACTGTGATGAGGTAGTGTACAAGTCGGCAGGAAGAGATACCAGAGCCTGAGAAGATGATACCTGTGAGACGAAAAACAAATAATCAAGTACGTGATAAGCTAAATGCCATCACAGGGCGAGTTCTTTCTATCGGAGTTACCCAGCCAAGTCAACTCCAGCCAAAAATTAGGTAATAGTCAGGTACCTGGTACGAAAACGATTACGGGCTCAGGCGCGATCGCAACGCCACTGAAATTGTGGGAGACGCTCAGACACTACCAGGGAGATCAGAATGCGCGTCATCCCAACTAGTAAGAATTAATGTAAGAAAATATGGAAATTAGAAGAGTTCCACCTCTTTTTTCTTGGGCTGTTTTATAATTCTGCATTTCAATTTCTAGAAGTGTTAACTGTTCAAAGTAGACGAAGGCCCCCCCTAAAGACCACGAGAAGGGTTGTTCGGATGGCTGCTAGCCGTTCTTGGTGGCGTCTCCCGCAAAGAAATCTGCCAAAACGAGCACGAATACTTAGCTAGATAGGTAGGTACTTACTGTGCTTTGCTTAGGAATACTTCTTCCCGCCATTATGTAGCATATGTTATTTCTATTAATTTCAAACGACTGTTTTACACGTTATTCTGTCTCCGATTCTCATATCACGCCAGTTTTTCCTGGCTCATAGTATTTATTTAGCATCACTGCAGTGTAGTTACTAGGCCAGGTGGCTATGTATCGTCGTGTGCATGCTTCGTACCTACAACGTCTGTGGCCCGAGCTTCTCGGAACTTATTTCTTGGTAAAGAATGAAGTACAAAAACGAACAAGACGTACACATGCACCCGCAACGGAAATAATCTGGCCTGACTTTCAGCAAATAATCTTGCGCCTATATCGTACTTGACTCTGGGGGTTCCTGGGATCTTGGCGCATTCGTACGGAGAGTCGGAAGCACACCTTTCGAGTGGTCTGACCTTGCCACTTCCTGCAGTGGGGCATGGCGCTAAACATTCTGCGCGACAGGCACAGCGCCCATCTCCCATCTCCTGAGCCTCCTGTACAAGGCACCGCCCTAAAAAAAAGATGAAGGATAAAATCTCCATCCCCCCACACTGCAGGCCCCTAATCATCAACCCTTCTCTCCCTTCCGGCTGTCATCGACCTGGGCACTCGTTCCTTTCCTTTCCTGTTTATATTTCCTTGGAGGTCGCGATTTATCCATCTTCTCCTAACAATTGTCGCAACTGCTTCGTACATCCTGCTTTCCAACATGGACGTGGTGTGAGTATTCCCTCGTCGCGTACCCTTCCCGCATCGCTCCGCCATCGCGCTGGCCATGAAACTAATCCGTGGCATTCCAGCAACGCCACCATCCACGCTGCCAACCAGACGCAGGACTACTTCACGGTCCTGCAGGAGGTTACCAAGCACAGCATCCATCTCAACTACTTTGAGCGTCTCTGGGCCGTAAGTTGCTTGCGAAAACCCCCAGACCGTCGCCACCATCGCTCCGTTTGCTAACCACCCTCTGACCGTAGGCCTGGTACCTATGGATGCAAAACGATACCCTCGCGACCGGAATCTTGAGCTTCGTTATGCACGAACTCGTTTACTTCGGCCGCTGCATTCCCTACATGCTACTCGACAAGATCTCATACTTTCACAAGTACAAGCTCCAGGCCCAGAAGATCCCGACTCTCAAGGAGCAATGGGACTGTGCTGCCATCGTCCTCATCAGCCACTTCACCGCCGAACTCCCTCAGATCTGGTTCTTCCACCCCATCGCCACCTACTTCGGCATTGACTACGGCACGCCTTTCCCTGCTCTCACCACCATGGCCTGGCAGATTGCCATTCTTTTCGTCATGGAAGATACCTGGCACTACTGGTTCCATCGTGCCCTGCACTATGGTCCCCTCTACAAGGCCATCCACAAGATGCACCACACGTACTCTGCTCCCTTTGGTCTCGCCGCCGAGTATGCTTCTCCTATTGAGACTATGCTCCTCGGTCTCGGCACCGTCGGATCTCCGATTCTCCTGCTTGGCATCACGGGCCACTTGCATCTGGTTACCATGTACACCTGGATTGTCCTGCGTCTGTTCCAGGCGATTGATGCCCACAGCGGCTACGACTTCCCGTGGAGCTTGCGCCACTTCCTCCCCGTTTGGGCCGGCGCCGACCACCACGATGTTCACCACGAAAAGTTCATTGGCAACTACGCCTCCTCTTTCCGCTGGTGGGACTACTTCCTGGACACGGAAGCTGGTGCCGAGGCTCACAAGAAGCGCCGCGAGAGAAAACTCGCCAAGATTCGGGCCAAGAAGCAGAACTAAAATTGTCCAACGTTCATTCAGAGGGCGATAAGAGATGGAAACTCACGAAATATGGCATACTTTGGGGATGGGGCGATAATAGAACGACTGATTTAAACAAGAGCAGGCTCGAAAACCTGATAATAGGTGGCACTGGTCATCATCTACGGCGTTAGGACATTGACAACTGAGTATGGGGAATGCTGTTGCTTTTACGGTTTTTTTTTGCATATATATACTATGCGCGCCCGCATGGGAACAGGATTAGACCTTTGCTTAATAATAGGTACTCTGGGTCGCTTGATTACGACTTGGGGATTTCGTTCTGAAGCAGTGGTATCTGTGCTGAAGAGGAATGGCCGAGATAAAAGGCTACATAAAATTCATGTTGAAAGCGTGTGGGTATCCAGGTTGCAATCATTGCTGCACGTTACTTCTTCTTGGGGACGCAGCAGTCCCCTGCCAAGGCAGCGGCTGTGTCAGCAAGGTTACACAGGCTGCAGGTCGCCTTGTCGGCCTCAACCTCGTCAAAGTGCTCGGCCAGGAAGTCGCAGGTGGTGGCCATGTCCAAGTCCTTGACTGCAAGCCCCTTGGGGTTGTGCGTTGTCCAGCGAATGAAGGTAGTGTTGTAGACCTGTGCGGCGGGATGAGTTCTCCGAATGAGTGCGTCACGATGGGGATTTGGGATGGGGCTCTTACGTTGGACCACTCTGGGTGATGCTTGTTCTTCTTGGCCTCTGCGGCGACTGCGTTCATAAACTCCTTGATGGCAAAAGAACTTGTCAGCCAGATGGGAAATGCGCGGCAGATGGGGTACTTTGTTTTCCCTTTCGGCCGGTAGTGGGCCTGGAAAGAAGAAGAGGAGGAGAACGCACCCAAGTCTTGGCAAAGGTGGCAAACTTGAAGCTACGCTCGATGCCGTAGCCGTCGGCGGTGAGCGACCAACGGCCACCGGCTTCGGCGGTGATGAGGGGCCGCAGCGCCTCGGTGGCGGCGTTCTTGTCCGTGCCGGGGGTGAAGGAGGGCGGCATGGGCATGGTGGAGAAGGAACCGACGGCGCCGAAGAAGGGCGAAGCGTTGGCGACGTCCGAGGACATGGCGGCGGCGGTCGGTCTGGTGGCGGCGGCGGCGGTGATGATGGTGGCTCCTGATGCGGCTCTGGTAGTGGCGGCGGCGGCGGCGGCGGCGGATGATGTCCCGAGTACTGTGCGATGGCTGCGGGTGGCGATTCGAAGCATTACAGCGCGCCTTGGGGTGATTCTCAGGTTGCCGAGGCTGATCGCTTATTCAAGGTCTTTTAAAGTAAGAGCGAGTGGCAAAGAGGTATAGGGCACAGGGCTGTGAAAGATCAAAAGTGGCCTTGCTGAAAAACTTTTGACGGTTTCCGCCCCGAGTTATTTTTATTAGTGAGGATCGGGCCATGGTGGTCCTGGTGGCGTTCGTCAGTTCGTCCCCTGCCAAGGACGCTAGGTGGGCGGCAGCGGCCGAACAGTAATTCAGCAGTGCATTAAAGAGACATGAAGAGCAGAGGTCTTTCGTTGTGTTGTGGGAGTGCAATATCGAGTCTCTCTCTCTCTCTATTTTTTTTTTAAAATAAACAAAATGAGTTCAAGATGACCAAGAGTTAAAACTCGCTTCCGTTTCCGTTGAAAACTCGGGCTGCCATTATAATGCTGGCCTCGCCAGCGTATACGTAATAAGTCATTTTCAGTAATGCCATTGATGCTCGCGTAGCTGCCGACGTAGAAACACTAGGATAAGATGGCCGGAACAGAACAAAAACCAAAACAAGAGTCATGGGAAATATCCGTCACGTTTGTTGCATAGATACCAATGACAAGCAGCGCCCTCTGGGGCGGGGTTTACATATGGCGAGATGCAGGCAGCCTGGCTGCAACAGAAACAGTCTCAGAGGCGCGTCAGCTATCATGCTCACCTTGATCATCGGCCCAATTTCTTCTTTAAGGGAATAGCCGGAGCGGTGTCAGATGTATCTCCGGTGCCATCGATGCACCACATCGTAGACAAAGATCGAGTGTACCTGAGGAGGGCCTGGTGAGTCTTGGGGACGCTTTTATTCAATAAGCATCTCGCCGAGCCAGCGAAAGAAGCCATGGTACTTGAATTTCAGATATATAACCGACTTGTACTGATACTGGGATCTGTAGCCGTCGCAGCACGCAACATTCAGACGGAATTCAGGAATTCGGTCATGCTGCTTTAGGGTATAGCTGGTCGTCAAAGTAGTATATGGGGGGTGGAATTAAAAGCGGCGCTCATGCTAGTCCGAAAACGTCCAATCCGAAGCTCAACAGAGGTACATTGATCCCCACACATCCTTGCACCAATTGCAAAGTACAATGTGATTCCGCTAACACCGAGGTCTGCTCTTTGCCTGCCTCCGTGAGAGGAGAGAGAAGGGGTTGACCAGGCAAGGCGCAGAGGAAAAAAAAAGGAGCGAGGCAGCGGAAAATTCAGGCGCCCGTCGACTCCTTTTTTTTCCCGCTCCCTCTTCCCCTCTTTCTACCACCTCTTTCGCCTTCTTCCTCCCTCACGCTCCAAGCAAGTTCACTTTTGTTGCTTTGTCATCAACCCTTCCCTGGCCCTCGGTTTTTTTTTGGGCTCCCCTTTGGTTACATAATTTCACATCCCGTCTCGCCCAAAAAACGCTCCATCTTTTCATCACGTCAGCAAGTTACTTGTCAGAAAGCCAAAAAACCATAGCGACAAGACGAGGGTGAGTAATCATCATTTTCGCCTAGCGCCTCATGACCTCTGGCTGCTGGCCTTCTCGCTTTACCCCAGCCTTGTTGGCCGCCAAAAACGCTGCCCCAGCCAGTCTCCGATGGAATGTCTGCTGAGTCAGAATCAATTAGCCGTCGACAACGCCGTTCGCCATGTCGTCCGCCAGCGCAAGCAACCAAGGTCAGTAGAGTTGCTATTTTCATTTTCAATTTGGCCTTTTCCTCGTCCTCTCACCATCCGTGCTTCATCTGGCAGCTCTCGCCGCCGTTTTGCTTGATTCCGTGTGGCCTTCCGCTTCTCACATATCCCCCGCCCGCCGTCCGGTATCACTGGTCGTATGTGACATACCCGTTGCCCACTGCCTTTCCGCTTCCCCTGGCCATGACATCGTCGTACATGCACGTGGATAAACGCCTCAATAATATGTTCCATCCTGAGCGCTTGTCCATTCCGTTCCCGGAAATCCCTCTCCTTCACAGTTTCGATCCTTCAAACTCCGCCGGCCCGCGTACGGTACGCCCCGAGTGCTAACATGTTGTCGCCCTCAACAGAGCAGCAGCAACTGCGTGCCCAGCTTGAGCTCTTGCAAAGCCACGAAGCCGAGAATTCTCCACGGTCGCCCAGTTCCGGCACCCACGACTCCCGCGACGCACCCACGCGGCCCGCCAACGGCTACGAGGACCTGCACTTTGCCGCCAGCGTCCAGGACACGGCCGCCCGCGCCCTCGCCACCAAGAGTGACGCCGACGCTCACATCCACCCCGACCTCCGCGCCGTGAATGACCAGCATTCGCCCACGAGCGCCATGATGCAGCTCGCTCACCAGGACCACCACGGTCACAGCCCTGTGTCGACCGGAGGCCATCCGCAAGCCTCCGCGGCGCCCCCGCTGGCGCCGGCCGGCGGCGATCTCATGGCCCTGGACTCTGCCGACGGACGCAAGTCTAACAAGCGAGAGCTGTCGCAGTCGAAGCGCGCCGCGCAAAACAGAGCCGCCCAGGTGAGACTATTCCTTTTGACTTGGCGCATTGCGAATGAATATTCACTTACACCGCATCTTGCAGCGTGCGTTCCGCCAACGTAAAGAGGGCTACATCAAGAAGCTGGAGCAACAGGTCCGCGACTACACCGACATTGAATTGACCCTGAAACAATACCAGTCCGAGAACTTTGCCTTGCGCGACTACATCGTCCAGCTGCAGTCGCGATTGCTCGAAACCGTCGGCGAGTTCCCCCCGCCCCCTTCCAACATCAACATATCCCACGGCCAGTCGGCCGCGGCGACGACGGCCGCAGCATCAGCACCGGCGGCTGTAGCCAGCACCGAAGCTCAATCCGAGAACGCAGCTGCTGGCACCCCGCTCGAGGCCGTGGCGCAGGCGGTTGCCGGCCTAGCCGCCCAGGAGCAGCTGTCGTTGGAGCAGCGCGCGCAGCAATACGCGGCTGCGGCCGGCAACTACAAGGCCGACGGCCATCACGAGGACACGCGGACGGCTGACGAGATCAACCGGCACCTGAATGCGGAAGAGGGAACAACGGCGTAGGGCCCGGGTTCGTATCTTTAACAATCGGGAAGTATCTCCTGCCTATCCGTATGCCTTGCTTGGGCCCTCCACTCTGTCGGTAGAGATGTGCGATTTTTTTTTTTATTTGTTGCGGTGTCCTTACTTTTGTCTGTCACCACTTCTACTTTGTATGCTTCTTTGCTTTTTGCGAGGCGTTTCCGGCAACGCGCGGGTTTCGGGATTTCATGTTTCCATCTTTTTTTTTCCGTCTTCTCCCTCACATCTAATCTCCTGTGGCGTTTGCTAGTTTGGGTGAAATTGATTTACAGATCTATGCTCAGTGTGCCTTGTCTTTGCCTGGCGGCGCTATGGAGAGTGCAAGGTTTTGGCAGGGGGACAGCAACACGGAACAGCGTCAACACTTTTTTGTATCCGTCCGGGCCTCGTTGGCTTTTCGTTTTTGTCTTTACGGTGGGATGAGAGGTGATGGACAATGGGTGTTTTTAGCTACGTGTATGTGATTATGCATTTTAGACGATCCTGCTCGACAGAGCTTTATCAAAGACTACTACAGGTTGCTTGTTTCAAGCTCTCTACTCGCATGTCACTTGGTCTTTTCATTCACAAGAGCAAAGGAAGAAGAAACTCGCACAAAGCAAAAACCCGAAATACCCAGACATGTAACTTTGAACTAAACACCAAAACTAGAGAAGCAGCAAAAAAAAAGAAAAAAGGCGACAACTCCCATCCCACCTGGCACCGACTCAAGAACCCGTCCCGTCACTACACGCCCGTTCAAGCATACGAGTTGCCCATATCATGCTCCTACAAATCGGTCAGCAAAAGGACAATCATAATGGTTAATCGCCTGGTGAGGAGAAAAGTACGTACCTTGATGTAATCGGCGCCCTTTTCGAGGTACTCCTCGCGCGAGACGGTCGCCTGCTTCCACGCCGACGAGCCCGTCCATCCAGCCGCGCCGCGCCAGGCGTCGAGCAGCGGGTCTGCCGCGCGGCGCACATTCAGCGGCGCGTCCGCCGGGAGCAGGGACCGGAGGCCATCGCGCATGCGCTGGTCAAAGTTGCGGAAGAGCGTGCCGCCGCCGGTGAGGAAGATGTCACGGAGGAAGGCGTTCGCGTCGACGCCGCCGGCCAGGCCGGCCAGCCGCTGGGTGAGCACGTCGCCGGCGATCTCGATGACGCCGGACTGGTCGACACCGGCGATGGACGGCCGGAAGACGACCTCGGGTACGCGGATGCGCTCGACGTTGAGGTGGATCTGGTTGAGTTCGGCCTGCGAGCCGTCAAAGGGCCGCGCGCCGCGCGCGAATGCGTGCAGCAGCGAGCGCGACCAGTCCGACTGTGCCTCTTGCGTGTGCTCATAAGTGAAGTCCGGGTCGTACTGGAGCAGCTCCTGCTCGAGCCCGCGCAGGCTCGCGTTGAGGTCCACTTCCTCGTGCTCGTCATCGCTGTTGTCGCCGACGGTGATTTGCCGGTACACGCCCCAGTCATCGTCGTCGGCGCCAAAGTTGTCGTCGTCGCCGCCGCGCCGCCTCTTCTTGGTCGGGTTGTCCGATGCTAGGTTCGCGATGCTCTTCATCCGGATCTGCGATGCTAGCGACTTGCGGTTGCCCAGGTCCTGCTTCAGCCTGTCACGCTCCTTGATCTTTTGCAGTGTCTCTAGCCTCGCCTGGCGCTTCTCATCCAACCACCCCTCCAAATCGTTGGTACGGCGCTCGGTATCCAGTCGTGCTTCTTCCTCAACCCGGGCCTTCTCGGCCTCCTTCTCAGCCTTGGCACGAGCGCGAGCGTCATGGTTTGATTTAAGCAGCCGCTGCTGGCGCTTCTGCTTTAGTCTCGCTTCGTCGAGCTGGTCGTCAGGAATGTCGAGTAGATCAAAGTTTGGCGCTTCCTCTTCTTCCTCCGGGTCTCCACCAACATCCTTTATTCTGGCCTTTCTGATAGCCTTGTCCAGTTCCTTGATCATCTTTTCAAGTTGCGCCTCATCCTTGATCTCGTTGCTATCCAAAAGTCGTCGCGTCTCCTTCTTTGTCTCGTTGGCAATTTGATGCTGAAGAGTTTTGTAATACTCTAGATCCTGCTCCTTCTTCATCAGTTTTTCCAAGCGCATCTTGGCAGCCTGCTCCTGTAGACGACGGCCGCTCTCCTTTTTGCGTTCGGCTATACGCGCCAGTTCCTCTTCCGACTTTTGCACAACAATTTCCTCTGTGAACGGATACTGGATTACAATGTCGCGGTCTTCCAAGCCGGTCCAGTCTAAGTAGCCTTTGATCTCGTTCTCGTACGAATCAGAAATGTAGCAATGATCCTTGAGCATGTGCTCGGCCTGCGAAGCGTTGAGCTTGCCAGCGAAGGCAGGGTATTTCAGACGGATCAGCTTGAGAAGATATTCGGCGCTATGGTATCCGCCCCAATTCAGTCGCGTTGCTTGGCCAAGCATAGCCTTTGAGTTGTAAACAGGTATGATGTGTGTAGAGGTGTATGATGACGATACCACAAGCCCTGTCTTTCCTTGATTTTGCCGGTACGAGAACAGGGAGTCGATGCCGTAGGCGAGTGAGGGTGCATTGTAGCATTCGAAAATGATCTCCGTCATTGCTAATAGTAATGGTTAGAATGTAGACAGCAATGTCGATGGGCGCGCGAGTGCACGTACATTTCCGCGAGTAGGCAAGGTTGGCGACAGCCTCGGTCATGACGACGGGCACATCGACGCCACCATCGGAGTCGTTCATTCCAAGCTTGAGGAAGATGTAATCGAGCACATGTTCCATGACGTCCCAATTGCTGACAATTCCAGTACCTGGCTCAAAGGCGTTGCGGATATGGCCTCTGGCAGTCGTATCGGCGAAGCAGTCGGCGCCGGCAAAAGAAAACGTCTTGCCAGCCTTGCGGTCGCGGTATTTGGCCATGATCGGGGGAAGGCTGAAGCGCGGCGCATCTTCGAACGACCAGCCAGCGCGGACGGCCGATGATCCTACACGGGCGAGCTATCAGAATCGATGCAGTGTTGTTTGCCAGCGAAGAGCCGGGCTGGACTTTGCGCGCTCCGCGACCTACCATTGTCGATGACGATTGCAGCGTTGCCATTTTGCCCAAGGGCCTTCTTGCGACCTTCGCTATCGGGAGCGATGAATTTTTCGAAGCGTGTCTCTTTGACGTTGTAGATCTTGGCTGGAGGGTATGTCTTCTCCTGGAACTGCGCAGCGGCGGACTGCTCGCTTGTGGCCGAGGGAGCCATGGTAGAGTCGAAGCTGTCGAAGCAGGCTATGGGAAATCAATGAGCATGTTCAGACGGTGCGGGAAATGAAGGGAGCTGCCAGTGGCAAATTGGAGTGGCCGCTGGCTCAATGGATGTGTTGACCGATGCTTTGTTGGAAGTCGTTGACCAAGTCGCAGGCTGGAAATCGCATAGCGGCCACTGGCGAGGCTGCAAGGCTGAGAAGTCGCTGGTGGGTCAAGTCTCGACCTGCTATCACGAACGCGTTACGGTGATGTGAGTGCGATGTTGAACTACGTCTCGGGGCGGAAAGGCGACAGTATGAATTAATGGCTAGAGCAAAAATATATTCATTAAAATTCCAGGTTCTCATTCATGAAATCGTAGCGCGGGTATGCAGCCCAGTTGCTTCTATTGCTTCCAGAACGCGTCACCAACTCAAGAGGGCGGCTTTAGATTATCCGTTGCTATAAGCAGTCAGCAAAAAGAAGTAGGAGACAAACCAGCACAATCGATCCATTACCTTCAAGATGAAATAATACGTTTGATTGATAATTCTTGAACATTTGTGCCACTAGCTCGACGTTCATGTTTTGTATATTAATTTCCTTCTCGCAACGTCAGCCTCGCGCATTCTCAAATAAAAAGTGTTTACATACCTGGAGACTCTTATTCATTACAACGACGGCTTCGTTCAGTTTCTCCTATTCCGATTAGTGAAGCGTCATGGAAATGTATGGGAGGGCCATACCACGTTGTTGATAATCCGAGACAGCAATAAGTTCTGCTGATGCTCGTGCGGGCTTTCCTAGAGAGCTGTCAGAAATTGAATAAAAAATAAGGAAAATTTCACAAACCATATTGGCTACTATTCGGTAAAAATTGTAAAGTTCAGCCAGAAACGGTAGGTGTAGGTTGGTGATGAAGGCGGAACAAGTCGCGAACCACATCATCAGTGACAACGCCATACAACAAGCGGTGAACAGTGGCAGAAGACCAGATGCCACACGCATCTACGTCCTCTGGCCACCAACCTTCACAGCTTAACCCTCGACGCAACTCGCCACCGAATTTCCGCATCAAAGACGGTGGTTTTCATAACAAAATACCCAAACACTCACACAGCGACTCGATTGCAAACGCAATTTACGATGGCGGCGCCTACAGAAGCCCAGATTGCGCACCTGAAGCTCCTCGAAGAGCTCGACACCCACGCGATCCAGAAGACGTTCCGCAGCGCAACGTGGAAGCCCAATCAGCGCCGCAACAAAAACCTCAAGGCCATCCTCGGCGACGCCTCTAAGAGAGAAGCCTCGGCGATTGCGACCCCGGCAGACCACAGCGGCGCGGCGACGCCAACGCGCGACGACGGCCTCTCGACGAGCGGCACCTCGACCCCCGCGACCACGGGCAACGGCAACGGGGGCAGCGCGGCGGCGCCCAACCTGGCGCAGGCGTCCAGCAGCCTGTCGAAGCTCGTGCTGGAGAAGAGTCTGAAGCCGGCCGGGGGTCTGCCGGGAGCAGGCGGCACCACGCCGGCGGCCACATACACCAACATCGAGTCGGCGCCGTCGCTGGCGCACGCGAAACGGTACTGCGACGTGACGGGCCTCCCGGCGCCGTACTTTGACCCCAAGACGAGGATACGGTACCATAACAAGGAGGTATTTGCGCTGATCCGCTCACTGCCTCAGAGCACTGCTGAGCTTTACTTGGAGGCTCGAGGCGCCCACACCATCTTGAAGTGATGCAACGCGCATAGTGGTGCATTTTCGATACGAAAAGATGGAGTCATGATTGACGGCGCCGGTCTACGAGGTCGAATTCCTTTGGGCTTCTACGACCATAAAAACACCTGGGTTTTTATCTACCACCTACAGAACAGCAAACAAGGCGAGGAGGAATGGGTTGTTATACGTGGAGTGTCTGGCCAACAAAGTCAAGCCCCGACTATGCACCCTCTGCCTCTCGGCGGGGGGATGGCAGTCGACGCTCCGGCTTAATCGTGATCATTTTTGCTCTTTGCCAATAGATCGACATGTACCGAGGAAACATGGGAAGTTCCCTCAGTTGCCAGAGCTTCAAGAAGGCCCGGCTGTCGAGGCATACCAAGAAAAGAAAAGAAAAGAAAAGAAAAGAAAGAAGAAACAGGGGCTGTAATAACACGTCACGAATAGATATAGCGTTGAATTAATGAGACTTGGTTTTTTTTCTTCGTTTTCAGTCTTGGCTTCGTCCCGAGTGCTGCTCCTTCTGTGTCTGTCTGAAGGTAATAACATGCATGGCCTGAGTTCAAGGCCTGCTCCTATGCCCCGTACCGTAGGCAAAGTCAATTCAGAACTTCAGAAGTCATTCGTTCGATGGGGGTGTGCAGCATGCGACAAGCTCGACTTGAATAATGAAGGAAGAAAGGAGGATGCTGGATTTGACAAGGCGGAGAAGGAAAACTTGGTGTGGCCAAGAATGCCCGCCGCCCTAGCTGCCCGCTTCCCGAATTGCGCCAACGTGCAGTTTCAAAAGCTTCCCTCTAAAGCGGCACCACGCCAGGATCCCAACGCGTGGACATTGCGTTAGTATTGCGTTCCTGACAGCGGACAAAGCTGCTAAATTTAGGCGATCTCCTTCTGAAAAGGTGTCCTGGAAATTAGCCGCGTCCTCGACAAGACCGTTTTCGCAATCATCCCTTTTCCAATCGCTGCCTTTCTTGCCTTTTCGCACACGTACAATCTGTCTTATTCTTTCATTTCCTTCTCCTTCGCACTTTGTTGTACTCTATTTTTTCTCTTCTCTCAACACACTCGCAATTATGTCGTCCATGTGGCTTTCGGACACGCAGAGTAAGTTGCCTACGTATTCGCGTGCCCAAGTTGGAGGGGTGGGCTTGTGGTTTGCTGTACCGCCGCGGCGCGCAACCCCCGGCTACGTGGCGGATCGTAGAATCAAGGGAAGCTGACTGTTTTTCTGCAGAAATCGGTGTTGTTTTTTGCTCGGGAGGTATGTTGCGATTTGCAAAGATTGGCGCCGGCGCAAAGCTGGCGCGTCTCCTTGTTTCTTCGCCAACGTCGCTAACTCGCCGCCACCAGGTGGTCTGTTCCTGATCGGAGGAGTGATGTTCTTCTTTGACCGAGCAATGTGAGAACCCTGCTATCTGACCCTCTACGAGTTTTCAAACGCTAATCGACAACTCGCAGGCTCGCCATGGGAAATGTACGAAAAGCGCAAACGAGCTACGCCCTCCTCGAACGTCGAAGCTGAAGTTGGGGGGAACAAAGAAAAACACGCTGACCATCTGAAAAACCGGCAGATTCTATTTTTGATCGGCCTCACCATCATCATTGGCCCGCAAAAGACGCTCGCCTTCTTCGCGCGCAAGCAAAAGGCCAAGGGCACCGCCGCCTTCTTCGCCGGCCTCATCCTCATCCTCCTGCGCTGGACGATCATCGGCTTCCTCGTCGAGGGCTACGGCATCGCCATTTTGTTCGGCGACTTCCTCGGCACCATTGCCGGCTTCGCGCGCGGCATCCCCGTGATCGGACCGTATATTGGCCTCGCCATCGACCGCCTGGGCGTCGCTCGCAGCAACGCGGAGCTACCCGTATAAAAAGGAGCGGGAGAGCGGGCGAATTCCATTGCAAAGTGTGCTGACCTTGGCGCCCATATCTTTCGAAATTTGAATCTTCGAAGCCCCGCCCGGAAATCTCGCCCATAATGACGCCAACGGGCCGTTCGAGCGGATAACGTTTTAATACTTTTTTTTTTAACTTCGATCAGGACATCTGGTGTGGGAACGCAGTCAAAAGTGACCTGTAGGCTGTCCTGGAAATACAAAATGCCACTGGCTGTTTCTCTATTACTTCAACCCTCCGAGACGCGGGAAACGGATCAAACGTTAGCGAGAGTGGTTGCTGAAAGGAAAAGCAGCAATGGGCAGCTTATGCTACGGGGACTGTCAAACGCTTGAATATGCGTCATCAAGAGCTGAAAGTTGCCATCATTTTCACGTGCGTACTAGACATGAGAAAATGGCTGGCAGATATTGTCACGATATCATAGACGAGAACAATGCTGTCATGAGATTTTGTAGTGAATATAGAGCAATGATTATCCATACACTGAGTCTAAATGACTCGACGATGGCAAACTCATTTTCGTGAAGCTACAAAAGAAGATACAACAGCGCAAAGGTAGATGGTTCTATTTAATATTTCCCTCACGACACATATAACTCGCTTCCCATGATTGATGAAAATATGCACAATTTGCAGTTGGCTCCTCAGACAAAAAATTGTTGCCCAGTCTGCATCGGATATGCCCGTTTAGCCGAGCACGAACATCCTGGTTCGAGCACCGCCTATAGCGAGCGACTGGACTGACTATTCGCGTAACAACTTTTGCCCAATTCTACCAACGTCCCGACCAGGATTGATTATTTCTCTCTCCTTCAGGCCTACTCGCCTCTTTTAGTAGCTTTGGCTGATGAGATAGTCGGCAAGGCTTTCGACGGTAGAGCTAGTGTTGCCGGCCACCTGGGCCTCGCCGTGCAGGCCGATGACGATGGCCTGCTTCGTCTTGGCGATAGAGACGCCGTCGCGTTTCTGCATTTGGATATAAAAAGCCGTGGTCAGCCGAGGATTGCTGTTACGAGCTCACCATAGGTAAGCCAGGGCTTGCGGGGGGGCGGGATGCTTACGGATCGCGCATAGATGCTTCGCTCTTCAGCTCTGGCCATCACGTATCGTTCGCCGCCGACAAAGAGGCCATCGGCAAAGGCCTTTTCCTTGGCAGCGGCGTCACCGTTGAGAATGGCGGCAATGGCCTTCATCTCCTCGGGCTTGATCTGTTGGTTTTCGTGCCACGATATTAGCGTTAGCCGGCGGAGCTATCCTCTCTCAGGTTTCATCTCGCTCCGGGGGGTTGTCGTCTGGGATATTTTACCTGGAGATCAGTAGAGGTAGCCCAGACGCTGTCGCCGGCGGCGCTGATGATGGCGCCCTTGGCGACGTGTCCGGTCGAGACGAGGCTAGGTTGTTTTCACATCTGTGTTACTATGGATCCCATCGGCAGCTAGACCTGGGCGGGGAGCGATTTGCTTCTCGTTCGGTGCATGATCGGGATGGGGACTGTATCGGTTGAAATACCTGGTATCGATGTATGCTGCAGCGCGATAGTTGGAGAGTTAGCGATCTGATCAAGATGACGGGCGGCGCGGCGCCTGGCCTTGCCTCTCTCGTGGCGGCGGGGAGGGGCAAGACGAAAGCATCACGGCGCTTCGTTGGTGGTTGGGGTGAATTTACCTTGCCACGACATTTTAAGATGGAAAGGAGCTGGGGAAAATTGCTATTGCAAAGCTGGGCGGGCGGTAAAGGAGAGAGACAGGGTCAAGGAAAGACTGATAAGTTTTGGAGGTAGGGTAGATGAGATTGAAGCAAATCACGAGGTTTGTTTTTGCAGTGTTGAAAGGAAGGCGTATTGCCCCTCCTCATCGAACGCGATTTTTGCTGGTGATGGCCAACTGGGGCGGGGCAATGTCCAGTGGCCTGTCAGGTTACTAATAACCTCTCCAACATAGTGAAGAGAGCAAAGAATGATGAAAAAGAAAAGAACAGAAAGAAAGAAAAGAAGAATGATATTTCTCTTATTAAAAAGAAAAGTCCAGATTTCTTTTTTTTTCTTTTTACAAAAAAAAATAGATAAAATAGTAAAGATATAAACGATACTCAAGATACGTAAAACAGACAGGATACATAACATACCTAATAGGGGGTCAATACATATTTACCACACCACCCAGTGTACCGCACCACGTTTTTCATGTGGGCTGTGACTTTGGTTCTGGATTCAATTAATCGGGAAGAGGCAAACATAAAGACGTTAGTCACATACGAACATTATATGAACAGAATAAGAACAGAGCAATCATATCACACATAAAACCTAGTTAGAAGCATCCAACGAAAACGAACAGTACCCCCTGTCAGGCTACCCCGAACAAATTCCCCCCCTAATAGTACCTGTTGTTGGAACGTGGTGAGTTGTACGGATCCTGATAATATTCAGCTTCTGAAGATCCTCTGAATCTGTGAGCCTCGCGTCCCAATCTAGTCATCGTTCTTGGCACGGCCGCTTGTGCATTATCAAGGGTAGCCCTGCTTGGGGTAGTGCTGTATTGGTCTTCCAGCTCGGAGCGGGGCACCGCATTCTCCCTGGAAGAGAGTTGAACTGGGGAAGAAAAGCCTATTCTAGGAGTTAATTCTTGAAACATGTATGTAGTGGGGTCCCTGAGGAGGCGTGACTGACGGCGTTGGACAATCTCATTGATGCACGTGGATGGAGCTTATCATCCGACGGAGACCGTGACTGCACATTTGGGTCGATAAGTTATCAACGTCTGAACCACAGGTAAAGCGACTCGCCATCGCTTCACCACTAATGTTTGGTGAGATGTAAACTCGAGGAAAGTCGCGGCGTATAATGTCAAGGAACCTGTTGACATGGTATTCCATTTCATTTCAACTTCGACTGCAATACGAAGTCATGGTAACTGCCCTCTGTTCCTGTACGATTCGAACACCTAGGTTTGTAAGGGCTGTCCTGCCAACTGTCGTCTCATGGATGCCGAGGGAAATATCAAGCACTGAATCCAGTACCCTCTATTCAATATCAACTTTTTCGAAGGGTATCCGGTCATAAGAAGCTTGGCCATGGTCGGTGGATGCCTGTCGACAGTAGACTTCCAATCCTCCAACGCGGGGAGCGTGACGAGACATGGTGTATATGGATGGTGCGAGGTGGAATGAATAGAAAATTGAATGAATAGAAAATGGGATGAATGGAGAGAAGGATATGGACATATAACAGAATGGCGGTGGAATGATTGAGATCGGAGTGTTTTTGTGTAGCTGATGTTGTGTAACTGGTGGTTGGGAGAGGGCAGAGTATCGCCTCATTATGCTTCATTAGCCAATTGTACACCACATCCACGCCTAATTCTGCTTTATTGGCTAATTTTGCACCACGGAAATCAGCAGTCACTATTAGAAGTACATTTTAGTGTTGACGGAATTCATTTAGAGCCTGGCAGGCTGACAGAACTCAGCCTAAGAAATGGGAAAGCTCCAAAGCAAATAGACTGAGACGCCTTGGATTCATAGTTCACCGACGGGCCTGCTAAATTCTCTTCTCCAGCCATGCGAATATGTGGCCGCGGGTTCGGTGTTATGTTAGTGCGTCAACTCGTGGCGGCTAATAAGGCAAATAGGCAACAAAACAGGCAACCTCTAATAACGCCCTCCCCCATGGTTCTGCCTGGGCTTGGCCCAGCGCTTCGAACGTTCTCCAAACAACATCAAAAGGCCGGTGACGTGACCACTACGACAAGACCAAGAAGCATTTTGAGCTCAAGGTCTAGGACTCTCCCCTCATCCAGGAGATATTTCCGTTCCCCCCCTTCTCTCCTGTCGTCCTAGGCGTTCACGTACACGCACTGAACATCCTCGCCACGCTGCCACAGCCCACGACGGCCGCAACACACAGCGCACGTAGTTACATACATACCCAACCCCGCGCAAAATGGGGGATACCCACGACGACCATGATGTTTCAGCGTCGCCCAATCGACGCCTTGATACCCTCACAGAGCGCCATCGAAACACGTTGCTTCAAGCTATCGAGAACGTCTGCAATACAGAGGCTGCCAGGACAACGTTTGCCCAGGTTATCGATGGTGTTCCAACAGTGCCCTTGCTAGACGACGGCATCGCATCGCTGACCCTTCCCGATGCACATCCCTCAGTCACGGGACACCGGCAACTTTGTCCTGGGATGATCGAGCGCCTTGAGACGTTTCGTCAAGACTTTGACGCAGGAAGCATTCTCCTCGATTCTCAGGTCTGTGCCCACCGACAAACCGTTGACAGCTCGGAGTCTTATTCTTAATTTAGGCCATGGTTGAGTACCAAGGCGCAGCACCTGGATCACGGCGGTTCAACACTCGCTTGGTCGAACTTGTTTCGCGGTCGATACACCGGATCGCAATAGAGCTTGCACGTCTCGATGAGAGCCCCCATAAAGACAAAGATGATGGGTTGCTTTCTTTCATCCCGCCCAAGAGTGACGAGGTATTCTGGCGTTTCTCGCCGGACGGACCTCCACCAACATGGCTCCATCTTTGGTGGTACAAAGATTACAAACAGTATCCAAATGGCGTGAATGATATGATCGGATACTGGGCAGAGAATTACATAATAGGCGGTGTTCTTCTCTTTGACCGTCGGCAGGAGACTACTGGTCCATTCCTTGGACTTGGCGGCGAAGTTGACGTAAGTGCTCTCGACCGGCCGAGGCTTTACAATAAGGAACCCCCTGCTGACTGTCGCGAAAAGCCCAACGGAGTATATATCCACGTAGAAAGGCGCCGGGTCACATATCGAATCTGCAAGTTGCTAGATGAGCAAAAGAAGGAATACTTGGACTTCCTTCAAGCTAGTGTTAACGACGCCTCTAAAATCTGTCCGTTACCGTTAACCCCTGGAGATGACAATCTTGATAGGGTAGATACGGAAGAGTTTATTCTGGACACAGGAATCTACAGGGACAGCTGGGAACGAGGGCCAATGCCCGATTACGCAGGAGATGCCCGGCTTCGGGACGTCATCACCACTATGGACTATCCCCGAATCTTCCAGGCTTTTGAGTCAGGCAGACGAGCGAAGAAGCGCCAAAGGCGCATTCAGCGTGAGCAGGACGGTATAGTGTTGGATTATGATGATGATGATGATGACTATTATTGAGCACAACGGTTTGCTGGCGACGCAAGTAAGGATTCGAGCTGAGTCGATCGTGCAAATCATCTCGTGGCAAATTAACTACCGTGCCACTTATCTCGGTTGCGCTCTGCTTACAGGGCCGCTATTCGCAGCCGTGAAGAACACAATGCACTGGCGACATGCGCAACTGACAGTTCATGTTCATGTCTGCCTGCATGATTTAGTATGCAATTATGGTTGGGCTGTCGTTCAAGCCCGAAAAAGTTTGGCGGAAATGATCGCAAAAGAACAAGATCAAAATAGATGCGGCGTCGTTAGTTTCCAAGCCCAAGAAACCTTGATTCAGGATCGTGTCGGCGAAACGAACTCGTCTTACCTCCTCCAATAAGGCCGCGCCCGACTCTGGTCGTTTGACTTGCAAACGGCGAGTCTTGGGGTGCATCGGCCGTACCTTTTTGATCTCCGCGGATTAGCAGCGATCGAGAGGCCAAGTAACAAATGGGATGGGAGTGTCTGGTTGCAGGTTTATGCATGCATTGATTGACAGGTGAGCAAGGCGCAACATGCAGCACGGTGGGCGAGGCGAACCGAGTCAGCGCCGGTCACTCTCGTCGAAACAGGTCATCCAATCCAGACAACGTCAATCCCTGCAGACGTCACGCAGAGCGAACCCGGTAATATAGAGGCCACCGAGTGCGTGTTGCGCGACGTCGGAGAGTAAGATTGGAAGGGAGCCGGCACGGGCGCGTCGGGAGCTGGTGACGAGAAGAACATTTTCCGACAGGCTGTGAAGATGATGTGTAATCAAGGATTGGTGTGTGGTGAAGAAGCGAAAAAAAGAAAAGAAAAATGAGCAGTAATTTTTGCGGTGGTGACAAACGCGAGTCGAGACGGCCAGGGGGGGGGGGGGGGGATGGAATTTTGATTGTCCCCGAGAGGTTGGGTTGCGACGGCAAGGCGCATCCTTGGTAGGCCGCGCGGGAGCCAGAGCTTGCTGCGTGTTGAAACATACGGAGCCGGGCGGGACAATGGAGTGCGAATGATGGGAGAAGTGACGGGATCATCATAATCCAGGACCCTCTGAAAGAAACGTGGCTTACTGACGTGGTCGGGAGGAAAGCGACGGGAACAAAAAAAAAAAAAAAAAAAAGAGGCTCTCACCAGCCACAGTTGTTGGCTTGCGCTCTGATCAGCGATTTTTGCTGGCAGGGGGGGAGGGGCGTGGGGGTTGGAAGCGAAGCATGCCTGTCAGCATGGGGTTAGCTGTTTTAGATTTTCCTATTGTTTTTTTTTCTAGAATGCCAAAAAACAGGTAATGAGCGGGTATGGCCCACGTTTGAATGACGAATGAGTGAATGAATGAATGAATGAACGAATGACTGAGTAAATTATTTAAGCCCTTTTGCATGTTAATCTCAAACAATGCGCCAGTTGTTGGGGTCTGCTTTCACTGTAGTATGTGGATCAGCGGGCGTCGACGTGGAGGTCAGCAAAGCTGGCTGCCGACTCGCAGTCGCTAACTAGAATGGGGGTTGCAGATTGTGATACCGATTCTTATATTGGAGGGGTGACTGAGAGGATCCCTTCTCCAGGCGCGCTTGGAGCATGCCGGTGGCTTTCTCTCCATGTCTCCTCTGTGTCGGTGAGGAAAGATAATGAGTGTTCAGTGCTGTGCATTAGTTGCCTTGGTAGTGGCAAAACGAGCCAGTGCAGGTGGGCAGACAGGCACGGTAATGTGATTGGGGGCATCAAGCTGTTAAGAATGGAACTCTGGATTATGTTATGCAGGCAGGCGGATGGATAAATGCAAGGCATCCATGCCATGTCTGTTTGGATTATTGTGCTGGGTAGGGAATATGTTAATGGGCATCCTTATATGCATTTCCCTACTTACCGAACCAACCCAGTGATACCAGTACTTAGCGGGTGGTCTGTTGTTGTTACGCCGATCTGTTGCCTCTTCCTTGAACGATTTTGAATTATTATCGGATTGTTTTTTTTTCTCCTTTGCTGTTTTTACCTAACCCCTCAAATTCGGGTACTTGGAACTTTGCAAACATGCCCAACCCGCCTGGTTGATGCAACCCACGAGGGCGAGTCCAGAAAATCTGAAACGTTGGTGGGAAAGCACAGAGGGGGGATCCGTGCCGAAGTTGGCCATGCGGCTTGTTTATTCTCATCTTATACTAGGTAGCTAATAACTACCGGCACCATCCATCTTCTCTTCTGCTTAATAACGCCCCTCATCTAATCAAGCAAGCAAGCCGACGAGCAAGCAAGCGGTTGCTGGTAATAATGGTCATCATTACCACAAGGTAGTATAATAATGGCCATCATTACCACAAGGTAGTATTGTCATTGAGCCCGTGCCATTTGCACCCTCTGTCATGATTCGGCTCATCTACACACCCCTCCCCTCCATCCCAACTCAACTCCCTTCCCTTCCCAATCAGCAGTCAACTCAACTACCACCGCCTCGTCACGCTCAAACGTTTCTTCCGCACATACCTCGCTCCCCTTCCCGCCCCAGGGACCAGCGTCCCGCCCAGCCCTGGCAGGGATCCGTCCAGAAACTCAGCTTCCAGCTCTTTTTCCCTTGCTGTAGCATGGTGTCATGGATGTCATGGTGTAGCCCCTGGTCCTTTGTGTGCCTGCTGTCCACTTGGCTGTGTCAACAACCTAACTAAGAAGTGTGGCCGATGTTTTCGTCAAATAGATGAATCGAGACCTATTGTCCGTCGGGGGGGGGGGGGGGGGGGGGGGGGGGGGGGGGGGGCGGGGGGGGGGGGGGGGGGGGGGGGGGGGGGGGGGGGGGGGGGGGGGGG
>JANZYN010000068.1:0-73700 GCA_025583755.1 Cordyceps tenuipes | reverse complement strand
CCCCCCCCCCCCCCCCCCCCCCCCCCCCCCCCCCCCCCGGCGGGGGGGGGGGGGGCGCCGCCCCCCCCCCCAGCACACTTACGGTAAAACATCTTGCTCTGGGCGCTGAGGCCGTCGCTCTTGGCCACCAGGTCGTCAATTTTCTCGCCGCGCTGCAGGACGCTCTCGATGGTCTTGTGCAGCACAATCTTGGTCTCGTCGAGCTCCTTCTGGATCTTCATGATGCTGTCGGCCTGCTGCGGGTCCTGGTACTTGGCGAGGTACTCCTTGAGCTCCGGCATGACGAGCGTCGGCTGGCCGGCGGACCACGACGAGCGCGGGTTCTTGGCCAGGAACTCGTCGACGACCTTGCTGAGCACCTGGTGCGCGACGAGCGCGGGGTACTGGTGGTCGGATATGATGATGCCGCAGACGCCCTCTGTGCGACCGTAGGCGTGAAAGGTGTAATCTGTTGAAAAAGGTTCGAGAGGCGGACGAGGGCTACTGCGTCAGTGTTTCCGGTTCTGTGGCGAGGGAGCGGCGATGTTGGGGGGGGGGGATGGGCACCCACCTTGTTCCTCGACGTCTTGGCGCTGGCCCGGCCGCGTGCGCTCAGCGACCGTCTTTGCAAAGAGAGTCATGAACTCGCCATAGCTAGAGGTCGGTTAGCGGAGAGATCGCTTGGGGAATCATAACCGACGACGCCTCCTTGTGAGAGCGGCCGGCCGCAAAACGGTGGGAGGGGGGGGGGTTCGGTCGGGGAGGTCGGGGGACGGAGGGCGGTGGCGGTGGCGTACTTGTTGCGCGTGAATCGGGAGTATGAGCTGAGCTCCTTTTCGGCGACGAGCTCATGCGCCGGCTTGTCTGCGTTGCGGATAATCTGTCAAGGAGAGGCGAAGAACCTGGGTTAGCTCTCTGCGCCCTCGGTTGCCCAGGGTTGCCCAGGTGGGCGCGACGACAACATACGCCAATGTAATGCAGCTTCATGATGACGGTCGTGGCGATTGGAGGACCAGATGTATCAGGAATTCCGTTGATTTCGAGTACTCAGTCGTACTGGAGGGGAAGAAGATGAAGAGGCAGACTGGAAACTAGGTAGCGACGTAGTGACGAAGTCGGTGACGGTAGTCGAAAGAGGTCTAGAGTTGGTGTCTCGTCACATGCCCCACGATTGGATTCGAAACCCCCCAATTAGATAGGTAGGCGGGGTGACAGAACAATGACGGTCGCCGAGAAGTAAAATGAAAAATGCAGGGGGGAATGTATTAAGACAGAGTTGCTAGAAATATAAAGAGAATTAAATCAAATTTATTATTAATGAAATGCAGCCTTTTTTGCTCTGACAACCACCCAGGTTCTCGGTGATGGCTGGCCCTCTTCCCGGTACCTATTGAAGCCAACTTATAGTCATCACAAAGCATCGCATCTCGAGTGTTAGCCAGAAAAATACATGCATGAATGCACAAAAGTAGGTAGATTATGTGACGAATTACTTCTACAGCAACCCCCCCATCAATTACGATAGGAAATGTGTTGCAGGATGCATACGCATAAACCATTAGCTCCCTCTAGGGTAACTTGAATAAGACTTGGGATGCCTCAAGGGCCTGTGAGGTGAGCGACGCTTAGTTTGTGGTGTATCGAGTACACTTTACCGAAGATGTCAATAATTTTAAATGCTGAAATTCTTACCTATTCAATAGAAGATAATACAGAGCTATCCAATAACCAAGGCTCTTCCTACGTACGGGGTTGGATTCTGTACGTCCATCGCAGAGATGCCCATTCTCGTGCGAAACTCAAGAGTCCGCCCGATAGGCGGAGCTCTCCTCAGAGTTTGCCCGTAATTTGACGAAATATTAGTATAACTCCTCGAATATTACACAAGGTCCAGCATGCAGCTTGTCACTCCTCGCAACACCCAGTCCACCACCCTGGGCTGGAAGTGACTCTTTACACGGTTATTGTCCTCGCAAACCTCGGCCTAGACCGCGAACCAGGCTTGACTGTGATACCAATAAAAGATACGCAAACAATTAGAAACAATAGATTCTCGCGTCTTGTTCAACTACCGGACTGAGGAGTTGGAAAGGTGACAACGAGTGCGGACCAAGCGAGATTGTCATACAACGGAACCGAGCTCACTCGACAGAGCGAGTGATCCGGTCAAACCAAATTAGCCTTGAATGAGTTGTCCAAATTGTTGCTGGAGGTTGGAAAATTAAAGGGCTGGGAACCCCCCTTGTAATTCTCGAAAGAAGACAGGCTGTGTTGCGGCTGGCCAAATCGGCCAAATCGACAGCGAACCTCGCTCTGCACAACGCTGTACATGTTTCAAAGATGATCTTGCGCGTGAATTATGGTCATTAGGAGGTCCCTTCAAGATATAAAGACCACAATGAGCCTCGAAAAACATCCAGAACTACCATCTCCACAAGAACCTCTTGAAATAGTCCAGTTGAAGAAGCCAACTGACAACTTTCCACAACTTCCACAACTTGTACTTTCTACAACTTTCTACAACTTGGTTTGTCACCATGCATCCTGATATAAAGAAGAACGGCAACTAACATATATATGATTAGAAGAAAGATGGAGTGGCACTCTACGATTATCACCGGTTTGGCCACGGCCAGCTCGACGACGGTGAAAACCCCCGGAACCAACAGCAACACCACAACCAACGGGGAGAAGAAGCCAGCCAACTCGACTAGCCAGGCTGGAAAGCAGAATACCAGCAGCCAGGCTGCAAAATGATTTAGTGCAATTTACTAGACGCTGCAAGGAAATCCCACGCGCCCCCTTCTTTGAGCGGTACCCGTGGACCAAGCAGCAGCGACTACCGTGAGGAGAAGGAGCCGCTTCTCAAGCAAACAGCCGTCGAAAGTACTACAGAAATTGTACCAGCTTCCTATCAATAGAAATACCGATTTTCTACGTCTCCATTTTTTGTAAGACGGTACCAAGGAGCAGGCGGTGAAGGAGAGACCAAATACATTTCCACCCACACAATCTATGGACGGTTTTGTTTGCTGGACACTATTGGACCACTGTTGCATAAAGCTTGCATGCTGAAACAGGTATTACACAGCGCTAGATGAAGATATTAGCTGCACAAGTGGAAAGCGGATAGTACAAGGGGAGGAGCGGCGGCTGTGTACCGTCACCTTGTGCACGCGCGCGCTGCGGCTGCTTGAACGACATGGTGAACAAGTGAAACCAAAGTAGCCGCAGGTCGTTGGCGCTTAAAACTACCAGTAAAAATACGAACTGGAGTAAGACAAGACGCGTGGTAGATGGTACACGGAGAGTTGAAAATATCATGGACGGCCGTTGCGCGGTTGACGGGCAGTCCAGCGACTGTGTAAGACCATTTTCTGATCTGAATATAAAAGGCCTGGGCCACAACAGCCCAAATATCTTTGTGACTTGACAGATGCAAGACAGCAACATTTCTCTTTTATTTTTAACCCCTTGTCCAACTAGGCCATGGCGAGTCCAAACCGGACGCATGGCGAGCCGACTTCTGATGATGAGAGGATCCTTGGGTCGCAAACCCAAGCAGCACTTATGCAATATCAAAGGAGCCCGGATCTGCTCAACAAACGGCGCGAAGACCGCAACCGTTCAGCAAGTACGGAATCCCCCGGGCACCAGTACACACCGGTCACTCTGAGGGTGGCTGAACATTGGGGTGCTCTGGAAGACATTCTAGACGGGGAGAGGAAGATTTACCGGAAAGATGGGGATGTATTGCGACGAAAGATCACCATCAACGATGTCATGAAACACGAACAGACAACAAGATCCGGGGTAGATCCCTACAGGGAGTGTGCGAAGGTCGGGAGACCCATCGCAAGACTCGGCGCCGAGGCGGACATGGAATTGGAAAGAATCCACGCGTTCAAGGAGACGGACGATCGGTGCGACGCCACGACGCTGAAGGAGCTGAACGGAATGAACACTCTCGACCAGCGTGCCATGGCGAGGCACTTTGTGCACCAGCGCTGGGAGATGATGAGGATCTGGAACGACAAGTGGAAGCTGACAACGAGCCCCAAGCCCAGCTGGACCTGGCCGTGGCAAAGGGTAGCCCCCGAGCAGGACGGCGCCGGCAACCTGATTCTCCTCCGCAACGCCGTCGACGAGTGCGGCAGCCTGCAGGCCGGCGAGTTTGGCGCGCTGGCCCGGACCCGGGCGCGCAACCAGAAGCCGCGCGGCGACTGGACGGCCGCCCAGGGCGACGACTTCCTCCGCTCGCGGCCGTGGTTCGCCTTTGACGTCGAGTGCATGGTGGAGCGGACGCGCCGCAGCGGCGTCCGCCGGAAGAAGGCCTGGCCGACGACGGTGGCCGACTTTGTGAGCCGGCAGTGGATGGAGCGGGGGCTGTGGCGGCCCGGCTGGGACTACCTGGAGGCGATGCCCATCGAGCCCAGCCCCGGGTGGCGCTGGGAGGGCGAGGCTGGTGGTGGTCGGGACGGCGGCGGCGGGCGCCGAGGACGGGGCGAGGAGGAGGACGACGAGCCCGGGCTGGCAGACCTGGAGGAGCTGCGGTGGATCAGGGACACGCTCCGCGCGCGGCAAAAGGCGGACGTCAACGTCAAGGATGGGCAGCCGGTGCCGAAGCGCAGTCGCCGCATCGTGGAGCGCCAGGCCAGGAAGCGCCGGGCCGCGGCGGAGGAGGAGGAGAAGGAGGAGCAGAAGAAGGCTGCCAGGGCGACGGCCGAGGCCTGGGAGAGTGCCACGCCGCCGAGGAGAGGTCGCGGACGGGGTGCTTCGCAGAGACCTGTAACTCAGCCGCCGCCGCAGCAGCAGCCTGCTAGGGGAAGAAGACGAGGCCGGGGAGCTTCGCAGCAACCTGTAACTCAGCCACCGCCGCCGCCTGCTAGGGAGGGAAGAAGACGAGGCCAAAGTGAGGCTTCACAGCAGCCTGCACCACCACCACCGCCGCCGCCAACGAGAGCAGGGAGAGCGAAGAGACGTGCCGCCATAAAAGAGGAAGAGGACGAGGTAGTAGACGCGGCGCCGGCGCCGGCGAAGAAGCGCAGACGAAGAGGATAACTAAGGGATCGGGGTGTTCGGAATGTATTTGAGGCGGCGAAGGTTTTTGACTTTTTTATTAACACTTATAGTTTTGGTTTTGGATTGATAGGGAGGTGTCAGGTTGAATTCAGGCGTTTCTCGTACATTTCTGGATCACTTTTGAGGCGGTAACGTGCATGTATGATTCAGATTGTGGTGGCCATGGTGCTGATCATTTTCTGGGATTCTGCAACTGGCAGGGAAGCACATGATTCCTTTTGGGATGTAGCGCTGCCGCAATCTGAATCAGTTTGTCTTATTCTTATTCTCAATGCCGGATACGGTTGCATTGGTCGTTTCTAGAAACAGCGACCGACTATGGCTATGCAACGCACGATATCTCCATACACCTCTGCATTTGAACGATGTGACAAGAGTCCCGTACATGCCAAGAGAGAACCCTATACAAGGCATATCCGTCCCCTTGCTCCCCATAAATTCAAGACAGCCTATTACAGCTCGACGTCGACGTCGTCGTCGTCGTCGTCGTCGTCGTCGGGAGCAGACATCCTCCAGCAGTACGTGGATCCGATTCTGTCATTAATACCGTGGTCCAAGAGGCTTCCAATTGAGTCCGTTATATCTAGTATCGACGGAATCAAGCAAACACGATTGCTGCAGCATCAAGTTGTCAGTGCGTGCTGCCGTCGCTACTCAGACAGGAATTGCAACTTACTAAAACAGCCCACATTTGATTCCCTGGCCACCGTGTCGAACAGATGACACCGCAAATTGGCTGTCCCTTCTATCAGCACAAACGGTTGTATTAGAACAAGAGACGTGCAACCACACTCACATGGAGGTTGGAAGTGGCCAGCATCGGCCGGTGGAAGGAACCTCCCAGCTCTGACCGGCGTACCAAATGTGTTCATAAAGGAAAACCTGTTAAATAAGCAGTAAGTAATCAAGTCCAAGAAAACCACGTTGCTAGTAGGACATGGCGTGCTTACCCCAATACCGGCGTTAGTGTTGGGCGAGGAGTCCGGAACGATTGCAGTGGTGTCCGGAGCTGGTGAGGTGGTGTCTGGGGAGCTCTGCTGATTTGCAGAAACAGACGACGCCGCAGCTACGACGAGCAGCTTGAAGAACTTCATAGTGATGAGCAAGTACGATGTCCTTGGTGATGCGAATTCTGTAATCTTGCGAGGGATGGTGGCTATGATGGTGGCTATGGTGGTGGCCGTGAACAACATTTATACATGAGAGGCCATCGGCGCCGCGAGTCTTGCCGAATGGTTTCACCGATCTGTCTCGGGCCTTTTGCAAGACCATAAATGGCTCAACCGCATCATGCACATCTTCGTGTTCAAGCTGTGTGCCCGTCCAACCCGGCATGCACCTGTTCCCGCATGCGGCAAGTTTCGCGGACATGGACGGCGACTCCTGAAAGCTGAAAACCGAGTTACGAGAAATCTGCCTGCATTAGCCGCATCATGCCGCTCTTAACTTCAAGGCTTGGACAGGAATTATACTGCACATGACCTCTTGACTCTGTCATCTCTGCTTGCGTGGCTGCATTCGCTCATTCAGCTGGCATCTGGGTTGAGTTATTCGGAAGGGGATAAATGTAAATTGTGCGCCACCGCGTTAAACGTAGTCATTCTCTTCAACGGGGCATCTTTAATCTGTCGCAAATAGCCTGAGATGTGATGAAAAGCCTGGTCAGCAAGTGTGGCGCGGATAGGTGCGCCGCAATGCGTTGTACCGGGCATACGTTCTGCATGTCTTAAGCCATGCCTCTTCGGATTCAATGTTTCGATCGCACAATGCCAGTTAGAACCGTATGAAACTTGTGAAGGTGTTGATACGTCTTAAAGTCTGCTTGTACTTCGAAAGCGCTGGTGCTTGGCACGGACAGGTTGTTTATGTACCCTTGTACATACACGGCCGGGAGGAAATAATTTCTTCGCTACATTTAATATATATCATTCATTTTTATTCATGGGGTACTCTCAGTCATCCGTCGTGTGGTAAATTGCGCAAGCGGCCGCCAGTCGCTAATGCAGTATGTTACAGTATAGCCTCCATCCTTGAGTGGAGGGATACATCATCCATCGCCCAAGCTATAAATGGTATGAAAGGATTCAAGATATGAGCACAAGGCTCAGCCAGCCACTAGGAAAAGCATGGTGTTGGGGCGTTTCTTGGAGTGATATTCTAGATGGCGTTCTGTCTCTAGTCGCCGACAACCTGTCTCTCGTAATCCTGGCCCGAGACAACACTGCACGAGGTAGGTAAATATCTCGAAAGCGGCTTCGAGAAATACAGCTCGGTATACTTCTCTATGCCTAACCAAGATGGATGCCTTGTCGAGCTTTTTCAGGGTTGCCACGGCTGACGAGGTTTGTATTCGCGCAAGGTCTAGCCGAGACAAAGAATTGGCATCCGAAAACTTGATGCAAGCTGTACAGTACATGGAAAAAAAGGATGGGGGAGGGGGAATGTAGGTACTCTCAGCCAGCCACCTTTGAAGGGATTCTCTCCGTCTGTTCCATGATCCGGGTAATGTTCATTATGGCGGTCGGTATGTCTCTGTCCCTGGTGTTGAACGGTGTCTCGGTGTGTCTCTCGTGGCCCTGGCCCGACGCAGTTCATCTTCCGAGCCACCACGACGAATACTTGCCGCTCAATGTTCAGCTTCAGAAAACCCCGAAGCCGGGATGGGCTGTGAGACTTACATAAAATCCGCAAAAATCCTCACAGTAATTTGACGATTGCAACCGGCTAGACAAAAACGTCTCTGCAGATACGGTATACCGAAACTAATAAAGCGTGTGACGATCTAGGGCCAGTCGGCCGGCTCTATCTCCATGTTCGACCAGCTGGCGCTGTATACCGGCAACGCGACGGGGGAGCTAATCACCATCTTTGTGGAGGCGTACCTAGAAGATTCGGCCGCTGGAAGTCCATTTAGAATGGGATAAAGAAATGAGTGGTATCAAGATATGTATGGTACTGGTAGAGGCGATTTCGTACTCACGCTCGCGCGGCGCCTAGCACTCGAAGGCACGGCGGCATCGCATCCCGAAGTCAAGCTTTGGTCGTCCCGTAGCTCGTGGGCCACCCATTTAGTGGCGTACTATAGAACAGGGGACGGCGTAGATCTGAACATTTAATTAGACGGCGTTTATGAACCTCGTAGGGTGCCCTGGTGGCGCAGGCACAAGCGCCAGCCGAATCACCAGCCGAATGGACATGGGCGGGCGGGGAACAGCGAACAGATCCTGATGGATCGGGATCGAGAAAACAGGAGACATCTTTCACAACATCGGTAGCAAACGCATCGCTCGGTCTTCTACACTACACTCGTGATGCTTACGCAGGCGGCCAGCTCAACGCAGTTTGCTATTCAGAGATTTCGAACGGCCAGCGCCTAGTGCAGTATTGGGAGCGCTTGGGGGCGCGTCAAAGGTAATCGATGAGCGCTGCGCTTGCCATCAGGGGGAATCGCCGCTCCACTCAAACTGGTCCTTTCATTCAACGACATGACCCTATCGGCCGGCATACGGTTAATGCAGTCACAGAATACCACGTATTGTGATCGCTGCCTGATCAGTTAACAGGCGGGGTATCTCACATCGGTGGTGAACGGGACCTCCAACGGTGTGGTAGACGGGCGGAGCGGGCCGAACTGTCGATGCCGATAGTCTGATCTCATCTATTATCGGCCATGACCACAGTGTTTCATTTGTTTCGACCTGCCGCTTCATGTTATTGGCCACGGCGGTATTCAGTGGAGTTAACACGACCTCAGCTCGCCACAATGCAGCAAATCTGCACGTAATCAAATGATGAGATGAACGCCCATACGAGGGAGGGACTCCCTCTACCCGGTTCCGAGCGCGTTTGGCTACAAGTTTTTCTACTTTTCGACCACCTATGGGTCAGGGCTGTCGGGATAAATAACCCATCAAGTGGCCGGATTTCTTCTCGAGCCCAGAGGCGAAATCGTCATACAGTAATCCCTCTACTGTTAGCATCTCTACTTGTTACCGATACAGCCCATCCTGCCTTCTGTCCCATTCTTCATCTCAAGCTGTCCTCAATTCCCGCTCAAGATGGCCCAGGAACTTCCACCACTCATGAAGCAAATCAACAATGGCAACTGGCTGCCGCAGAAGGAGGCAGAAGCGCTTCGTGACGAATTCTACTACCAAAACGCTGTGCAGGCCTACATCCTGACGATTCCCATCCTCAACCTCATCGGTCTTCGCGACGGGTCCGAGGATGAGTTCGGCAGCGGGTACAACATCCTCCCCATCTGGAAGGACCGCATGGACAGTCGGGCTTGGGTTCCGACCCCCAATGCCGACGTCATCTACTCCATGAGCTACCTTGACCTGAAGAAGGACGGTCCTCTCGTCGTAGCAGCGCCACCAAACGTCATCGGCATGTTCACAGACTTTTACCAGCGCACAATCACCGACGTGGGCGCGGCCGGCCCAGACCTCGCCAAAGGTGGCCTCTACCTGCTTCTGCCGCCGGACTACGATCAAGAGGTCCCCAAGGACTACTTTGCCTTCAAGTCATCGACCTACAATGTCTTCCTGTTCTTCCGCACCATCATGTCCCAAGGCGAAGATGGTCCCGACCCGGCGCCGGCTGTGCAGAACGCCGAGGAGACTCGCGTCTACCCTCTCTGGGCCCTGGAGAAGGACGTGAAGCCCATGGAATTCCCGAATGGAAGTGGAATACAGATCAATATGATGTACCCGACCGACAGCTCGTATTGGACAAAGCTCAAGGAGTTTGTCGACTACGAGCCGGTGGCTTCCATCGATCCATCCTGTCACGCGCGGCGTTCTGGCGTCGATCGGCATCATCAAGGGCGTTGCCTTTGAGCCGAGCGATACGCAGAACGCGGCCCTGCAAAAAGCCGTCGAGATGGCGCCCCGGATGGTCCTGGCATCCCGCCAGCTCGGACGTCCGGACAAGCGCGATCTCTACTACACGGATCGCCAGTACGAGAACACCTGGGCCGGTGCCACGGCGGAGTGGGCGCAGGACGGCTACCTCGACGTCGTGCAGAGGGCGTCCTACTTCCAGGCCGCGTACGCCTCGTCGCCGGCAATGGTCATGCGCACGATCGACGCGGGCTCCAAGTACCCGTTTACGGCTCGCGACTCCACGGGCGCGTTCCTCGACGGCTCCAGCTCGTACAAGCTTCGCCTCCCGCCGAACCCGCCCGCGGCGCTGTTCTGGGCCGTTACGGCGTACAACATCACAGACGGGACCATGACGGCGGCGGACCAGCTCATGCCCTCGGTCAACGGGCTCGACAAGGTGACGGCCAATGGCGACGGATCCTTCGATGTGTATTTCGGGCCGAGCAAGCCTGCCGAGGCGGCCGAGGCCAACTGGATACAGACCGTCAGCGACCTCAACTTTCTGGTTGCGCTTCGTCTCTACGGCTCTGGTGTCGCGTTTTTCGACCAGACGTGGAAGCCGGATGACCTGGTCAAACTGGACTAGAAAGGCAGACTTTGATGGTAGTGGGTAAGGGATGGAAGTGGCTGAGGGATAGAAGTGGCTGAGGTCTAAGGTGGCTGAGATGCGGCATTCCCCCCAGTGTCTAGCAGGCAGGAAGATGGCGCTAGCCGGGCGTGTTGATGCCCGGGAACTAATTTGCCGTGCCTACTAACTAATACCTGGCAGGTACTAATATCACCGAGACTAGTTATTGGTCATACTGTATTGTATCCCGAGAATAAACATGTTGGCCTCGTGCCACAAAACAGGTTTGTTTCCGTCCATATTAGGCTCGCGCACCTCTTCGGATCCATGGAATACCGCCGTATCCCGCTGCTATCGCTCTCTCTCTCTGGTCTTGAGTTGTACATACTTCTTCTTCCCAAGTTCCCAGTCCAAGTCCGTCCACCGCCACCAGCCCCGCTTCGGGCGGGGCCCACCGGCCGGCTCGAAACACTTCCGGGCTCACGTTCTGCAACCTCACCAGCCGCGGACCCCCCTTTCTCCCTTCTGCTGTACACGTCAACCGCCCGATTCCAATTCTGCCTTCTGGACCCTGACCTGGCCCGTCCCCCCCCTCCGGATCGCCCAAGCTACTAATCAGAGACGAGACAACGCACAACGCACCGCCTCAACAAGAGTCAAGACACAACAAGTACCTGTCCTGTCGCCCTGCTGTCAAGTCGGTTCGGCGCCAGCCTATCCTTTCGCGTCTTCGCCATTCTCCGTTCCCTTCGTCATTCTACAGGCTCCAACACTAACTAGCTAGCCCCTCGCCACCCGTCAGTCCCTGCGATGACTTACGGGGCACCGGCCTTTACTCGCTCGCTCCTCATGGCTGCCGGTGCTGGCCAACTAGTCCGAGTTGTTATAATGACGTCTGGTTCCTCCCATCCAGCCACCTGTGTACGCCTTCAAAGAATGTTTCGTTCTCGGCCGCGTACGCTTTCTCGCCTCCGTTGATCCCATCGCTTCTCTCACCTTGTTCAAACGTCAAAAGTAGCAAGACGCGCCGTGCTTCGTCTCACCTCCCTCCCTCTCTCCCCTTCATACGTACAACACGCGCCGTCTCCCAGGCACCACGGCCCAGGTTTCCTTGTCCCCGTCGCCCGCCCAAAACTTGTGCACCGCGAAAAAAAAAGAAGGGCTGTTTCGGACCGCTTAGCACTTCGCTACCATCGCCTCGCCTTATCTAGCGTTTTGCTCAACAGCTTTCTCCCACCCCGTGCGTCTAATCGCCCGTCCGTCAACCGCTCCTGCCCCCTTCTCTTGCCTGGGCCATGAACACCATAGCCGACTCGTCCCGCCTTGGGAGCATCCTCGCCGCCGTCGGCCTGCTCACGGCTGTCGTTGCCGTCACCCGTGCCCTGCAATTCGTCAGCGTCTACTTGCTACCTTCCCGCATAGCACGCTACGCCCATACCACCAACGGCCAGCCGCCCTGGGCCCTGGTCACCGGCGCCTCCGACGGCATCGGTCGTGGCTTTGCCGCCGAGCTCTCCAAGCAAGGGTTCAACGTTGTGCTACACGGCCGTAACCGTGCCAAGCTCACCTCTGTCATGTCCTTGTTGCAGGAGCGACATCCCGACAGGTCCTTTCGCATCCTCATCGCCGACGCTAGCCGTGTAGCCTGCCTCAGCTGTATCCGGCCCGTGCTCGGCCAGTCTCACACACATGAGCCGGATGAGACCATTGAGGCCGCGCCCCCGACTGACTTTGACGCTCTGCGCACCGCCCTTGATGGCCTCAATCTCACCGTTCTCGTCAATAACGCTGGCGGGGGCGCCGTCAACCCGACCTTCCTTTCCCTTGGTGAATCCTCAGAGGCCCGCATCACCGGCAACGTGAGCCTCAACGCCCTCTTCCCCCTACATCTCACACGCGCCCTACTCCCGACACTGCGTCGAAACTCCCCCTCCCTCGTACTCAATGTTAGCTCACTCGCAGACAACGGCTTGCCTCTACTCGTGTCGTACTGTGCCAGCAAGCGCTTCCTGCTGACCATGACCGAGGCTGTTGTGCGTGAGATGAAGCTGCTCGGCCGGGGCGGCGACGTTGAGCTCCTCGGCATCCGTGTTGGCAAGACGACCAACACGGCCTACTTCACGGAGAAGCCATCCTTCTTCACCCCTGATTCCCAGACTATGGCTCGCGCCGCCCTGGAAAAGGCAGGCTATGGCCATGGTGTCGTTGTTGGATACTGGGCGCATGCCCTCCAACACATGCTCATAAAGGCCATGCCGCTCTGGGTCAAGGACAGAGCATTCATTGCCGCCGTGCAAATGGAGGCGGCAAACGACCGCAAAACTACATAGCATACTTGTTCATATCTTGGCATCTTTCGGCGTTGGTGGGCGGCTTTCAGCTGGATCGAGAACCAGAAGCACTCTCGGTTGCGATTGTCGTCTGTATATTTAGCGTGACAGCACTTCATCTGATACCAAAAACACGGAAATAGCAATATTAATACGTATATATAACCTAACAAGCCAATCCGCTTAAAAACTGTCAGCATGGTTGATTTGATGACCCCATCTCATCGTCAGGCCTCATTGGTGAGGCCCAAATAACAGCAGACCGCGATTATCAAAAAACAGACCGCTATACCGTATACGATCTAGTGGTTGTAGTGGATACAGCACAATTTGCAGGGGCTAGTACAGAATTCTGATTGGTCATTGTATTGATGCCTTCTATCTATCCTAATGAGGCCTAAGCCAGGGCCGGAATGCGAAGCTTTGAGGTGGTGACTGTGAGGCCTGCTGTAAGGCCTGCTGTGAGGCCTGCTGTGAGAGCCTAAATGTAGGGGTAACCTAGGACAAAGATGACGGTTGAGACGGTAAAAAATAGCCTGAATTGATAGGTATTATGGTAGGCTGTGTCGTAAGTTGCCCTATCGCCTGGGATGAGGTTAATCGCTGCTTAATTCGGGCCTTAAGGGCGACGAAGGCCAGTTATCACGACTTTTGGCCATAGTGTTGTGCAGGAAGGAATTCAGGCCTCTGATTGGCTGAAAATTATTTTAGCGTGACGCTAAGGCTCTTAGCGCGGCGCTATCCCGAAAAGGGATAGTGGTCTGGAAAGTTACAAAATCCGTCTGTGGTTATTTGGGGCTCCTCATTGGTGGGGCAAATTAACCAAACAGAAACGTGGGGCAGAGAGAGCGGTATGACTCCTACATCACCACCATTCAAGTTGACGCCTCAGCGGAATATACGAGTCAACGGTGACTCTGAAAAGCTATAACGGGGGGAATCCATTCTGTGCGTGCATTTGGGAGATCAATAATCGACCGAAACAGTCGGACCTCCAGCAAGACCCGTGCAATCGATACAACACTGCAAACGCCCAACACCTGACGAAACAGGCACAATGGCTCAAGAAACAGAGGCAGAATGGCGGCAGCAGTTCGAGGCAATGCAGGTCGCCATTTCTGGCCTCAATCTACCAGGCTCTTTGCCTGGACCTCTCGAGTCCGAATTTGATGATTCTGATTTCCAGGGGTATTCATCCGGCAGCAGCGGCCAGGACGTTTGGGACTTTATCTCCGATGAAGAAGCAGACGGTTACAGCAGCGATCTCTTCGAAACCGAGGCTGCGCCCTCAGTTTCTGCGGGCTACGACGCTGCCTGGCTCTCAGCCAAATGTGTCGCAATTGCGTCCAAGAATGGCCTCTCCGAAGACGTCTTTGAGGCGCAGATTCTCAGCGCCATCAGATCCGGAAAGTCGGATGAGGAACTGCAAGTAGAGCTGACGGACCTTGTCGGCTTCGACGACCTTGACTTCATCATCGAGCTCCTCGCACACAAAGACGAGATCAGCGCTTCCAGCGCCGCGGCCGTCGCCTCTGCTGGCCAAGCCACTGGTCGGCTGCTGACCAAGGCCGAGCGCGACGAGCAGCTGCGCCGCCAAGACTTTGAGCACAAGAACGCCGCGCTGGCGCCGAGTTTCTCGCGCGAGACGCAGTACCCGCACGTCTACAAGGCCTACTCGGCCGGGAACACGCTCAGCTACGCGGGCAAGAAGTACGGCCTCCCGGCGGGCAGCGAGCGGCGCCAGTTTGACAAGTACGAGGAGTACTACATCCCCGCCGGCGCCAAGGGCAAGCTGGGGCCCGGCCAGAAGCTGGTGAAGATTGAGGACCTGGACGGCCTCTGCCGAAACACCTTCAAGGGCTACAAGGCGCTCAATCGCATGCAGAGCCTGGTCTATCCTGTCGGGTACAAGACTAGCGAAAATATGCTCATCTGCGCCCCCACCGGTGCAGGTAAGACGGATGCTGCGATGCTCACCATCCTTCATACCATTGGCCAGCACGTCTTTCCCAATCCGATGGAGGACACTGCCGCTACGGAATTCGCTGTTAATCTGGAGGACTTTAAGATTGTGTATGTTGCGCCGATGAAGGCCCTCGCGGCAGAAGTCACGGACAAGCTCGGCAAGCGTCTGGCATGGCTCGGCATCAAATGTCGAGAATACACCGGAGATATGCAGCTCACAAAGGCAGAGATTATTCAGACGCAAATCATTGTCACCACTCCAGAGAAGTGGGATGTCGTCACCAGAAAAGGCACCGGAGATACGGAGCTTGTCCAGAAAGTCCGCTTGCTAATCATAGATGAGGTTCATATGCTTCACGATGAGCGTGGTGCGGTGTTGGAATCTCTCGTTGCCCGTACCGAGCGGCAAGTCGAAAGCACACAGTCCTTGATTCGCATCGTTGGCCTGAGTGCCACGCTGCCCAACTATATTGACGTTGCGGACTTTCTCAAAGTCAACAAGTACGCCGGTCTCTTCTACTTTGACGCGTCTTTTAGACCTGTTCCTTTGGAGCAGCATTTCATCGGCGTCAAGGGAAAGGCGGGCAGCAAGCAGTCGAAAGACAACCTGGATACCGTGGCATTTGAAAAGACGAAGGAGATGCTCGAAGTTGACCACCAAGTCATGGTGTTTGTGCACTCTCGACGGGATACCATGGTCACGGCGCGTATGCTGCACCAGAAAGCAGTCGAGTCCTTCTGCGTCGATCTCTTTGACCCATCAAACCATCCAAAATATGAGCAAGCTGTGAGGGATATGAAGTCTTCACGGTCCAAAGATATTCGCGAGCTTCTCTCTAAAGGCATTGGCGTTCATCACGCTGGTATGGCGCGAGCCGACCGAAACCTGATGGAGAGACTCTTCGCGGAGGGCGTGCTGAGAGTTCTGTGCTGTACGGCAACACTTGCCTGGGGTGTCAACTTGCCGGCCGCTGCAGTTGTTATCAAGGGAACACAGGTCTACAGCGCCCAGGATGGTAAATTCGTCGATCTTGGCATCCTAGACGTCTTGCAGATCTTCGGTCGTGCGGGTCGTCCTCAGTTTGAAGACACTGGTATTGGCATGATCTGCACTACCCAAGAGAAGCTGCAGCATTATCTCACAGCTGTCACAGAACAGCAGCCAATCGAGTCCAAGTTCTCGACGAAGCTGGTGGATAACCTCAATGCTGAAATCGCTCTGGGCACGGTCACGTCGATTCCTGATGCTGTGCAATGGATTGGTTACTCCTACCTGTTTGTTCGCATGCAAAGAAGTCCCATTACTTACGGCATCGAATGGGCCGAGATTCGAGATGACCCGACTCTTGTACAGAGACGTCGCCAGCTAGCAATTCAGGCTGCTCGTACATTACAGCAGTGCCAAATGATCATATTCAACGAGACAACTGAGGAGCTCCGGAGCAAGGACATTGGCCGAATCGCCAGTCAATACTACATTCTCCATGGCAGTATCCAGGTCTTCAACGCCATGATGCGAGACCAGGCGACCGAGGCAGATATTCTCAAGATGATCAGCATGAGCGGAGAGTTTGACAATGTCCAGTCCCGAGACACCGAAGCCAAGGAGCTCACAAATCTTAAGGATGAAGTCATTCCATGTGATGTTGATGGTGGCATCGACACGCCACAAGCGAAGACCAACATCCTGCTCCAGTCATACATCTCGCGCTCGCAGCCCGAGGACTTTGCGCTCTCGAACGACATGAACTACGTCGCCCAACAATCCGGTCGAATTTGCAGAGCGCTCTTCATGCTCGCGCTGAACCGGCGCTGGGGTCATCAGTGTCTGGTGTTGTTGACGCTTTCCAAGTCCATCGAGAAGCGCATCTGGCCCTTCCAGCACCCCCTGCATCAGTTTGACCTGGCCAAGCCCATCCTAAATCAGCTCGACTCAAAGGAGCACATGACCATTGAGTCTATGAAGGAGATGGAGCCTGCTGAGATTGGAGCACTGGTTCACAATCACGGCGCCGGCAAGACCATTGCAGGCATACTCAGGAACTTTCCCACCGTCCATGTCGAGGCTGAAATCGCACCGTTGAATCGGGATGTATTGCGGATTAAACTTTACGTTATTCCTGACTTTCAGTGGAAAGACCACATTCATGGAACGTCCGAGTCTTTCTACATTTGGGTGGAAAACTCGGAGACGTCCGAAATCTACCACCATGAATACTTCATTCTCAATCGCAGGAAGCTGCATGACGACCACGAACTCAACTTTACGATTCCTCTATCAGATCCTCTGCCTACGCAGATTTACGTCAGGGCTGTCTCTGATAGGTGGCTCGGCGCCGAGACCGTCACCCCAGTCTCCTTCCAGCACCTTATTCGACCTGACACGGAGAGTGTGTACACGGATTTGCTAGATCTACAGCCCCTTCCCCTCTCTGCTCTAAAGAACCCGCCGCTAGAAGAACTGTATGCAAAGCGGTTCCAATTCTTCAACCCCATGCAGACTCAAATCTTCCACACCCTCTACCACACAGCAGCAAACGTGCTTCTCGGCTCGCCCACCGGGTCTGGAAAGACTGTCGCGGCAGAGCTGGCGATGTGGTGGGCGTTCCGCGAACGACCGGGCTCCAAGGTTGTCTACATTGCACCCATGAAGGCTCTGGTTCGCGAGCGTGTCAAGGACTGGGGCTCGCGTCTTGCTGGGCCTCTCGGGTTAAAGCTCGTTGAGTTGACTGGTGACAATACGCCGGATACTCGGACAATCAAGGATGCGGACATTATCATCACCACGCCGGAGAAATGGGACGGTATTTCGCGCTCTTGGCAGACCAGAGGCTACGTCCGACAAGTTAGCTTGGTCATCATCGACGAGATTCATCTACTGGCGGGCGACCGTGGTCCTATTCTGGAGATTATCGTTTCACGCATGAACTACATTGCCGAGATGACCAAGAGCGCGGTTCGACTGCTCGGAATGTCTACTGCGTGTGCCAATGCCAGCGACCTGGCCAACTGGCTCGGTGTCAAGGAGGGTTTGTTCAATTTTAGACACTCTGTGCGTCCGGTGCCGCTGGAGCTCTACATTGACGGTTTCCCCGAGGTCCGTGGATTCTGTCCGCTGATGCAGTCCATGAACCGACCAACGTTTCTGGCCATCAAGAACCACAGCCCTGAGAAGCCCGTCATTGTCTTTGTCGCGTCGCGCCGACAGACTCGACTGACTGCCAAGGATCTCATCAACTTTTGCGGCATGGAGGAAGACCCGCGTCGTTTCCTGCGCATGGACGAGGAAGACCTACAACTCAATCTTTCCCGTGTCAAGGACGATGCTTTGAAGGAGGCCATCAACTTTGGGATTGGCCTGCATCACGCTGGTCTGGTTGAATCTGATCGTCAGCTGTCGGAAGAGCTGTTCCTGAACAACAAGATCCAGATCCTCGTCGCCACCAGTACCCTTGCCTGGGGTGTCAACCTGCCTGCTCATCTTGTCGTTGTCAAGGGCACGCAGTTTTACGACGCAAAGATTGAAGGCTACAGAGACATGGACCTTACTGATGTTCTGCAGATGCTCGGCCGTGCAGGCCGTCCCCAATTCGACAACTCGGGCGTCGCGCGCATCTTTACTCAAGATTCGAAGAAGGACTTTTACAAGCACTTTCTGCATACCGGCTTCCCTGTAGAGTCATCGCTGCACACGGTGCTTGATAACCATTTAGGCGCCGAGGTCTCTGCCGAGACCATCTTGACGAAGCAGGATGCGCTGGACTACTTGACTTGGACGTTTTTCTTCCGTCGGCTTCATAAGAATCCTTCGTACTACGGACTGGAGATTTCGGCGGAAGAGCACAGCACCATTGCGGCACAGCAAGTGGCCAACGAGTACATGGTGGAGATGGTGAACAACTCTTTGGATGAGCTTGCCAAGTCCAAGTGCGTCGAGGTCTTTCCAAATGGCGACGTGGACTCTACGCCGCTGGGCAAGATTATGAGCTACTACTACCTCTCGCACAAGACGATCCGCCATCTGAGCCGGCACGCCAAGGCGGATGCTACGTTTTTGGACGTGCTGTCGTGGATGTCACGGGCGTCTGAATATGACGAGCTTCCTGTGCGCCACAACGAGGATCGGGTCAACGAAACGCTGTCTGATAATTTACCGTTCCCGGGTCATTCGTTCGGTCTGCCGATGTGGGATCCGCACGTGAAGGCGTTTCTTTTACTGCAAGCGCACATGTCACGAATTGATCTGCCGATTACAGATTACGTCGGTGACCAGACCAGCGTGCTTGACCAGGCCATTCGTATTATCCAGGCTGCCATTGACGTGCTGACTGAGATGGGCCACCTATCGAGCTGTCTACGGATGATGAGTCTGCTCCAATCAGTTAAGTGCGCCCGTTGGCCTACGGATCCGCCGGTATGCATCCTACCCGGCCTGGAGCCAGAGTCTACCAAGAAGGAAACCCTGTCGCTCAAAGAGGTGAGCGCGTACACGCCGCAGCAAGTGTCGCAACTTGCGAAGCGGCTCAGGGTGCCCGCCCACATGCAGCCGCGTCTGGTCAGGGCGGCGTCCATCCTGCCAAACGTGGCTGTGTCAATCGAGGCGAGAACGGCACTGTCAGTGACGGTGGGCATCAAGCGTCTGAACGCGTTGGTGGAGCGGGAGGCACGCATCTACGCGCCGAAGCTGCCGAAGCCGCAGTCGGAAGGGTGGTTCGTGATTGTGGCGGATGCGGGCAAGGACGAGGTCATTGCCGTGAAGCGGGTGGGATGGTGGGCGGGAGCATCTTCTGGTGGTGGCGCAGCACGCAAGGTCGAGGCCAAGACGAAGCCGACGACGCGCAGCACGATCAAGCTGCCGCAGTCGGTGGGAGCGCGGAAGCTGGACGTTATTGTTGTTAGCGATGCGTACATTGGGCTGGAGCACCGCATTGATGGGGTCGAGATCCCGGCGGCGCCCGTGGTGGACGATGACGTCGATTCGAAAAAGAAGGCGGCTGTTTTGGGCGGTGGTGGTGGTGGAAGCGCGTGAGTTGGGGGGAGGTCGGGAGGGAGGACAGGGCGTCAGGGCAGGGAGACAGGATCTAGCATGGCGCCGCCACTGCAATCTAATTAAAATAGAAAATCACGATGGTCAAATTGCAAGGCGCGCAAATCCCGGACTGAAGTTGTTGGAGGAGGAGAAGAGTTGCAGCCTTGCTGGGCTGTGCATTGTGGTATAGTTAGTGCGGGGGGGGGGGGGGGATGGGCTCAGTGGGTTTGAGGTTGTTGGAAAAAAAAACTGGTGAAAGACGCTGTAACGCGATTGATCCAAGGCCCGGCAAGACCATGCCGGAGGCGCAATGCTAGTGGACAAGTTGGCCCAGTAGCGTCGGTTGGATCAGGCAATGAATGGGCAGAGAGAGACAGCCAAGTCTCAGGGTCTCCGGGTCTCAGAGTCTCAGCGCCAATGATCAGGGAGGCACAGAAACAAGACGGCCGTCGTTTGTCCCTCCCTTTGCCCTTTGACGCCAGCTAGGGACATGTGCTCTTGCGGTCCATCTTGATTCTTCCTGTCCTACCGAGTACAGGAAGGAACGGAGCTTGCTCGCTCTCGCACACACAATTCCCAACAAGAAAGAACGTGCCGCATCAGCCGAACCCCTTGGACCACCACGGCAAATGGCGCAATCCAGCCCAGCCCGTATCAAGGACGGACACAAGTCCCTGGCTGGTGCAGAAAAACGCAACTTCAAACGAGACCGATCGACGCCACAGAACAGGTAAAGCCGGCCCAGTATTCAAACTATTCAAACGGTCCAACTTAGTTGAACACAGGGCGGGTAGCCTGGGCGGCCTCGCCTCGGACAAGACACAATGAAGTTTGCCCTCGGCAGTCGGGAGTCGAGGGAACGGGGGGCCCAAATCGACAATGTCCAGGCGTCAATTCGTATTACGATCAACTTGCCCGGCCGTTCAGGCTGGGTGTGCGAGGGAGAGGTCACCTCCATGCCAATCTGGCTGCACGAAGAAGTCACCGCCATGCCAACCGACACTATATCTAATAGGCAGCGCCACTCCCGTCACCCACCGAGTGTCTGCTTAGCCTGGCTGAATCTTTTCTTTTCATTCTGCGCTGCTGTCTTCTCTCTCCTCTCTCTTCTCTCCTCTCGTCACTTCGAGCAAACGTCACCGCCGAACCAGAGCACCCCCAACAGCTCACTCACCATGCTCTCCAAGACGCTACTCGCCGCCGGCGCCATCTCCGAAGCCGCACCGTTAACCTCTAAGCCGCTCCTGCGGTTCGCCCCCGACGGCACATTTCACATTTCAGTATTCAATGACATACACTTTGGCGAGAGTAAGCAAACCCAGATTCACTACCCCGAGGGAGTTGTTCTTTTCATAATTTTTCTTCATAAAATAAAAAAAAACACCTACTAACCTCTGCCCAGACTCGTCCGGCCAGGGCCCCCTGTGGGATAACAAGACCTCCCAGCTCATGGGCACAATCCTCGACGCCGAGAAGCCGCAGCTCGTCGTCCTCAACGGCGACCTCATCTCCGGCGACCAGTACCAGCGTCCGGACATCCTCGACCACGTCGACCGCATCGTCAAGCCCGTCGTCGCCCGCCACCTCCCCTGGGCATCCACCTACGGCAACCACGACTCCAGCTACAGCCTCTCCCGCGACCACATGTTCCAGCGCGAGAAGACGTACAACGGATCCTACACAGAGCGCATGGTTGACACCGACACCGCCGGCGTCACAAACTACTACCTGCCCGTCTACCCCGCCGATGGCTGCGACGCCACTTCCTCCTCCTCCTCCGGCAACCGCACTGACTGCGTGCCCGAACTGCTCCTCTGGTTCTTCGACTCCCGCGGCGGCACTTTATACCGCACCCATGACGGCCAGCCCGACTGGGTCGACATCAGCGTCGTCGACTGGTTCAATACCACCAGCCGCCAGCTCGCCGCCGCCTACGGCCGCGTCGTCCCCTCCCTCGCCTTCGTCCACATTCCCGTCCACGCCACCAAGATCCTGCAGACTCAGGGGCCCGACGGCCACGTCGACCTCCGCCGGCACCCGGGCATCAACGACGACAAGATCAACGGCCAGAGCAGCAGCCACGGCGGCGCCGGCGGAGGCGCAAACGTCACCGCCCACCACCCCGGCGGGTACGGCGGCAACGACGTCCCTTTTATGCAGGCGCTCGCCGCCGCCGACGGGCTCATCGGCCTGTTCTACGGCCACGACCACGGCAACACCTGGTGCTACCGCTGGACCGGCCGCGTTGACGGGCTTGACGTCGACGTGAGCCGCGCCCCCGGCCTGCACATGTGCTACGGCCAGCACACCGGCTACGGCGGCTACGGAAACTGGATCCGCGGCGGACGGCAGATCGTGGCCACCAGCGAGGGCCTCCGCAAGGGTACGCTGCAGACGCACACCCGCCTGGAGACGGGCGAGGTCGTCGGCGCCGTCACGCTCAACAGCACCTTCAACGATGACGTGTATGCAACGGTGCCGGACACCAGGACAACAATGCAGCTCTCGGAAACCAAGGGGCAAGCATCCCACGCGGCGAGCAACGCTGTGCGGACAGGGTCGCCGCCGGCGGCGGCGGTGATCGGTTTGGTCGCCGCGGTAGTCATGTCCGCCTTGTTGTGCTGAAGCGAGAGATGTGTTGAAGCGACAAGAGTGCAAGCAACATGAAGAGGCCTTTTTGGCCCTCAGCAACGGCGATCGGTTGTATTTATTATTCATGGCGGGCGTTCCTTAGATATTATAGATACCCAAACCAGGCAGCATATAGAGTAATCAAGATTACCTTTTACACACACCTGGGCTGATAGCTGGCTCGTGATTGAGCAGGCTATCGGACATCATCCCGCCGTGGAGGCATACGAAAGAGGCATGGTAATGTTCTTTATGGCTCTCAAGTGCTTCTGCGCAGTGTTGCCAGGGTCCGCTGCACTCGCGGCAGAAGACCTTGCTTGGACGAGAAGCAGAATCGCGGTCCCCTTTCTTTGTCTGCCAGGCAGAAAGACCGTCAGCAAGACTATGCCAAGCCGGCCAGGATCAACTATTGAGGCTCTTGCTTGAGGAGTGGCTCATGTTTTACCGCCCTTGACTCAAGGCGAACAGCCGGCTCCGGACTTTCACAGTCACCGTCGTTGCCAGTAGCGGCATCTTCTACTGGTGCGACAGCCGGACCACCAACAGGAGCGTCCTTCCACGGTTCAGCGGCTGCAGAAGCCTCGGTCGCCTCAGCCCGCAAGCGTCGCCACTCCGTCGCACTCCGCGATTTCATGTCTTTCAATACAGCGGCGGAAGGCATCCATCCCGCCGGCTGTGAAACTCGGTCAGCAGGACATCCATGGTTACTCAAGAGTGTGGAGGCGGCTGGCCACCACTTACCTTTTCTACAAACGCCGCGCTCCGGAGGCCCAAACTGTGCGCCATGAAATGCAGTCGAGCCTCAGCAAACGCACGCTGCTCGTCCGTGGCTAACTCGTGATCTCGTATGCTCGTCAGCGGAAACATGGCGGTGAAGGCGGCGAGCGTGCTCTGCGCTCCATTCTGCCCACACGCGTAGCTCGGCATAGTCGGGAGCAGCGCCGTACGGTTCTTGAACCAGCCCAACTGGTACGGCACTCCTGCGATGGCCTCGTTCATGACATCTACGCAGAGCTTTGCCACGGCGGGATATTCTGGCAGCGTTTTCACATCAGTGCTTTCGTGTATGAGGGCGGAGCATCGCAGTACTGAAGTGAGGAGGATAAGCCGAGAGGTCCGGACCATGTTCCAGATCGCTCCAACCCATGGATCACTGTAGCTGTGAACGGGACCGAGCAGCGCCTCCGCCTTGGCCGGGTTATTCGGTGGATGACTGATCCACGCTGCAATGTTGAATTTAAAGTACTCTGGTAGAGTCTCGGGCCAGCCGCGGCAGTGCGCTTCGAGAGCTTGGCACTTCTTCATGATGGTTGACAGTTGGTCAAAGTCATCAAGGGTAGCGTATTCGAGGTCCAGCAGATTGTCCAGCTGATGTCTCACCTCTGTTGTTAATGTCGACAGATGAAGTCCTACCAAGGCGTACTTGTCCTTGAACGTCCCTTTGCCCCACCATTCTGAACTGGTTGGGGGAGGCTTCCCATGTAGTAGACCGAGTAGAATCTGGAGGCTTGAGTCAGTCTTCAGAATAGCGGGTAGGTGCTTTATAGATTGCTTACCAAGTTGACCCGAACTGCGACGAAGATACTCATGCCCAGATCAGTGTTAAGCTTCTTCCAGCTTCTGCTATTCATCAACTGCATGGACCCAGAAGCGTGGGCGGCCCATCCTTCCACTCCACGCCCACTCGCCGACTGGATCTCGTACAGTCCGAGAAGCATCACGGTTGCTAGAGTGGCATCGCTCGTGGCGACGCTAGGACGGGACAGGGCGTCTGTGGTGGCGGCCAAGGCTTTGACGTAGTATGAGGTGGCCTGGCGCTCAATGGCGGGATCGAAGCCTTTCTGGGCGAGGGACGACAACGAGCAAGCCTTGAAGGCCAGGTAGAAGGGACTGCCTCGCGTCGACTTCTTCTGGATCGGGAGCAGGAATTCGAAAAAGCCACGGTTGGTGCCCTCAGGCGGGAGCAGAACCCAATTGGACAGGAAGTGGCAGCAAGCGGCGTCCTGTAGGGGAATCTTGAGAGTTGAGTCGAGGGACGACGAGGCTGCGGCTGCTCTCTGCGCAGCATGGGCCCTCCAGTGATCATGGAAAAACTCGTCTTCATCACTTGATGACGGCAAGTCGCTTGATGAGGTCGTCCCTTTCTTGGTTGGCTTGCGGCCATCGTTGTAGAGGCGTGGTACGGGATAGCCAGGGCATTGGCGTTTGCTCTTGCGACAACGGTTGCAAAAGGGCTTCGTTTCGTCACACTAGGCATTGGCCGTTAACGCATGGTGATGTAGGCGCAAGAGTAGCAGGGTGACAGTACCTTTACCTTTCGAGATCTGCAGAGGTAGCAGCCCCGAGAGGGCACTCCGTTGTAAACCATTGATGGGCAACGTTGCGAGAGATGGAAAAGGAAAAGCAATAGTCGTAGCGATAATGTGTGGTTCGAGTTGGAGAGAGATGATGCCAACCAGCAGCAGGGCTTTCCACGTGATTAAGAAAGGAGCGTATTACAAGACCAGGTGAGGCTGATGCAGGTGGGAAAGCCAAGGAGGAAGGGAGGGATTGAGTGATGATGCAAAGTCTCAAGGTTAGTATTACAGATGACAGGCTTGATGAAGTGTGGGGTGGGGTGTGCTGGGCGACGAGTCCAGTTGTCGAGTTCCCTTGCCAGCCTACCTACAGGTGGTGTGTTAATTACCACGAAGCAGGTACTCTGCTAGTTACAAAGTGCAGATTGATTGCCCGTATTAGGACCCAACTACCTTCTACAGGTACAGGAGTTTCTTTTTTTGTTGGGCGGGCATCAGGCAGCTGAAGAAAGCGCAGCTGAAGAAGGAGCCCTAGTAGAGACCGTGCTCCCGGTAAACTAAGTCGCCAGCGCGCTAGTCGCTAGTCGGTGCTGGTTTGGGAACTTAAATTGCCGGGAGCCTAGCCCGAGTCCGTCAACTAATAATAACTGTCGACTCGCTGAGAGCTGAGACAATGTGGGAGGGGAAACTCAAAAAAAGATCCCTCCAGTGCTGATCTGACATGGACAAGGGTTCGCCTCAGACAGTACGAAGAATGCTGTCCAATATGTGGCCACGGCGCTGTCATCGGGCTGATTGCTGTGCAACCTGCAGCAATCCCGGACGACGATCCCGACTAACAATGTACTACGTACCTACGACGTAACTTGTAAGTTGTAGGTATGTATGATGTACGGATCCGTGTAACATAAAAGTACCGACTCTCAGCCCGCTCAGCAGGGTGGATTGCCAAGCAACCCCCCTACAGTCACACAAATAGGTAACCACTCAGACTTGACAGAAGATCCGTCGCAGTACGACCGTACATACTTAGACTGCCGACACATGCACGTCCAAACTTTAACAACGCACAGTTGGCTGGGGTAAATCGGTGTATACAATAACATGGGACGATATATTGACGTGGGCTCATCCCCCCTGCCCTTGCGCCGTACAAAAGACGCCGCGCTCCATCCCATATTGCAGTATCATAGCTGTGAACCGCTCACCGCTCAGCCGATGCCAAGGCCACAATACAATGGGGGAATCCAAAAGAAGAATGAAGCATAAAATCAAGACCTCCGCCGTTAAAAGTCAAACAAATGCAATGCAATTATAAAATCCAAACATGCCAGCCAACACAAGCCAGAACGAAGAAAAGACACGAAACAAACATCTCGAAATCCAATCGGGACAAGGCCCTGAGAGCGGCTTCATCATCGGGTATAGTGCATAAATTCAAGAAACTCGTCCATGGTATATTGGCGAGCGGGGGACAAGACATCACTTGACCATGAGGGCACCTACAAGGCAGATGCCTGCGGCGAGGGGCGAGGCGTTGTTTTTGTTTGCCTTTGAGCTGCACCTCGCCCGAAACAGCAGCTTACTTTTCTAGCCGGCCTCATCGGTTCCATCAGCAGCACCTGGGCTTAGGCCCCGCCGCCAACTCGTCGCGCCGATGGGCGTCCTCGCTCACCGGGCGGTCCACCGTTATGGCTGGGGAAAAGGCCGGGGAGAACAGCCAGCTCCGGCGGTCCCTTCCGACGCGGAAGCTGCCCTTGTGGTCGCGGCCTTCGAAGTAGCTGCCGTCCATGCCGTCCACGTACCCCGGCATGCCCGGTAAAGCCGTGGCCAGCAGCAGCGCCTGCTGCATCTTGCGGTTCTGCTCGACCAGCTTGCGCGCGACGACGCGAAACACCTCCTCGACACCCTCGCCGCTCTCGGCGCTGATCTCGTGGCAGGCGTCCCAGCCGACCTCCTGGCCCCAGAAGCCGGAGCTGCGCTTCGAGCTCGGGCTGCGCGGCTCGACGCCCGCGACGGGGCTGCCCGACGACGGGCCGAAGGCGAGGCCGCCGCCCGCACCGCTTCCGTTGCCCGAGGCCGTGGGGGGCGGGGTGCCGCCGACACCCGGGGCCAAGTTCTCGGCGACGTAGGCGATGCACCGCTCAAAGGGCACCTGGCGCGCCGACGGGTCGCGAGCGACGATGTCGGCCTTGGTGCCGACGACATGCAGCACCACGTCGTGGGGCAGGTTCTGTCGGAGCTCGGTCAGCCACACGCCCATGTCGGCAAAGGACTGCGCATCGGTGATGTCGTAGCAGAGAATGCAGGCATTGGCGCCGCGGTAGTAGAGTCGAGAGATGGACCGGAATCGTTCTTGGCCGGCTGTGGGTCGGAGTTTGATTGGTTAGCCAGAGTTTTGCACAACAAGCACAACTCAACTTCGCCGCCAACGAGGGCGTGGTTTTCACTGACCTGTATCCCATATTTGAAGGCGAACGACGGTGTCAGTGTCAATGTCGATGACACGCTTGGTGAGGAAGCTTGCGCCGACGGTAGATGTGATTTGAGCAGGATTGAAGGCGCCCTTGCAGTAACGCATGACGAGCGAGGTCTTGCCGACATTCTGGGCGCCGAGGACGACAATTTTGGCCTCGAGGGAAGACATGGCTACTTTGCGTTGGTCGTTCTATGATCTGGTCGTCTGATAATGGACTGGGTTGTTGCTCGTTTGGCGGCGGGCGGGTAGATGGAACGGCCACTGGTAGCAAAGATGGGAATTCGGCGGGGAATGGGTGGAGGTGCTATTTACAGCACAGAGCGAGAGTCGAGGCAAGACGTCATGATCACACCGACATGAAGAACGATATCAGGGCGTTGGTTGTGTAGAGAGACTGACTCGAGGGGGTGGCGAACGGGAGCGAGGGCAGACGCGGGGCGAGGCAGGGATGGATGTCTGTAGGCTGTTGCGCAGCCTTGTATACGCTTCGTTGAACGTTAGATGAGGTGAGATATGAGGAGATGGAAAACGGAAAATGGAAAATGGAGAGAGTTGTGCGTGATGGATGTGAAGGAGTGTATGGAATGGCCGAGGATTGTTTGTATTGTGTGTATTGGTGTGGCGTGCTTGGTGGCGGACTGTTTTGCGTGCGATCGATGGGGAATGCAGCGAAGAGGAACGAACGGTAAACGGCAAACGCCTTGTTTTTTTTCTGGCAATGTAATTTGAGCAAGTGGGGAAGGCAGAGTCAGCGTATCTAGTTGCCGACCCCGAGTGCTGACGACGGAAAGGACCTTGTTGGATGCAGCGCTGTTGATAGGAGGTAACTGCTGGTTTCTAATGACTCTTATTTTTTGAAACAGCGGACAATCAACATCCACATCTGGCTGCACGGAACGAAGCTTGCACAGAAGTGAGTGTCTACACTTCACGTGGGCACTGGCATGTGGCCAAAAAGTGCGGGGAGGGGAGGGGACGTCGGATCCTTGGCGCGCCGCCGCCAGTGTTGCTTCAGGTTTTGCTAGGCCTCGGGGGTGGTATGTAATGGGGATAAAGTATCTGGGAGTATGTAGCCAGTTGGTAGATTTGATTGTCCTAAAGATCGCTCCATCGTCTTCGGTTAGAAGCGCAGTTGCGGGAGAACGTCGCAAACAGCGCCGGAGCAGCGCCGGAGTAGTGATAGTTGGTAATTGATGCTCGAGTTTCCCAACTGCGCTTCTAGCCAAAGATGATGGACCAATCTTTAAGATAATCAAATCTACCTCCTCCCGGGCTGCTGGACCCGCCAAGCGACGTCATTGTGCGGCCAAAGAAACTTGTTTAACCCCCTTGGCGATGCACCACTGTCATTTTGGGGCCTACGAATACCTTCATAGATGGCGCCATGCAGGAGGGGCATTCCCACGAGATGAGCGATCGTGGCCGTGTCGGTGAGTGGTAGTCGGCTGTTTGGCGGTGGGAATGAAGAGGAGAGGGAGGAGGAAAGGAAAGGAAAGGAAAGGAAAGGGGGGAGGGGAAAAGGCAGATGCACACACATATATACTTGAAAGTTATTATTACCCAACTAACTAGGTACCTAGTATTGTCAGAACAAGGAGGACAGTATCCAGCCACCATTCATTGACCAGCTTGCCTGCTTGCCTCCTTTGTTGTGCGCCACAGATGTTCTGCCGAGTCAGTGTTGTCACTCACTATACTTATCCACAACGCCACACATCTATGCCGCTACCGATCTCTTATTACAGGCAATCTCGCATTCATCAATCAATTTCATAGTTGGCTACTGGGTTGCCCCATCTGTTTTAGATGGGCTCCAGATAACTTCTGACTAGATTGAAACGTCGGGCAATAGTCCACCGGCGATTAAAAACAACGTGATTCGCCATGGACGTGCGTACCCTAGCTACCTCTTGGCTCTGACTCCGGCCCTTGTTCCCGTCTTCAATGCATTGGATACAGAAATATTATGGATACACTGAGCTCGGGCGTCCGCAATTCTCTACTCCCCGAGAGAGCCGACTGAGCTGTATAACTATAAAAACCTACAAATGTACAAGACCAACGTTTTCTGCCCAGCCCAGCTCTCCCTGCCCCGATGCGCCCATCCACCTTGCGGCTGGCCGCCGGCGTAAGCCTAGTCCTCACCCTCATTAGCTTCATCCTAGCCGCCGTTACGCTCTTCGCCGGCCGCGATGCCGGCAGTCTCGAAAACTACGCCGTGCTACGGGTAAGCCTTGTCCCCCCCTCCCCTTGTCCCAGCGCGGTCCCAGCGTCATGGTCGCTAATCACGCCCGCGCGCCCCCAGGTCAATGTATCCATGGCCCCCAAGGCCGTGCTACAGCTCGGTGTTGCGCAAGTAATCGGCGGCGGCGGCGGCGCCCAAAAAACCCTGCGGCGGCGCAGCGACAACACCTGGCTCGACAACCTCGAGTCGGAGCTGCAGGGCCTTCTCGACGACGTGGTGAAAAACATTACAAACGTCTTCACGCAGGGCGTGGATGGCTTCGTCAGCGATGCCGCCACGGAAGCAAAACGCCGGCTCAACATCTCCGACTGGTACTCGCTGCACGTCCTGAGCACCTGCCAGGGTAGCTTCACCCCAAACGCCACCGTGAGAAACCCAGGCCAGCGCACAACAAGCTGCACAGACAATGTCAGGCGTGAGTTGATCCTTGTTCTCAAAAAAAAAAAAAAAAAAAAAAAAAAAAACGTGGGCGCCACCAAAATCTCCCTTCACAACTAACACGCCTTTATCCCTTTCTTCTCTCGCCCCTCTTTAGATCGCTTCGACATCGCCCAGCTCCTAGACCACCAATTCCAACTCGGCGGCCGCAACATCAGCCTCGGCGACTTCAACTCGACCGACGCCATCCGCAAGCAGGTCAACGGCACCAACGACAGCCTCTACGCGCTCGCCATCCTGCTGTCCCTCGCCTTTGGCCTCCTCGGCGCCGCCCTCCTCTCCACCGCCGGCACGATGGCCCGGCCGGCCAGCAAGGGTCTCCTGCTCGCGACGCTCGGCCTCACCGCGCTCGCCGGCACCATCGTCGCCGGCGCCAGCATCGCCGTGACGGCGCAGACGGTGCGGTCGGCGCGCAGGCTGAACCAGCAGGCGGCGGGCTTCGGCATCGTCGTCGCGCGCGGCGGCCGCTTCTTGGCCGTCTTGTGGACGCTGATGGCGTTGACGACCATGGTCGCGCTGACCTGGCAGGTCTTGTACGTCCGGGTGAGGCGGGATGATGCGCGGCGAGCAGAGAGTGTCCAGTACCCGGCCAAGGGTGACATGTCACGGCGGCAAGTGGCTGCTGGGCCTGAGCCACTGACGCAACGAGAAAAGTAGATGGATGGTCTGTATCGGTACTCCGTACAGGGCAGTAGTACATATATCTTGGTTACTTGTCAATAGAAGCAAAATGTTTGATTGGCTTGCAGATCCATGTACGCCACGGCGCTTTCTCCATGTATCATCCCATTTGTGGGATGGCACTCACTCACTTCACGTGGATGACCAACCCACTAGATTGCATCATTAGTTCGTAGTTTGAGGGCGCATCTCAGCATCAAAAAGCAGCATTCCCTTTTGAAAATTTGTATCCGCTTCAAACTTGCCATACAATAGCTAATAAATCGATGAAATACTGTTCTCCGTTGCAATTCGCCCCCAACAAGCCATTGTAGCCGAGAGCGAAACCGGACCTCAATGCCTTATCCCGAGTGAATCACCAATTCAGCCACCCCCTTCAACCAGGGTCTCGCTCCCTCCATATTGCGGGGATACGCAGTAACTCCCGTCCCAAACGTGTCCCAAACGTCACAAAGGCCATTCCATTATTCAGACAAGCTCGATCTGAACACGAATCCCATAACTGCAGGCTTTCCTCTTTTTTTTTTCCCTCCTCCCTTTCTTTCCGGAGGGGGCCGCCAAACCATCTACCAATTCACCCGATCCGATGCCGTCCCCTGACCTCGTCCACAGCGAGGCCGACTCGCTGCTGCACCGCGGTCAAGAGCGTGCCCAGCGCTTCTTCCACGGCTTCGTCGACTTTGCCTTTCAAGGCAACATTCTAGAAATCGCCTTTGGCCTAATGTGAGTCCCCCCCTCCCCCATGTCATTATTCACCCAACTTAAACCCGCCACCCAGCGTCGCGGCCGCGTTCACGGACCTTGTCAAGTCCTTTGTCGGCGCCATCTTGATGCCGCCCATCGCCGTCATCTTCCCGCTCAACAAGAACATTGAGGAGAAATTCGCCGTCCTGCGCCGCGGCGACAAGGCCAACGCGACGACGCAGTACAGCACCGTCCAGCAGGCGCTCGACGATGGCGCCGTCGTCATGGCTTACGGGTGCGTGCTCCTTGTTCCTGTCTTCTGCTCTCTACAAAAAAGGGTCTCCATTTCGGGGGCTTCTTTAATACCGGTGCAAGGTTGATCAGTCATAGCTCTTTCATCTATCAACTCGTCTCCTTTACCATGGTCGGACTGTGTCTATATGGTGTCGCGCATATTTACACTCTAGTCTCGCATGACCCCATCATCAAATACACGACCAAGTGCCGCTACTGCCGCAAACGAATCAATGAAAAGGTATGCATAGTTCCTCTCCAACAATCAAAGTAGAGCTAATGAGCAAGGCTCTGCGATGTGTCAACTGTAGTAGCTGGTTGGATGGGCGAGAGGACATCATTTCGTGAGCAGGTAATGAAGCGGAGACGGAGACGGAGACGAGTATCATGACAAGTACCAATGCGTATATTAAAGGAAAATTAAACAAATCAAATCAAAACAAATACGACACGCTATGCTGCGAATTTTGACAAGTCAAAAACAACCTCAAGTAAGCAATCCTTTTAGAGCGCGAGCGCGCCAACAACGGCGGCGACGCCGACCAGGACAGCCTGCTGGGTCACAGCCGGTGCGGCGTTGGGTGTGCCTGTCTTGCTGCCACTGGCAGAGGCTGACGAGGACGCAGCACCCTGGGTAAAGGACTGCGACGCGGCGCCGGTGTTCTGTGGTTGGGAGCCGGAACTTCCGGCCGCGCCCGATGTCGAGGTGGGGGAGCCGGTACTGGACAAGGGCGTAGCGCCGCCGGTCAGCTTGTCGAGGCCGGCGACGAGCGTCACGGCCTGCAGGTCGGCGAGGTAGCTCGTCGTGGCGCCTGTCTTGGTGCTGGAGCCCTGGCTCTCGCTGTTGGATTCGGTCTGGGAAACGCTGCAGCTGGCCGCATTCCTGGACGGAGTGAGGGTGCAGGCGGCCGTGAGTGCGCTGTGAAAAACCAGTGTCAGTCATGCCCGCCACCAATGGCCAAGAAAGAGATGGCGACAACGGCAGTTGGTGATAGATGGGCAGCCTTACAAAAAACCATCATCGTCGCTCTGGGACAGCGTCATGCGCCAGGTCGACGGGCCCTGAACAATGGTGGCGGGTGTGCTCATGCCGCAGTCGTCAGCGTCGACGGTGCTAGCACAGGTGTAGGCAAAGGTTGTCGCCGAGGCGTCGACATTGAGGACGGTGGCAACGAAGTGCCCCGGGTCATTGTAGGGCAGCAGGAAGCTCGTGACGATGGGGTCGGCGGCCGCGACGGCAACGGCGCTGGTAAGCAGTTGGATGAAGCGATGCATTGCGTGTAATTTGGTGCCTTTTTCTTTGGACTTTTTCCGACGTACGACTTGTGGGTGGTGATGATGATGATGATGATGATGGTGAAGGATGGTGAATGCAAGACAAATGTTTGTCTAGAAATGCAATGTTGTATGTATGTATGTATACATACAAACGGAAGCTGCGGCCAGGTGCAAAAAGCCATGTGGGGTCTGGCGCAACAAGGGCCTGAGCAAAGGGCGAAAACGACGCCACAGTCATTTACAGAATGAAATTAACAAAGCAATGCCACATCGGCATGTTTACACGAGCTGCTGGTTCTGCCAACTGTGAATTGGTTTCAATGATGATGAGAACATTCATCCTGACACTGGACGATGCTCGCAAAAGTTACGCTAGCTTTGTGGCAAAACGTTCATGCGCCGCCAACTGCATTGACGGCAGCAGGAATTTCGGAAGCAACCGTGTGAGCAAGATCAGATGCATAGCACTGAAACTTTTTACGTTTACAGATCTATTTATTGTCCGACGAATTGATCCGTGCTTTATTACCGATCAAGACCCGCCAAACTCATCAACAAGAGAATGCCCACCAATAACTGCATATTTTATAGTTGCCGCGACTTGTACCACCCAGCAACGGCGCTTTGAAAGTAATACTGTATCCGTACGGCGGTTTCCGTTATCCCCGCCGCTGAACCATGGCTGGTTCCACCAAACCAACCTGCCCCCCAACCCCAACACACCACATCCGCCCGCCCCCCGAACAATAAACCACCCGCCCGCCGGAACCGGCCCGACCGCTATGGTTGCCCTGCCGGAATCTCCGGAATCAAGACGGCTTCTTTCACTCTCTTGCCTTCCGCCCCGCGCCTCGCTCCCAGACCGACAAGACAACACAGACATGACTCCTGCAGCCAACACCCACCCAGCCTTTTCCTTCGCCATCCAGCCAGTCGTCAGCCATGGAAGTCGCCTTGTCCGAAAATGACAGCATCCGAAACTACCAGGACAGCCCAACTCTTTTCAGTCCTTGTCGGGGATTGGGATTACTCTCTACTGACATTTACTTTTATACGACTGCGCGCTTGGGGTTTCAACGCCGTCGCACGCACCCTCATGCATCAATCAGCAAGGCTCCAGCGGCCAATGCATGCCCACTGATTCTTAATAATACAGCCCGCACAGTCCTGGTAGTAGCCTACTTATTTGCAGTTGATTATTGAGTCACCCGCAAGGGTTCTCACTGCTCGCGCTTCGGCTTCTCGATTTTCTGCCCCCACTCTGCCGGCCCATGATCCTGACCACCCCCCCGATGCCGCCCAACCTAACAGCGAGCTTATGCGGAGATAGCAAAAAAATATTCTTCTTTTATTGCAGTTGTTCCCGGCCATCTGTCTTGTTCTTGACCTTTCTTTTTTCCCTTTCTTTCCATCAAACTTCCGCCAGACGTGACTCCACGATGCAAAGAACGTGACTTGCACAAGTTGCAATCTAGATCGGGCCGACATAATCCAGCAATGTCGACAACACTTTCCACAACACAGATGGCCCAGGCAGAGACGGCTTCGAGTATACCGCCCAAAGCCGACAATACAAAAGCCGCCGACGACGCCGACGTCGCCGAGAAGGGCATCCCGCCAAGCCGCCACGATGTAGAGACCCCAGATCGCAACGACGACTCCCAACCAGATAGCACCGGCGCCGGCGCGGACGATGACAGGAAAGCTTTCCAGGCGCGCTTCGAGCCCGGTGACCCAGAGAACCCGCACAACTTCAGCTCCGCCAAAAAAGTGTCGATTTTAGTCCAGATGTCTCTCTTGGCGCTGGCGGGCTCCCTCGGCACCTCCATCATCGCCCCGGCCGAGCCCGTCATCGCGCGGTACACCAACACGAGCACCGAAGTCGCCACTCTCGTGTTGTCGCTCTATGTCCTGGGTGCGTTCCCTCCCACCGTCTTGATGACTTGCTAAGCCCTCCCCCGCTACCGCCTAAAACCCTGCGACTGACCACCTGTGCATGGTAGGCTTCGCCGTTGGCCCTCTGCTGTGGGCGCCGGTCAGCGAGGTCTTTGGCCGGCGCTGGTCCATGCTGCCGCCCGTCTTCGGCCTCGCCCTCTTCAGCGTCGGCACCGCCACGAGCACCAACGCCGCCAGCATCTTCATCACCCGCTTCCTCGCCGCCGTCTTCGGCTCCGCGCCCCAGAGCAACGTCTCCGCCGCCATGGGCGACTTTTACGGCCCCAAGACCCGCGGCGTCGCCATGACCTTCTTCGCCGTCTGCGTCGTCGGCGGGCCGACACTCGCGCCGCTCATCGGCTCCGCCCTGGTGGTCAACCCCAAGCTGGGCTGGCGATGTAAGTTTTGCAGGGGGGGGGGGGGGGGGCTGCGTATGGTGCGTCGCGTTAGTGAGCTAACAAAAAACGCCCGGGGCCGAGTATATGCAGGCCATCATCTCGTTCACCGTCGTTGTGATTTGCATCTTCTTCCTGCCAGAAACGTACGGCCCGGTTCTGCTGCGGCAAAAGGCGGCGCGCCTGCGCAAGGAAACAGGCGATGACCGGTGGTGGCACCCGCACGAAGAGGAAAAGATGAACATGGGCAACATCGTGACCAAATATATCGTGAGGCCATTAAAGTAAGTCGGGCTCGCTCACGTCGTGCACCGTCGAAGGACCTCATCGCTAACAATGCCTCCCAGTATGCTTTTTACAGAGCCAGCCGTTACCTGCATGGCCATATACGCATCATTTGTGTTTGCGCTCATCTACATGTTCCTCGAAGTCATCCCGATCGTGTACCTCGAAGGCCGTCACTTCAGCCCAGTCGTCTCCACGTTACCGTACCTCGGCATCTTCATAGGCGTGCTGTGTGCCGTCTTCGTCAACCTCGCCAACCAGCCTTTCTACGCAAAGGCCATGGCCAAGAACAACAACAAGCCAGTTCCGGAGGCGCGGCTGCCTCCCATCGTCATTGGCATCGTGCTCCTCGTCATCGGCATGTTTTGGTTTGCGTGGACGGCGGCACCAAGATTTCATTGGGTACTGCCCACCGTAGCGTTAGGTATGTCGAGCATGCTGTTTCCCTCGTGCCCAACTACCACGTCTAACAACTGCGCAGCATTTGTCGGAGCCGGCTTCAACATTGTGTTCCAGCAGTGCCTCAACTTTCTCGTAGACACGTATGGTATGTACGCGGCCAGCGCCTTGGCCGCCAACACATTTCTTCGCTCGCTCCTCGCGTGCGGTCTGCCTCTCGCAGCGCGCCCCATGTTCTCGACGATGGGTGTCGGGCCGGCGGTCAGCCTGTTGGGCGGCATAGCGTGTGCGGCGCTGCCGATTCCGTTCATCTTTTATAAATATGGCGCCAGGCTGCGAAAGGCGTCCAAGTTTGCGGCATTGCGGGACTAGGTAGATTGGGCGAGATCCATCATGTATATAAAACCGCCCGCAGTGGGAAGCATATTATTGGCAATGCAGCACAGTTGATTTGGTCCTGCATCAAAGCCTCGCTTACAGTGTTCATCGCCATTGGCTCGTCGGGGCTCAAACAAATCCATTGGTAAGGACATCTGGCATTGGGGTTAGCACGGGAAGCCATGTTTCGTAATCAAAAAAACATTGACTTGATCGCAAGTGCGTATCTTTCCCGTTTCGGCATGTGTGTCGGGAACATCCAAATTGGTGATTGGCCACACATCCAAGGTACCATCCTAACTTGGTGCCAGCTAACCAGTTTGGCACAAAGCTTCACTCAAGCGTCCTCATCCTGACCCTAACATCCAGCCAGTCCCGGGGGGGAGAGACATAATAAGTGCCGTAAGGCGGTGCCCGCCAGAAATGAGTAACTCCTGCCTTGTTTTCGCATACGACCTCTAGATGCCACGGTCTCAAGTTGAACCTCGCTGCGCCCGGCCCTGCACCCTCCGGCGATGCGATTACACCAGGTATAGCCAAGCATCTCGACCATTTGACGCCATCCTCCGACGACCCGGCAATGGCGCATGAGCTGGAGCGCGCGCTCTGGGTTTGCGTGACGTGCCGAGGACGCAAAAAAGGCTGCGACAAGCAGCTGCCCAAGTGCGGCTACTGCACGCGTCGGGGCCTCCCTTGCGTCTATCACGACGCACCGCCAAGCCATGAACAGGACAACCCCGAGTCGCGCACCTCGTCGACGGTCCGCTCCGACAGCCAGAGCTGGCATGGCTCCTCATCCGTTAGCTGGGCGAGACGCCGCTCAAGCAACAGCCCGACCTCGTCGACCGCGCCGGAACAACCGTCCTCACTTTATGAGTTCCTCGGCAGCGTCAGCAATAGTGGCGCGGCGGGTGGTAACGGCGGCGGTAGTGGCGGGCTCGACGACCTCCTCAACCGCGAGGTTGCGAGCATCTTCCAAGACCAGAAGCTCACCCTACCAGAACTCGCCGAGCGCTACTTTCGGGGGTTCCACAAATGGCTGCCCATCGTTTCCCCGGTACGATTCCATGAAGCCGCGGCACAGACCGGGGCCGGGAGAGGAACGCCGCCGGCCGACTTTTCGCTTCTCGTCATGGCCATGTTCCTGGTGTCGACACCACAAGGTTCGCGGGGCCGAGACGCCACCGAGAAACCGGGCGGTTCGCCGCGCATGTCGGCGTATCTGATGATCAAGATGCTGTTTGCACAGACACAGGCGGTCATATGTGCTTCGACGGCGCTGGTACAGGCGGGGCTCATGATTGCCGCCTATGAATATGCCTGCCAGAAACTCAACCCAGCTTATATCTCAATTGGAACGTGCGTCAGGATCGCACATGCATTGAGCCTGGACAAGACGAGCGCGGCGCTGAGCGACGACAGGCAGTCGCTAGAGCTGGAACAGAGGCTGAGGATGCAGGAGGACTGGAACGTCTGGGGGGGGGTCGTTGTTCTGGAAAGGTAAGATGATTGTCAAACCAGCACACCGCGATTCTCCTGTGTCCTCTTGGGGGTTGTCTTGCTGACTCGGGACCCTGCGACAGAATCATCTTGGTTGAGCTGGCACAAATCAGCTCACAACCTGCCGCCGAGTTGCCCGCACATGGTAGTATCCTGCCTACAGATTTGAAACCAGGGCGAGATTTCAGCGGCGTCGCGCCGATTGACGCAGACTTGCTTCAGCGTGCGCCGGAAGCCCCGTTTGACAGCAACCAAGTCCAAACCTTCGGGCGTCAGGCGCAGGCTGTTTATTTGCTCGACCAGGCTATCCGTGTATCGAATCTCGAAAGCGGCTCGCAGTCGAGGCAGATGGAATTGCAGCAGCTGGATCGCGAAATTCAGACGTTTCTTGGCATGGTGCTGGAAGAATGCGAGAGACTGCGAGAGTTTCGCTGCAGTGTTGTTGCGACAGCAGTAAGGTTAGTACAAGGTGTACACTTGGTGGCACTGAGGGCAAGCAAACGCGTGATGCGGGGTTGGCTGACTCTATATCATTTCAGGGCTCTGTTCATGTTGCACGAAAAGGCCATTTCTGAAGAAATTTCTGCCTCGAGTGAAACTTGCCCGTCTCGACAAATGCTGCTTTCCGAAGCTGTACTCGATACCGTGACCAACATTGTGTCAGAGTCGATGAACGAGCATGCTGCGCGCCTTGGACGACATCGCCATGCGCATGAGCCACACAGCCACAGTCACGAATACAGTCATCAGCACCATCACGGCGAGGAAGGGCAAAACGGCCATAGTCATGGTCATACTCATGTTCATAGTCACAGTCATGCTCACAACCACGCCCACGGCCATTCTCGCAACGAGGCTCACCCACATGCACACGCCGGAGTCGAAGCTCTACCGCTTTGCTGCGTATACAGCCTCAAGTGCGCCAAGCGACATATTGACAGGCGCCAGCAACAGGGCACCATCGAGCCGACGTCGAAAGAGTTGGAGCCAATTCTATCAATCAATAAGGCGCTGCTGCAACGGTGGTCGGTGAGCTACTGATATTGAGAAAAAAGCAAAATCATGCAGCTTCTTATGTGGGCGATATATATCTGCTTAATTAATTCCGTGTCCTGTGGGCTGCTGGTTTACCGTGGCTGTCGGTATTTTTCACCCTTCAGCTCGTTTGAGGCGTTCGGATATTGCTGGGCGCAGCATCAGCATTGGCAATGGGCGGCACTCACGCATTAAATAAATGGTGGTCATTGGCGACAGCAGTTCTATACTCACAGAGGTCAATGCGGCGGCTATTATTCTCGAATGTCGGACAACAGTGCGTAATATATACATATATATAAATAACATAATCTAAAACCCATTGACCTACTGCTGAGGCTGAGGACGACGGGGACATTCTGGCCTTGTCTGAATTTAGACTGCCTTGCCAAGCATGGATCGCGATGTTCTGGAAAGCTTCACGTTTCACGTGGCCATCGCGATTATCACAGACATGGTATCGCCGTGAACATGGTATAGCCGTTAACATGACATGGATAGATTTCCACATGTTCCGACTGCAATTCCAAGACCTAATTTACGCTTAGCTTAGCTAATAAGTCATGGCATTTCTCTGGCGTGCTTGGCAGCCGAACAGAACGCTTGGCGGCGATGATGATTTGACAACACGGTAAAGCGGCACTCCACCCTTACTGAGGCTAGCTGCGCTGGTTGTTGGGAGGCTTAGCAGCTGCCAGCAGCAAACTGGTAACCTTTTGCTAGCTGTGAGCAAACGGAGGAGTAGAGTCGAGAAAAGCAAAGAAGAAGAGCAAAATCGAATAAAAGAAGCTGTCGAGAGGGTAAAATATGACAACTAAATACCAGCTGTTGCATCCTCTTGGCCTACTCTATCCTAGCTTTAGATCCTGGAACAGCATCTCCTTCGAATCCCGGTTCCCGGCAATAACGGCACACGCTGGCAATTCCCCGGGTATAAGACATACCGATAGACTGAGGCCCTGCAGCATGTCTTGGCGAAACGTCACCAAGCCCCTGACCGCGTATGATAAAGGGAAGTATGTAGGTACCTGTAATTCGGCAGGTCTCCCTTACGTTGAATTTGTACCTTGTGGACACACCCACTTGTATCACACGCGGAACACAGCGACATCAGCCATGTGCCATAGGTGACTGACACGACAGCCAAGACGACGGCCAAGTCATTGACAACATACACCGCCAATTTGCAACCGTAAAAGAAGCTCGCATATTACTATTCTATTATCATTGATGCAATTCCCGAGCAGAGAACTGCCTAGTGAAAATGCTTCCCTGCAGCAGTGCATCCCTTACCGCATAACAGGGACCACTACTAATCTCACGGGTGCATCTGTCCTCAATGGCTCGAAGGCGGCGCCGCCTCTAGCCCCAATTTGCCAAGAGCCCCAAGCCTTCGCCCAGAAAAAAAATAACACAGACAAGCAAGCAAAAGGGAAGGGGTTTTGGGAGGAGGAGGTCATCGGTCAACCCGGCACATTGTAGTCCGACCCAAGCATGACCGAGTGTCTTTTTTATTTAGAGCTGTCCCTTCCCCCTTATTCCAAGCTTTGCCCCTCCTCCTAATCGTCGTAACCACTCTTGCATCTTTCATTACAAGACTTCAGCGCTACCTACGCCTCAGAGCTTCTTCTACAAGCTGAGCCTCTAGCTGCACCTACAGCGGCACCCACCCGCCCACTACGAACCCTTCCTGAGATCGACACGTCGCCCGTCGCCCGCCCAATAGCCTCCTCGAATTACCAAGGGACGTCGACCGCTGTCGTTCGATCATGGCCACTGTGCGCCACAGCACCGTGGCCGCGATCCTACTCGGCTTCCTTGCCCTCTGCGATGCGTCCACGGTGCTGACCGGCAGCACCGCCGCCAGCACGATCCAGCCAGCGACTACAACCACGATTGCGACACCAACTCCGGCTGTTACCTCTGCGCTTTCTGCCGAATCAGGCACGGCAGACAAAGCGACTTCGCCCGGCCCCATCACAACCGCGCCCATCTTTATACCATACTATAACAAAGCAGCCTGGTCTTTCCTCCGAGGCACCATCCTATCATCCGTACGTCGACTTTGCTGAGAGCTGTGGCGCAGGGGTAGGCCCTTTCTGACCGTGATCACGATAGAACGACGTTTCTACAACCTTTTCGATATTCTGCGACCAGAAGCTCAAGCAAGACTGCATTGGACCGGAATTTCCATTCATCATCATCCAAGGCCCCAAGACGGTCCAATTTCAAGGCACATACACATCCACCTTGTAAGATGGCTTTTGACGACTGCTCTATCCCCTAGAATAAGTTAGCTGACAAGGTGATTTCGCAGTATTGCCAGTATTGGATGCACTATCGACGGAGGAACATCAGCGACATGTTCCGGTTATTCGAGCATCAAGTCCGGATACGTTCATGGTCTCATCACCGGTCCTACTCAGCTCTCGTGGACCTCGACTCTTACTGGAACGGAAGTTAACTGGCAAGTCTTGACATTGACAGACCCCCCGAAACCGACTGGCGACGGTGATTCGGCCGATGCAGAAACGGTGCCTAGTGATACAGGGCTGTTGTATCTGCCGTCAGACGTGCCAGATACCGCTGGCCGGACGCAAGATGTGCACGTCTGGGCAGCTATTGTGGTCGCAGCGAGTACCATTTTTGTCGGCCTCTTTCTCTAGAACTCGTCGCGTATCGTCCCGGCGGTCAAAAACGAGTGCTTCGGGGGTCAATACGCAACCAAGCTCGGCCTGAGAGATCCAGGCACGTATGAGCATGGGTTGAAACGATTTGCAGGCATTTGGGGTGGCATGGCATGGTATGGGCAACAGCCCATTTCCCAAGGATGATATATCCGATACACATATGTGCAATCTACCGGCGTGGATGCACTGGCGTTTTGTTTTTATATCAACTGTCTGCATATTGGGCTTTTTTTAAGTACCTTGGTACACATGGCGCGGCGTTTGGAACTCTTTGGCAGCTTCTTAGTGGCAAGTCGGAACAATGAATTCGAAGGCTTGTCAGCTCGGCAACACTTTCCATTCGGTGCAAGCTTGTTCTCAATAGCAAACGTAAAGATGCAAGCCCATAGGCCTACATTTCGGTCCAGTGGTGGATAGTTTCAGGGACCGGCTCGATTTTCAGCCATCGTCCGGCCGCGGGTTGGCTACAGTAGCGACGGCAGAGGGCAACTCGTACATGTGAGGCTGGCAGGAGATGGAAAATAGACAGATGCTTGGCGGCTGCAGGAGCTAGCTGTGGCCTCTCAAAAAACATCCTCTCTCCCGCTCCCCATTTTCTGGCAGATTTCTTTTCGTCTTTGACCGTTTCCTGGCCGTTGTGATTCGGTGGTTGCTGCTTTCCGTAACTGGACGGATTCTTCGAATATGCGAAGCAAAAAAGCCATATCTTTGAGCACGAGTTGCTAGCGTCATGCATGTCGAGAGTAAGCCCATGTGGAATACGATGTGGTGCGCATGAAGAGCTGAAATGAAGTGCTGGATTACGTACCCACCGCGCTGTCTTGTTCTTGCTTTTCCTCATGTCAATGTATGGAAATGATGCATGCTGACAAGGCGGATCGAGATGGGATTGGCTGATCAAAGATGTTCGTATTCTAAATATAAGTTGACAGCCAAGGAGAGTTATGATGCGCAATCGACATGCAGCCCTATGCCCACAACAAGCCAAGCCCCTAATTTCATACACGCATGTGTTTTTCTGTTCTTCGTTTTTTTTTTTTTTTTTTTTTTTTTTTTTTTTTTTTTTTTGTTTTTTTTTTTTTTTTTTTTTTTTTTTTTTTTTTTTTTTTTTCATATCTCTCGTACAATTTTGCCGGCTTGTTTTGTACCGAAGTCAGCGAACACGAGTTTGACCAACTCCAACGCCCCAGTTGGCGTTTTGGCGAATAACAACTGCACTTGCAAGGTCTTCAAGACGGAGAGAAAAAAGATACCCATCGTGGTCTAGTTGACGAGGCGCTCAATGGTGCAGCTAAACTCGGGGAGGATGATGTGAAGCCCGAGGCGGTCAGAAGAAAAGATGACATGGAAAATTTCCTCGGGAGCACATGTGACTTATTTGGACGATTCACGATTCTCGTCAGTTGTATAGAGAGGCACGGATGTTTTTTACCCCGCGCTGGGCGGAGAGCAAGGCTTCGTTGTTTTTTTTTATCTTTTTTCGTTCCTTTTTTTTTCTTTTGTGTGTTTTCTGTTTAATTTTTTTTTTTCAAGGTGAGCAACTTCTTGGCACTATTTTATTTGGCAGTTTGGAACACAGAGAATGGTACTGTGTCGAGCATGAATGACAGCGGCCGAGGCCGAGGGTACCGGAGTTCTGGGGCCTGGGAGGCCGGGCGGTGGGCTGTTAGCGTTCTTGCGGACGAGATCTCGTACGATATTGTTACGGGCATAATACACACCCCGGCCATGTAATAACCCGAATGTATGTATGTGGATGGCGCGGAGATCCTATCGATCGCATCGCGGAGCCTTGTTGGGAAAAGGACGGCAGAAGCTACGACAAAGCAAAAGAATGCATAGGTTGAAACTGGGAGCACCATGATGTGACGAGGAGTGCATACACATCATATGGATACTGAGATCTGTCTCGGCGTGTCTCTCCGGAAACTGCCATAGGCCGCCGATGGCTATGCCCGGCCCGAGTTCTGCGCATGCACACTTCAGCTTGCATGCGCTGCGACGAGTACATGTGTGCTTGTTGTGGAGATGACTTGTCCGAGGCCACGTCTGGGCATGCAAGCCTTGGGCATACTCGCACAACAGCAGGGAGATGTCACAACATGGCAGTGATGACCAGTCATTAGAGACGTTTGTTTGTGGCTGGATGCACGCTGGCGATTTGGGATGGGGGGGTAGCGACGAGACTGGCGAGCCAGAATCGGAATAGATGGAAAACACACAAAGGCGAGAATATTTGCAGAACCAAGCCACTGAGAACACCTACCTGCATGTTTAAGGATAGAACTAGCCAAAGCCAATCAACAAAGACATGTTAGGTATGGACTATGTAGCACAATGATCTGGGTCGATATCGAGGCCAGTATATTCGGACTAGCCGACTCTCTTTTTGTGTGTGCGCTGTCTCGGCCAGATAGGTCTAGATAGATTATAGACCGCAAGTTATTGGTCCCTGAACCTCGTTGAGATGAGACAGGGGCCGCCAAGAACACCAACGTGCATTCTGTTTTGGGTTCGTGAAGAACAGGCGTCCCTGAATTGAATTGCTTATCCGATTCACCCCACCGATTTCGTTTGAGATGGGCAAGCTGAGCAAGCAATGCCGACTGGAATGTGTCGCGGCATTGTTCAAAGCCCTCCCCTCCAATAATCCCATCTCTCGCCCGAGACAAAAGGCGGCTACACGGGTGAGCTAGCAGGGGGGGTAAAAGGCGCTGTATTTCTAGCGCATCTTTCAGTGGTAGTGGCCGGGAAGCTGGTGGCGGGCCAGCGATTTGATGAATTAGCCCCCTGCTAAACCTTGGCGTTGGCTGGCTTGCCTCCTCGCTTCCGGCGATGACGGCCTCACTGGTCGACTTCAAGCACACCAGGGCTAGCAATTGTTAGTTAGTGATGCCGTATTCCCCTCAGGGCGGCGGAGACAATGTTGCTAAAATCGTGGCAGGTAAACCATAAGATGGGCTTTCTTATTCCGGACATTTTTAGTGTTTTCCCAGCCCTGTCTGGTTGGCTGGGGCCGCTACCGCCTGTGACGTCTGGTGCGGGTCGCGAAACGAGGGGAAAAGGCTAATGGAAATAGAGCGTCGGCGAGTATAAAACGAGTGGTTGGAGATTAACTCAACATGCTATGATTAACGGTGCATTGATTAAGGAGGGGTCGGAGTCGGGAACAATTGGCCATTGTCGGATATGGTAACCTTGATTGATGGTTGTTTGGGGTATCCTGTACTACTTACTGCTTGCTCTTGGACTGATACAAAGAGACGACGGGCAGGCTGGGCATTCGCTGATGCACAACCCAGTTGATTGACGGAGGGAGACCTTGGCAATAGCCTCGTTGGTGACTGAATGAGTCGTCACTGTCACGCTGATGAGGCACGGCACGGGATAGAACAAACGGAGGAATCTTGGTGAAAGCCGGCGCGTAGGAGAGCACAGACAGGGACATTCGCGAGATGAATTCACAGACCGACAATTGCTCAGTTGATGAAGTGCCAGCCAGTGCTCGTATCAACCACGGTCCGTCTCATCGGGCTGAAAGCGGTGGTCTACGGTGGCGAGTTGTCGAATAGCATCGACGAGTGTATGGTTTTGGTGGGTGGGCTGAAGACAAGCAGCGGCTAGCACCACCCACTAATCCATCGTGCAGCATGCGCGCTCTCCCTTGCGTTCTCACACAAGCTCCCGCTGCGCTATGGTCCTTGCTGGTCGCATTCCTTGGCTCTTCGTTTCTTTTCTTTCTTTGAAAAAAAATTCGAATGTGCCTTGTCCTTCAGCTGTCAAGCATTCCCCCCTGCCGTGTGTCCACAAGGCGCGTCGCCTTCTTGCACCCCATCAGGCTCTGAGCCAATCCTATCCTATCCCGGCTGCCCGCGTCGGCCCCGATCCAGTCAATAGACTCCAGGAGTTGAGGCCCATGTCCGGAAAAATAAATATAAAATAAAATATCAACAGAAAAAAGCAAACGAGCCCACCGCTCTCGCAAACGCTACTACCTAGGTAGGTACTAACTTGGTTAACGAATTAGGCGGTGCGCAGGCACAGACAGGCTGTATCCGACCGAACAAACGGCAGCCTGACAGGTCTAACCGCCCATCGGCCCTGTTTTCCATTCCTTCCTCTTTTCCTTAAAATGTTGCACCTGTCACCTCCCAAACCACTGGCTCTGCTTCATTCTCCATCAAACAGCTCCCTGCTGATCCTTTTTCCTCTTTTTTTTGTCCGTCAACCTCATCCTGCCACCTCGCAAGCCATCTATCAAGATCTACGACATCATCAACATACTGACCAACGTTGCACGCCCCTAGGAATCACTCTTAGTTTTAGGTACCACCCAAGCTCCAAGCTTGCCCTGCAGCAGCGAACCCAAAGGCGGGTCTTCGTATTCACCCAGCCTTCGACTCCCTGCCATCCGATATTCACCAGTTTGTCCAGACTGATTTCCTTCTTGTTGCGTTGTAATATTCTTTTTGGCTTCCTTTAAAAGCGGCTTGATTTCTGTATTTCTGTATTCTTCGTCAGCTTCATTTCTGCGTGCTTGCTTGTCATCTCTCGCTTTTTGCTTGGCTTTTCTTGCCGCCCGTCTCCTCCTCCCCTGCCCCAGGTCGGCGCTTATTAGCCATCACATTCACCTTCTTCACCAATCCCCTTTCTCAAATCGTGCTTGTGTGTCACTGCCGCAATTGCTTTCTCCTCATTCGACTTTTTGCATATTTCTTTGTCCACTGCGCTACCTCTTTCCCCCTTCTCTCCTCCTCAGTTGGAGTCTCAAGACTGCAGCGTCTGATCCAACCTACCTGCAAGCCACTTACACAGGTACCTTGTTGCCTTTTGCTGCTCTCTCGCGCCCTGCACTCGTTCTCTCTCTCTCTCGCTCGCTCTATATATCGCAAATATGAAGCCCATTACTATTATGCCGCTGCTGATTTCAGCTGCCGCCGCCGTTATGATGCCCAAGGACCTCAATGTTCAGGATGTCAAGTCTATCCGCAACGTTGCCGCCACCATTGCCCATGACACCATGGCCTACTATAAGGGCAATACCACCACCAATGACCCCGAAGCCATTGGAAATGTCAACCGTCCCTACTACTGGTGGGTTGCTGGCGCGCTTTGGGGCATGATGATCGACTACTATCATGTCACGAAAGACCCCAGCTACAACCACGTCGTCCTCGATGCCCTCCTTGCCAAAGTCAACATCGGCCCTGACAACAACTATCTGCCTCCTGAGCATGCCGATGAGGAGGGCAACGACGACCTCTTCTTCTGGGGCAATGCAGTCCTATCGGCTGCCGAAAACAACTTCCCTCAGCCCAACCAGGATCTCCCTTCGTGGCTCGACATCAGCAAGAACGTCTTCACATGGCTCGAGTCCAAGTGGGACACGACCCATTGCGATGGCGGCGTCTTCTGGCAGATTCTCGCCAGCAATCCCAACGGCCTCAACTACAAGAATGCAATCAGCAACGGCGGTTTCTTCCAGCTCGCCGCCCGTCTCGCCCGTGCCACCAACGACGACAAATACGCTCAGTGGGCGCAAAAGATTTGGGACTGGTCTTGGGACAAGAACCTGATTGACCACGACCTCTATCGCGTCTACGACGGCGTCGACATTCGCGACCAGTGCACAAAGCCGAACCCAGCGTCATACACATATCTTAGCGGGATTTACCTGTACGGCGCTGCTGTCCTGGCCAACCACACTGGCAAGTCCGAATGGTCTGACCGCGCCGAGAAGCTTCTTGATGGCGCCAGCTGGTTCTTCTACAACGACGGCAACAGTAAGAATGTCATGTACGAGGGCGCCTGCGAGCCTGTCGACTCGTGCTTCAAGGGCAATGCCGACATGAGCACATTCAAGGGCTACCTGGCAGATCTGATGTGGAAGAGTGCCGTCATGGTTCCTTCTCTCCATTCAAAGGTTGCCGAATGGCTCATCCCCACGGCCAAGGCGGCTGCTCAGTCCTGCCAGGGCGGCACAACCAACACACAATGCGGCATGAAGTGGTCCACCGGCGGCTACGATAACCAGACGAACCTGGGTCCCCAAATGAACGCTCTGGGAGCTGTTCAGGGCCTCCTCATCGATGCGGCTCCTCCTCCCATGCAGGCTGCCAGCATCACGCGCAACCTGAATGCCAACTTCCCGGCCGTTGATCCCAACAGAGAGAACACGTCTGCGACGATTTCCCCGACGGACAATAGTACGTCTGAGAAGCCTGCCTCGAGCGCATCAGAGACCCCAACACCTGCAAGCACATCTGCCTCAACCACCTCCTATGAAGCTCCTACTTCTACTTCTTCTTCAGAGCCCTCCGCCACCTCGTCATCTACACCTCAGCCTCTGCCTACCAGTGCGCCAACATCCGACACTCCCACCACCGCGAGTTCCAGCTCAGCCAGTTCCAGCACCGAGAGTTTTAGCTCTACATCAGCAACCCTAACCGTTTCCACATCATCCCCTGTTCCCACCCAGACTCAGGCGACACCCTCACCCCCGAGCAAGACTGGCGAGACTTCGGCCACTGAAAAGAGTGAGTTGCCGACGACGTCTTGCCCGTCTTGCACCGCCTCTGGGTCTTCTTCTGCTTCTGAAATCACCATCACCATCAATCCTACGCCTTCCCCCCCCTGTTCCAGACCCTGCCCATCATCTTATTCCTCTGGGTCTTTTTCTGCTTCTGAAATCACCATTACCATTAATCCTACTCCTTCCCCCTCCTGTTCCGGACCCTGCTCGTCATTGTATTCCTCCTCGTCTTCCTACCACACCACTCCGCCTCCCATCTCCACCTTCTTTTCCGTTCCCAACAACCAAACCAACCCCGGAACCGGATTGCCGTCTTCTCTAACACACAGTATAGCTACGTTACCATCTCCCACCGGCGAGTCTGTTGCCACGATCAGTTATGCCAACCCAATCTGCCTTGCCTTGGCTGTTGCGTTGGGCTCGGCCTTGGTAAACCAGCTGATATAAACGCCTTCGCCTCGGGACGTAGTACTGACAGTTTTCGTCGCTTCATTTTTCTTATTTTTTTCCTTTTCTTTTACGATGTTACGAATTTCATTCACGTTGCATCCTTTGTACTGTCTCAATTCCAATGTTTTTGTTGGGGAGGAGTTTTCATGTATTATCGCGCTCAATGTTTGGCGGCTCTTGATGACCACCACGAGGCGACTCTTGGATAGACTTATAAAAATATGATAAAGCCGGCATAAACTGTCGGCAGGAAATTTCAATAGATGTTTAAATCTTGGGCTCTACATTTTATCGGAACAGCCAGTTTGCTTCCGTCCATCCGTCTATCCGTCTATCGTCCCGTCTATTATCCGTCGTCATCCCAATCCAACCGCCGTCTACACCTCATGGACCTCTAACTTGTGCCAGAACCTCTTTTAATGAAGCGAGGAAGCGAGTCACCTCCTCCTCCGTGCCTACCGTGATGCGCAGGCAGCCTAGACAGCCATGCTCCTTGCCGCGGAAGCGCACCACGACACCGCGGTTCTCAGCAAGCATCGAGTATACCTTGTACGCGACGTCATTATCCGGGCTGCCCGCGGCGTCGAGCATCTCGTAGAGCAGGAAATTACTGTCCGTGCCGCCGCGCAGCCGGCCGACGCCCGGGATCGCCGGCAGCTCGCGCACCAGCCTGTCGCGCTGCTCCACGATGCGCGCACGGTTCGCGCGCATCGTCGCCAGGCCCTCGCCCGCGACCGCAGCGCGGGCAAGCGCGCTCGTCGGGCTGGAGACGTTGTACGGCGCCTTGAGGCTGTTGAGCAGGCTCGCGACCTCGGGCGCGGCAAAGGCGGCGCCGAGGCGGATGCCGGCCATGCCAAACGCCTTGGACAGGGTCTGCATGACGACGAGGTTCGGGTACTCGGTGACGAGCTCCGCGAGCGAAGCGGCTTGGTCGTCGCCGTCGTTGGCAAAGTCAATGTAAGCCTCGTCGAGAACGACGACGCCGTTCCAGGTGGGGTGGGTGAGGAGGGCGTCGAGGTCGGCGCGGGCGAGGAGGGAGCCGGTGGGGTTGCCGGGGGAGCAGAGGTAGGCGAGCTTGATGGTGTGGGCGTCGGGGGCGGCGAGGGCGGCGGCGAGGGCGGGGCGGTCGAGCGCAAAGGACGGGCCGGGCAGGAGGGGGACGCGGACGAGGGCGACGTCGTTGACTTGGGCGGAGACGGCGTACATGCCGTAGGTCGGGGGGCAGACGAGGATGCGGTCGCGGCCGGGGACGCAGAAGCAGCGGAGGAGCGCGTCGATGGCCTCGTCGGAGCCGACGCCGACGAAGAGGTGCGCCGGGGTCAGCGTCTTGGGCGTGTGGGCGTGGGTGTTGCGCAGCGTGCAGAGGAGACGCTTGAGGTCGTCCTGGTGCGGGTCGGGGTACCGGTGGAGGCCGAGGAAGTCGATGGAGGAGGAGGCCGAGGAGGAGGAGGAGGCGGCGGTGAGGGCGGAGGGGGCAAGGGAGGGGCCAAAGGCGTTTTCGTTTGCGTCGAGGAGGACGTTGGTGCCGTCATCTTTGTAGTCGCTGTGGGTGGGAAAGGTTGTGTGTGAGCGGGATGGGCAGGGAATGGGGTGGGAGAGGGGGGGGGGGGAGGGTGAGAAGACGTACTCTCGGGCGCAGCGGTATGGCTGCAGGGCGAGGATGTTGGGTCGCGCGCAGGTCGCGAGGTTGAAGGCCGGCATGGTGATGGAGGGGCAAACGCGGGCGGGAATTCAATGGTCTGGTTGTTTTTTTTTTCCTCAAATCCCGCTGGTTTTCAATTGGCGTCAGACCGAATGTCGGTAGGAGGAGAAGTGTGGTGCAGCAATAGCACTCTTATAAAAGGAGGCCTTCTGTGTAGATGGGATGACTCTTTGTCAACAAATCGCCGGGTTGTGGAAAAGTTGAAGATGCAATGTCCAGGCGGCGCCGAGGCCGGAGGAAGTGTTGGTCATTGAATCGCGGGGCTTCGTCTAGTATAAAGAGCTGGTGGGGCCGGAGAGGGAGAGTGTAGGGTAGCGAGTTGTATATGATTTCGGGCATCTGGACAGCAAAACAAATAAAAAGAAATACATGATTCAATTCTTTACTACTTGTGCACGCTCTATAATTGAATAAATGTCTAACCCAGCTCCTTGCTCCTAAAAAATGCCACAAGAACCCCATCATAAATGAAAGCCAAAGAGAAACAAGCATCGCTTCTTCAGAAACAACCCGTGCATGATGATCCGCCACACCACCAGCGCCGCGCCCATGCAGCCCGCAATCAGCGGGATGAGCTGTCCGACTGAGTCTAGGTTCGCGGGGCCGACCTTTTGCACGCCGTTGGCCGAGATCAGGTACTCGACCGCCATGGCCGAGAGCACCAGCAGGCCCGCCGACAGCGCCAGCAGGCTCAGCTCGATGCGCGGCCGGCTCCTCTTGGCAGCGCCGTAGAGGCGCGCGTTGGCCGCGAGGCCGGTCCCGAACCCGGGCCGGAAGCGCATCACCACCAGGTACAGCCAGTACGTGACGAGCCCGACGCAGGTGAGCAGGCCGAGGACGGACGCGACCTTGCCCAGCACGCGGAACCAGCCATCAAAGGAGGCGCGACCGAAGAAGGCGACCTCTTCACACCCGTCGACGCCGCCGCCGCCGCCGCTCATCATGACGTCGACGCCGACGAACCAGAACCAGCAGCCGTACGCGGACAGAGCGGTGTAGAAGAGCAGGCGGGCGACGCCGGAGAGCGAGCGCAGGTGGCCGACGCCGTCGCCGGTGACGCTGGAGAGCGAGCCGCAGAGGAGGAACTGGGTGATGACGGCGGCGGAGGCGTGGGGCCCGGCGGAGGTGGTGGTGGAGGCGCGTGCGCTCTCGGTGCACAGGCCGAGGAAGACGGCGAGCTGGATGATGAGGTTGGCGGTGCGCAGACCGGCCTCGCTGCGTGGCTCGAAGACGGTGGACAGCAGCGTGGCGGACCACTGCGCGTACAGGCCGACGCGCACGCCGACGCCGTACAGGTCCGCGTTGCCGTCGTAGCCGCAGCTGTTGTCGCGCGCGGCGAGCATCCTTTCTCCCTCGTCTGCGGGTTTCCGCGCGTTCTTCTTCACCGGCCGGTCTCGGCTTGCGAATTGGCTGGTTGGAGGAGAGCGGAGGTTGGCTCCAGATCGTCTAGTCGTGTTCCGGTATAACTGGACTTGCTGATACTCCAAACCAGGCAACCAGGATATCGTTGAATAGCTGAAATGCGTCAGAGGAAAACTGAATCGAGGTCCAGAGAAAACTCGTCAATGTCGAAGAGCATTACGGTTCTTTGTGACAAAGGGCACAAGGGGACCTGGGGCCATGTGATATTTCACAGAAACAGGTGGCTGCCTACCCGTGTGCCAATCCCAACCAATATGCGCAATTCAGCCTCACAAACTACTCTCAGCTCTGCCGCGCGGTGGAGCGGCACGTCCCGCTCTCCCAGAAGATAATAGCGAGGGCTGAGAATTTAGTTAGTTGCAGGTGCCCCCCGTGGCGTCGAATAGTGACTTCCTAGCGTCCAGTGCCCGAATCAATGGCGTTGCTTGTCTTGCCGAAGGGAGTCATTCGCGACCAGGTATGATAGTACTTGGGTGACTTCCAGACAGGCTGGGCGTTGCTGCAGGGGCTGCTACAATCGCGTGGCAATTGGTGTCAGCCCTGGGGATGATTTGCAAGACTTCGCTTCGTCCGTGTCATGCGGGCGCTTTCCATCTCCATCGCGGGAGGGAACCATGCCCGAGTCAGCCTTCGAATCAGCCAGTGCCAGTGATGCAGCTGCTTTGTTCCAAGAAATTGGCAACAAGGCTTGAACCGTCATTAGACTCACACCATTCAGTACCTGCATAGCCTCGCTACAAGGTAGGTGACTACAGCTGCCTGCTAGGCTGCTATGCATCTGGCAGTACCAATACAAATAGATGGCCTGCCATGTAGTCATTCCGAATTTTCTATAATACATCTTTTACAATTATTAATTTCAAGAATCAAGTCAACGTTGTATGCATCTACCCGTCTTCTTCTTCGTCTTCTTCTTCTTCTCATCTATTTAATATCATCACGCCCCTCCCTGGTGTGTAGCTCTACGGGCTTTACATGGGGCTGAATGCGCCATCAGATATCCGCCAGCATGCTTCTTCCATCGGTCGTCCGAGCCCTCTCAGCCGCACGCCCTGGAAGAACGCCTAAAGCTTCTGTCCTCGTCAGATTCTCGCCCAACTTGGCCGTCCTCGTCGCTCTTTGCTAAAATGAAGCTCGTTGCCAACGCCATGCACGATACACGGATACTTGCCACAACTCGCCTGGTTATCACGGTAGTGATATCCCCCCCTCCTCCTAAACTCCTCAACTCGTTCCCCCGTTTGTCGCCATCCGACAATCTTCAGTCGTACCGCGACAGACTTGAATCGTGCCTCGACAATCTTGATACGTACCTCGACAATCTTGATACGTACCTCGACAATCTTAAACCGTACCTCGACAATCTTAAACATTCCCTCGACAATCTTGAATCTTGAGTCAACAAATTCAATCTCAACAATACTACACCGCCAAATACAAACGCATCGTCATTAGTGCCGCCATGCTCAACGAAACCCTCTCCGCGCTGGCAACGCGCGAGTTCCAGTGCCCCGTCCAGGGCCAGCCCGACCTCTACGGTCTCGGTATCCGCGTCGGCATCTACATACAGATGCTCGCCGTGCAGGTCTCCGGGCTGCTCAGCATGGTGCTCCGCCAGGACGACTGGCTCGGCGAGGGCGTCGTCATCTTCATCCTCGCCGTCGGCAGCGTCCTCGTCAAGCTCATCGTCAACAAGGAGATCCTCGCCGTCGAGGCCGCGCCCATGATTGCACTGGTGCTCGCCCAGGTCGGCTCCTGCCGCACCGTCGGCCAGATGGGCTTCGTCCTCGGCATCGTCTACGCTGTCGAGCTCTGCGGCCTCTCCGCCCTCTTCGTCTGGTTCTGGTGGCACGGCATGGACGTCCTCGGCCACTCGCCCTGCCCGGACGACAGGGCCTTCTTCTTCGCCAGCGTGAGCCTCTGGGGCTGGTTCCGAACGATGAACAAGGTCTTTGCCATCATAACGGCGATTGGCGCCGGCGTCATCGCCATCATGTATATTTTTGGTGAGCTTTGCTCGCCACCGTCTTGCGCGCGCGCGGCGCCCTACTAACAACTCTACTGCCAGGATACACGATGTTGCTGGGACAGTATTCAATTTACTGGATACAGCGACTGCGCGGCCGGGTAGGGCCCTTGAACCAGGGCAATGCCGACCAGCAGCAGAATTTCGACGACGAAAACGACTGGAACATCAACATCGGGAAGGCGTTTGAGATTACCGTAAACATCGGTGTTATTGCTTTTGTCGAAATGACGTTGAAGTGGAACAACATCACCGGCGTCCACTCCATAAGAGACCCGGGCCAGTTCATGCCGCTCATGATTGCCCTGGCGCAGCTCCTGGCAATCATATACCAGGGCGCCTCTCGCGTTGCTCACCTCGCAGCCGCCAAGGACGAGCCAAGCTTTCACGGTAAGGTTTCCACAAGATTTCATGCACCTTGTCAATCCTTTCATGTGCCGCAGCTGACAGTAGACCAGTCGAGACCGACGAGACCGAATGTACACACGAAAAGAAGCGTCTTGGACGCGGAAGAGGTTATGCGGAAACTGGCCAGGACGACGTCGAAATGGCGTGAAGCCGTCGCGAGACCAACTTTGCATACTGCTACCGTGTGTGTTTATGATAATGAATTCGAGTAATATTTATCCCTTTCCTACATGCAACATTCAATGTGAGCTCAGATACGCTCAGTTCGCCTCTCAGGCCATGGGCAGTACCTTGCTTCTCCGTACCACGTCGTTAGTGCCCGAGCGAACTGGATAGACTACGGAGAATGCAACCCTCCTACTTGTGAACAATGCTTTTGTTTCGATTTTTCTTTTGCTAATTCGCCTTCCGTGCATTGCGCTTCATCTCTACCAAGTGAAGCTACATACATAACTAATGCCATGCACCCCAGCGCCCGCAGCCGTATCTCATCAGCCCGACCCTGGTTCAACTCTCAAAGACTTTCATGGGCGAGTCGGACACGCTGCAGAATTAAGCAACTAATAATTACCACCGCATTCGAATATGATCAAAATCCTTTCATGGGGCGTATTGATTACTGTACCCTCTCTTGCTTCCAGTCTTGGAGGCATGGACAATCTCGTCACATTTGGCGACAGCTACACAGATGAATCCAGGGTGCTTTACATAGCCAAGCATGGCCAGGTGCCACCTCCGGGACTTCTCATGCCGCCAAACAACAAAACCGCTGACGGTGGAATCTCTTGGGGCAGGATGGTAGCCAACATGACCGGCGCGCGGTACTACAACTACGCAGTGGCCGGTTCTACATGCTCACAAAAGGTGGCGACGCAGCCGGCACGTATCATACCGGGTGCGGTACCAAGCGTGCTCGAATACGAGATTCCTGCATTCGAGGCCGACTTGGCCTTTACATCGTTGTATCCCAACCGGCAGCCAAACAACACCGTGTACGCCATGTGGATCGGCACCAACGACTTGGGCGTCGAGGGCTTTCTCCTCGACCGCAACGGGCCAGGAACGACGCTCAGTGATCTTGTTGAGTGCGTATGGGCTTCGTTCGACCGCATCTACAAGACAGGCGGACGTCGCTTCGTTGTCATGAACACCGTGCCGCTGGAGAAGACGCCGCTGTATGCAAGCGTCGAGAGCGGCGGCGCAGGGGATAATCCGACTTGGCCGACCAAGTCCAAATACAACACGTCCGAATACCAGCACAAGATGTATCAGTACGGCCGAGCCGTGAATGAGCTTTTTGACGGCACGTCGCCGTTCCATCTTCTTGTTAAACGACGCTGGCCCGGGGCAAGCGTGACGGTCTTTGATGCTCATTCGATCTTCAACGAAATTCACGCAGACCCTGGCCGATATCTTTCGCCACCACATAACGTTGTCTCGTCGTTCAAGACTTGTACCGCCGACGGCGACTGCGAGGCTTCCCGTTTCCCCATGTCGAGCTTTCTCTGGTACGTTTCTGTGTCATCGGTGTCTTGGTCAAAGGTGAACTGACTATCGGTATTGTGCCGTAATTAGGTACGATTCGTTGCATCCATCGGAAAGAACCATGCAGGTTGTCGCGAAAGAGTTCTTGTTGGCGCTCGAGGGAGGCTGCGAATATGCGACCACCTACTATTCGCAGAGTTGGGTGTAGTTGGCTAGGGGAATAGAAATGACTTATAGATGGTAAGAAGGGCAGGCTGTCCATGAAAGCAAGAAAGAAAGAGCTCAAACATGCAACCAGGCTGCGACCCAGTGAAGGTTGTGGGGCGCGACCAACTCGCATTTTTCAGATGCCGAGTTGCCGCTGCACCCAATCGTACAGGACTTATGAACATGGGAGGGATCGTATTTAGAGCTTTATGTTTCCTTCAATTTTTTCCCCATGACTTTTGATTATGTATTTCCCATGTCAAGCGCTGTTTCTAAGGTTCCAATGATTTTTGCCGAGGTCAAGGGTAGGTGAGACACAGAGTAATGGCGTAGTGCCGCGAACAAGGCGACGGCAAAAATCTTCTCCGCTTTCCGATTCCACCAGCGACCAGCCAAATCTTGGCTCTCTCAACAACACCACCACCACCAAGACGACCTTGATACGAGGGCGGCTGGCGCATTGCCGAGAAATAATCCTGCAGTCATCTCCGAGCATCGCAGCCTGTGGCCGACCGTATTTTACTGTTGATAATCCCGCGACGATTACCCTCGTAATCCCATCGACACCGACGCGCGCTCGGCGCAAAACCTCCGCCCCCGTTTACCAACGTTCTTGTCCTCCGCCCCGTCCAGCGCGCCGCGCCGACGTTCGCTTCCAACACCGAAAAAAACAAGAAAACCAGTGTCGCATCCGACCCTACTCGTGTATCATATTTGACACGCAACGTCTATATTCTTGGACAACCCAACAGCCATCGACTTGGCAGTTTTTCGACGCGCACGCTGCCAATTGTTCAACTTGCGCCAATTGCAAGTACGACGCGTCGCAGCCTTGGCCGTTTATCACCGTCTCCTTCCATTCGTTTTTCATCGTACAAATCAAACGTGCCTCGCTCTTTTTCGGACACGCTATTCAACTCGGGACGACAACCATAGCCATGTTCCAAGGACAGTTTGGCTATGGCAATGCTGGGCCCCAGTTCAACCCACAGGCAGGGGCCCAGCCTAACCAACAGCAGCAACAGCAGATGATGTTCAACCAACAACAGTTCGCTGGGATGGCGCCCCAGGGCGGCTTCAGCCCCGCTGCGAATCCTCAAATGATGGCTGGTCCTTCCCAAGGCATGATGCAAAATCCTGGCATGCCCAACATGGCACCCAACGGACAAAGTAAGCTTCCTCCCTCTGGCAGCAAGCCTCCGCACAAGTGTTTCTAACGCGCAGCCTCCTCCATCAGTGGCAGGATTTCAGCAGCAATTCGCCCCTCAGTATGGTCAGGTTCCTCAGAATTTCCCCCAAGGTCAATACATGATGGGCGGCATGCAGGGCTTTCCCATGAACCAGCAGGGAATGACGCCGCAACAAGTTCAACAGATGATGCAGCAACGCATGGCACAGCAGCAGCAGCAGCAGCATCAACAACACCTCCAGCAACAGCAACAGCAAGCACAACAACAGGCCCAGCAGCAGCAACAACAAGCCCAGCAACACCAACACCAACAAGCGCAACAGCAGCATCAACAGCAACAAGTGCAGCAGCAGCAGCAGCATCATCAACACCCGCACCACCAACAGCATCAACAACACCAAACCACTCAACCACAGCAGCATGTCCAGCATCAGCAACTCCAGCAGCACCCAAACCAGCAAATGCAGCAACAGCATCCTCAACAGAACAACATGAGCCAGGTCGGAACCCCGCAAAGACCACCCAGTGCAGTACAGAACAGCCCGGCTGGACAGATGCCCGGCCAGCCTCAGTTCTCTCCTCATCAAATGGCCCAAGGGATTCCGCAGCAAGGTGTCCAGATGCAGCAACACCCTCAGCAGCTTCAACAGCAAGCGCAACAGCCTGGAGCCATTGCAACTCCGCAGACGCCGACATTCCCGCACAATCAGGGGCCCAACGCGGGGGGAACATCCAACATGCCTCCGCTGAGCCCGGCCTCGGAATCGCGAGAAAAGGAACGGTTTGCGCTGCTGCTCGACATCAACCACGAGTTGTTGTATGAGGTCATTCTGCTACAACAGACGCAGACGGAACTTAAGAAGGAGGCATCTGTTGCAAACGGCAACGCAGGGGAGAGGAAGCCGACAGAGGAAGAAACGCTGTTCCAACAAGACTATGTACAGTAAGTGAAGTGATGGCTCCGGAAGCATTTCAATCGTGAAACTGACCAAGGGTCCAATAGCTGTATGCGGCGCCTACAAGCGAATCTTTCATACATGGCTGCACAGGCCGATCGCAAAGCCGAAACCAAAGCGCCCCCTTATCCGACGTTCATGACAGCGCCGCCGTTGAATCTGTCTCTTCGGCCGCGAGCGCAACCAATGGCTCCGGAAGGAACTGATGCTGGCAAGATTGACCCTGCGACCGACCGAGAAGAACGAGATAAAGCTATCAAAGACCTATACCGCCGACTGCAAGCAGCGTACCCGGGTGTCGATTTTAAGAAGGAATCGGCCGCTCGTACACAGCACGGCCAGAAGCCCAGCAATCAGGCCGCTTTTCAAGGAAGCCCGATCCCGCAGAAGACACCTCAGATACCGAATGCACCGCCGCCGCAAGTGAGCTAGGCTTGGCCGGCCGTGGACATTCCGTTTGTATAGGAGCAAGAAACTTTATAAAGGGCGAAATCTTGTGTATCAAACAGCCTTGTACGATTTATTACGTGGTGTTTCTGACATATTTTTTCTTGGATTAAAAAACGGCGTCAAGGCAGGCGGGGAGCTTGAGGAATTGGAATTGGTATCGGCTGTGCAATTATACTGTTGCAATGGGGAGATAACTTGTGCATTGAGGGGCGTGTTGGGAGGGTGCGTTTGCGACATGAGCGATTTTTGTACATACTATATAGAAGGAATATTTACTGGACTGTTAAGCTGGACTACCTATTTATCCTGAGGGATATGAGTGAGTCGTTATATGAACCGTTTGCGAATATTAGAGCTGGTTCATAGTTGATAGTCGTGTCCTGATTATGACGTCGACTAGGGAATAACTCGCTTGTTGACGCACCTCCGACCGACCCCGCCTTGGCCTTGAGAAGTGGTGCGCGCCATGCATAAGGACTCTCATTTCATTGCTCGCGGGCAGTGTCGGTTCTCAGACTTTCATCATCATCGACTTGGCAAAGGCACGCTGCTTGATTCAGCCGGGAACCGAATCCTTTTATTTCCTCTCCTAATCTTTTACCGAGTTGTATTTCAGCGCTGCGAAACGCTGCGGCCCCAGCACCAGCGTTGCCCCCCCCCCCAGGGCTTATGATCCGGTCCTTTGCACGGGCCCTGACTACTTCAGCGAGGATGGCGCTCCATCCACCACCCCAGGGCGACAAGCTCATCTGCAAGTCTCACCTCCCCTTTTCGTTTTTTTTTTGTTTCCCACGGCATGCGGCCCTCTCAACCCCAACCGGCTCTAACACCAACAACCCCCTTTTTTTGCAGTCGCCCCCGGCAGCAACGGCAGCGGCACGCAGGCAGCGCAATTCACCCTCGGGACGCTGACCCGAGCGGACCTGGACCCGACGTCGCCGATCCCGCAGTTCCACGCGTGGTTCTCCGCCGCACAAGCCTCCATCGCCGCCGCGGCGGCCGCGGCGCCGGCGGAGGGCCGCGCGCCGGCGGAGACGTGCACGCTGTCGACGGCGGAGCTGCCGTCCGGGCGGGTGTCGTCGCGGATGGTGTACCTGAAGGAGCTGGACGGCCGGGGCGGGTTCGTGGTGTACTCGAACCTGGGGACGTCGCGCAAGGCGGCGGACCTGGCGACCAACCCGCACGCGGCGCTGTGCTTCCACTGGCCGGCGCTGCAGCGGCAGGTGCGCGTTGAGGGCGCGGCGGCGCGCGTGGCGGACCGCGCGGCCAGCCAGGCGTACTTTGACACGCGTGCGCGCGGGAGCCGCGTCGGCGCGTGGGCGAGTCGGCAGAGCGTCGTGCTGGAGCCGGTGGAGGCGGAGGCGGGGGATGATGATGATGATGGGAGGGCGCGGTTGGAGGGGTGGGTGAGGGAGGCGGAGAGGCGCTTCGAGGGGACGGAGGATATCTCGGTGCCCGAGTTTTGGGGTGGGCTGAGGATCGTGCCGACCAGGGTCGAGTTTTGGCAGGGTAGGGATAGCCGGTTGCATGATCGGTTCGTGTATGAGAGGGAGGGGGAGGAGGGGGAGTGGACGCTGAACAGGCTGAGTCCTTGAAATGGTTTCGGTGTGCTTGTGTCAAAGCAAACTGTTATTGAATCAGGCCTTTAGCTATTCTAATGCGATGGCTATTCTGATGCGATGCGGCCAATGTACGGAGCAAGTAAATATCAAAAAAAAACAGAGAAAAAAAAAAGACAAGGAGCCGAGGCTCCGGTATTAAATTGTTCAACGCCCAAAATGCCACCCAAGTTGAAGAAGATGAACTAGATCAAACCACTTCTTCGGTTGCGCAGACATGCTGATTGTGCCGGGAGAGGACGAGCTCGTCGGCGGGTATACAAGCACAAGAAAAAGCCAGTGGATGCAGGATCAGCAAAAGCATGTTCAAAACGCCGCGCCAAGAAGGAAGAGTTTAGAGACGGAAAGAAAAGGGGGAAAAGGATGCGAGCCGGGCCAAGAGGGGACCAGCCAAAGACGTATCAGATGGCGGTTGCCCAGCCAAGCCCAAGACCAACCGACGCCGAGGCGGTCCTGATGTTGGTGGCCGGCTCCATGGTCTTGGAGCGCATGTGGCCGGGGGAAAAGGCGGCGTCGCGAGCGGCGTGCGGACCATCATGATCCGGCACGGCGCAGGTGGGTGACAGGTCGGCGCCGTCGCCGTCGCCGTCGTCGCTGTGCGGCGGGCTGGGCTCGGCGGGGTGGTGGGGGTGGTGATAGGCGGCGAGCTGCATGTCGCGCATGGCGTCGGCGAGGCAGTCGTCGGCGGCGAGGGGCACGATGCGGTAGTCGAGGCCCTCGACGATGGCACGCTCAGTGGCGTTGAGCTGCGCGGGGGACCAGAGGCCGCGGCCCCAGGCGGCGCAGTAGGCGGGGGCGGACAGCTCGGCGTCGTCGGCGAACTTGTCGGCGACGACGAGGGCGGCGAGGACGATGATCTCCGGGCGGACGGCGTCGATGTGGAGCTGCGGCGGGTGGTGGTGGTGGTGTGGAAGCGGCGAGGAGGAGGGGGAGGAGGAGGAGCAAGAGGCCGGGGGTAGGCTGTGTCGCTTCTGGGCTGTCGTTGCGATTTCGGGAGCGGTCGTTGGTGTTGGTGGTGGTTGGGCACTGGTGGTGCGGAGAGGGCAGACGAGGCGCCACTTGCGGCCAAACTTGGCGTCGAGGCGGTCGAGGACGCAGACGGCGAGGGCGACGGTCTCGAGGGCCAGGTTGGCGCGGGTGAGGATGGACTGGACGAGAGAGACGGAGGCTGGGCGGAGTGAGGCGGAGGAGGGGATGAGATTGACTAGATGGATGGCTGGGCCTGGCCAGGAGTGGTGTCAGTTCAGCGAGTCGATAGCCATTTGAAAGCCATCGGGAACTAGGGAGCGGACGACGTACCTCGATAGACTGGGCTCAGGATCTCGCCATGATCATTACTGTCATGGCAGTTTCCGTTGCTGCGAGGCTGCCTCGACGTGGGAGGCGGTGTGGGGAGGTTGGAGAGTGGACGGTAGGTGAAGTGGCTGGTATCATCATCATGGTCGTGGTTGTTGTGCTTGAGAGCAGCGCTTCCGTTGGACCTGCGCATGTTTGATATTCGAGGGCCGGGATAGACGATGGGAGCGGCCTTGCTTTTCTTCTTGTTTTCATTCAAGAGTCACTGCTGCTCCTCTTCCAGTTTGATGCCAAGCTGCCAGGCCGCCGTCGCTCATGGTTTTGTCGCTGGTCGATGCTTGGGAGGCAGGTCATGCGGTCGGCATGGAGGTATGTATACGGATGCACAAGGTGAGCACGCGATGACCAGCAGCCAGCAGCGAGCCAGCCAGCCTGACGGGAGCCGAGAGCTTGGTTTCTTTTTTCGTGTTGCGTGTTGCGTGGTACGTGCGGTGCTGTGTTGTACTGCATGTAGACTCGGATGCGGGAGTGGTGAATGAATCGAGGTATGGCAAAGGATATAGCAGCATGGAAGGGGGGAGGAAAATAAAAGGAAGAAAGGAAGGAAAGGAAAGAAAGGAAAGAAAGAAAAGGAAAGAGGGGCCAAAGGCGTGCGTGCTGGAATAACTAGATATTATGAATGCGACAGGGAAGCGATGATGATGTATGGATGGATGTACGTATGCTGGTGGTGATTTAAAAAAGGGGTCCTATTTTAGCTTCATCTTGGCTGGAGCTGTAACGGTACCTGTAACCTGGTTTTAGTTGGACAAAGCGGCGGGTTCTCGTATTCATTCAGAACCTAGCAGTCAGTCAGTCAATTGCTGCTGCTCGGCGCAAACGGCCAGCTCGGCCATTCGGCATCCAGCCGAGGCCGAAGCGGCCAGCCAAGACCAGCCCAGCGAAGGGTTAAAATAAAGGAAAAGAAAAAAAGAAAAGAAAAGACAAGAAAAGAGGGAAAATAAAGTCCATGAGGCGGTGCCGTGATTCCCGTATCCAAGCCTTTATTATTATTAGTCTTTTTAGTACGAGGTGCTTATTTTACGGCGGCGTCATTGCTAACTGGGGTGGGATCGGCAGGGGCATTGGCCCTCTATATTCATTCACCAACAACCGTCCACGTCTTCACTCGTAAAAAGAAATAATCCCAGACCAGGCGCACCTGATCTATCCTAGTTGCTAATAATGATATTACTAGTACGGCAGTCGGCAAGTAGTCGTTGCTCCCGTCATCATCAACTTGTCCTTCCCTTCACCGCAACACTCACTGCAACGAAAATCCAGATTTTCATTATTAACAACCCATACCTAGACAACAGCATGAGAGCGAGGAAAACAATCATCGCGACAACCTACATCTCCTGTTGTCTTGTTCTACAACCAACCCCTGATGCCGCTCACCACCCAAGAAAGAAACTGAAACGTCATCATAAATGAATGGCCTTTGTTAGCATGCCCTTGATCCTGCCGTGGATGGCCCTTGTCATGAATGACCTTGATGAATGACCTCTCATGGATGGCCTTGATGAATGACCCTGATCATGAATCGCCTTTGTCATGAATCACCTAATCATGAATGACCCCCTTTGCCAGCAACCAAAGGCCAATATCGCTTAAATAATGGTCGTCGAAACTAGACCCATGTTAGCGTCCATCTCATCTCATCTCTTCCTCACTCTCTTCCCATCACGTACCCTGGCTGGCAATCGACTCAATCTGCGGAATCGACGACGAGCTGACAAACTGGCGCAGGTCAACACCCCCGATGCCGTTGACCAGCCCCAAGTTGAGCCCGCCCAGGTTGAGCCCGCCCAGGTCGAAGCCGCTGAGCGCGCCGGTGCCGGCAATCGCCAGCAGCGTCTGCAGCTGCTGGAACTGGAGCAGCGAGTTGAGATTGAAGCTGTTGACGTTGAAGACGTCCTGGAAGAGCCCCAGGTTGAAGTTGTTGTTGCGGCCCAGCTGCTGGAAGAGGCCCAGGTCCAGCGCGTTGATGTTGAGCAGGTAGTTGAAGTCGGACTGCCGGAACACGAGGTTGTTGAACTGCCCGCCAAAGTCGAAATTCCGGCGCGGCGCCAGGGTCGTGCCGGATCCGGAGGCCGACTCCCCGGCCGGAGCGGCGGCGGCCACGGCGCCAAAGGCAGCAGTAATGAGGGTGGAGAACTTCATCTTGTGTATCTGGTAGGATTCGATTTGAAAGAAATGGACGGCGGTTTCAAAGTTGAAAGACTGGAATGCTTTGTGATTGGTTTGTTGGTTTGTAAAGAGTCGACAAAGAATGTAGTGAAACTGATGGAGCACAGCCCGCAAGTTCAAAGGTATTAATTAATTGAGAAGGAACGGAATGGAAGTCGAGCACAGCTAGAAGAGTGAGATGCGGTTAGTATGAGTCGCACACACACATGTGTATCTGTTCATGTCTTCTCTTCAACCAAGACGTACCTCTGTAAGAGAATGTAACAAGGCAAAGATGAAAGTAGTTGATCTGCTTGTGCTGATATCAACAAGATTTCCAGGCGCAGCATGCAGGAATCCAACCGCCTTTATACACGCTCGCTCCCGAGATCGTTTGCCCAGCGCGACATGTCATCTGCCCACGCCATCAAAGCCAACCTCGATCTGTGTATGGTCCGCCCGCGCAGGGCAATGACCATCCGCATTTGCCTCGCATCCACGGTAAGCCCTCCATCCGATGACAGCCCCTCGCCCATTTCTCAGTGCACAGAAGAAGCCCGGGCAGCGTCTGAACTTGCGTCATCGGCCGACAAGTTGTAACAGGAGCGGTTTCTGCCCCGGAAATCTTTAATCCGGATAAGGTGTGAACCGACATGAAGGGCCTTGACCCATGAGAACGGGACCGACCCATGTGGACAGCGGTCCCAGCGACTCACAGCAAGCAAATCGAGCGCTGCCTAAACTTGCCAAGCATCTTGCTTGACTTGTCCGGTTGATATTGGTAGGGTAAATATGGGGGGGTTCCATGGGCTCGCATAAAGTGCCAACCACGGCCAATGTCTGATCCGCGCTTGAAGTGCTCGGCCATGAAGCCCAGCCGTCCGTGTCTACGGCTTAATTGTTGCATTGTGACAAATTCACCCGACGGCATGGGCTGACATGGAAGTGAAGAGAAACCCTGTGGTAGATGAACTCGTCGCCACTTTGGGCCGGACGGAATCAACAAGTTGGACAGAGGCGCACTTTGCAAAGACAGCCTCGGGACAGGGCAGGGTAGGGCAGGATGCGGATGAACAGACTTCAGGCCAAACTGACCTCGGCTGCCCCAATAGTGCCATCCGAACTTGTCCCTCACCAACACCTTCCATCTCAACTCATCCGCCGCAACGCGTTCTCCGTCCCTTCACAGCGAGGACAAGGGAAGATTTCAGCTGTCGACGCCCGATGGTACCTCGTGGGAGGGTTTGGATGGAATGCAGCTGCGACACGGGTATTAAGGCCCTGTTTCGGATATTTAGGATGGAGTTTCACATGAGGAAAAGCAACAATACGATGGACGGGAGGGGAGGGGCGGCAATTGTTCGTCTCAGAACCCGCCTACCCCTCTCTTCCCTTTGTCGCTAAAGGACCGGAACATCCCGAGGGAGAGAGCGAACCAGGCAAGTATTTGCATTTGCATTTTTGACTCGGCGACAATGCAAAAAGCGTGGAGGCGGGGCCTCGCAACAACAACCTTTCGGCATATTGGGGCCCTCTGCAATCGATTAAGCATATTACCACAGATATGAAAATGCGTCATCATTATCAAGGACTTTTTAAAGACCCGGGAACCTTATCGAACAAGCATCATGAAGACCTCGGGTTGAGGGGCTATGCGCTCTACAGCTACTTGCTTGCATTCTGAGAAGCGAGACCGACCATGACGTAATTAGAGCGATTTCTACAATAAAAGTGTAAACAAGCTGTTAGGATAATACGAGAAAAGGCAGGGAGGGCGCTTCTTACGGCCTAGGCTACTACATTTCTCCCTACGTTAGTATGTGTGATTCTGTTGCTGGAAAACATCATCCAACCTCACTTCACAAGAAAAACATCACGACGACAAACTATAACCTTGACGTACTGCTTCATTCCTGTACTAGACTAAAAGAAAATATACTAACAGTGAAACTCCTAGATAGCTAACCCAATCGTTATCGTCGACATGACCTATTCACGCCCCATCGTCATCACCTGCCCGAGTTCTTCCATTACCCCAGTCAGTCCACACCACGCTACCGGCTTAAGCAATGATAGCTAACGACATGTTAGTATATGCTCGAGATCACATGAGGCGGTGAACGAAGAGGGGGGGGGGGGGGGTCTTACTAAGGGTGGCGCCGTTGTTGACGAAGCCCTGGTTCAGGACCGTCGCAAGCTGGGGCTGGCTGATGAGCTGCAGCTGCTGCAGATTCCGGAGATTCTGGACATGAGAGATAAGGGCCAGCTGATTGACGAGGGCGATGTTGTCGAGGCTGCCAATGGTGACGGTCTGGCCGGCGCCGAGCTGAACAATGTTGTTGACTAGCCACGGGTTGAGGAGGGCTTGGTTGAAGCTGTTGCCCTGGAACAACTGGTTGATGAGATCCTGGTTCTGCTGGTTGATGAGATCCTGGTTCTGACGGTCCCGGTTGTTCTGATCGCGGTTGTTCTGATCACGGTTGTTCTGATCACGGTTGTTCTGATCCCGGTTGCCCCGGTTGGCCTGACCGCGGTTGGCCTGGTCTTGGTTCCGGCTCTCCTGAGCCTGCTCGTCCTTCTTGCCGCCGCGGCCACTCTCGGAGGCGGTGCCGTTCCTGGACTGCTGGGACTCCTCGGCACGGGCTTCAAGGGGGGCAAACTCTTCGTCGTCTTCCGCATCTTCCGCGTGAAAGACGTCGGAGACGGGGGCAAGGCGAGCCCTGACAGTGGTGGAGACGTGGCCAACCTCGTGGGAGACGCGGCCAACACCGGCGGAGCGGTCGGCAATGGAGGCGCCGGGGACGGCGACGGCCGAGACCAGGCCGGCGGTGAGAAGGACAACGGAGAATGACTTCATCTTGATTATAGGATTGAAGGAAGAAAACAGCGCTGCTGCGATATGAAGGGAACGTGTTGGATGTGGGAAAGTGTATTGAATGAAAGATGTAGTTGCCGGGACGAAAGGAAACAGAGCGCAGCTCTTGTTTTTAAAGAGAGAATGGTAGTCAGTAAAGTGGTAGAGAGTGGTATTGCAGCGTGTTTAACTATTAGAAATCTTTCGGTTTGGTTTGGGGAGTCTGGTGATCATATACTCGCCGTGATCATCATCGTCATGCGAGGTGAGGCAACTCTCGAGCCGGCACTCCAATGACAGATTTGGAGAGGCAGTCACATCAACGGTCTCGAATAGGAAGCCAGTGATGATGCGACAGTAGATACCATGTTCAAATCGCCAAGGGATATCGCCTCCTTGAGACCGGATCTGTCGAATTCCCGATGAGGCAAACCCCCTCGACCGACACCCTGCTCTTGGCCAGCCGCTCGGCCGTCGTTGGCTGGAAGCGCATAGAGCGGGATAAAGGTTCGCCGCGGCTTCTTGGGCAAGGCTGATGCTCCTCTCATCGGGCACAAAGACCCTAGTTGGATCATGCTCACTGCATCGCCAGTTTCAGTTACCCTAGTGCATGGAGGCTCGCTTGACCCGTCGTCAGGTACGGTTAATGCGCTGACGCCAATACCACTCATCTCCCTGTCGGATAATTCTAGCCTGATAGCCAAGCATTGAAGCGTCACAGGCCGTCCTTTCGAGGAATCTGGGGGCCGTATCCGTGTCTCGCCTGTCGTTGGGTTGCTGTTCTGGGGTTTCATGCCTCACCCTGCCTGGTGTTTCATCTCAGTCCGGTATCTGTCTGAGCCAATCACTGCCGACGCTGGTTGGCTATCGGAAAACCTTTGCAACATTGCTGGTCTCATGTGATCTTTTGAGTGTGGCGCCGACTTTTAGAGTTGTAATTAATCTGTAATTATTTGAGACGCGGGCCAGCATACATGAGATCAGACTTGGTCATCGGGTTCCATGCTGCATCTGTAGATTCGACATCGATCACGAAAGCCGGGGAAAATACGGAGGAGCTTAGAAGAAAATGAAAATGTACACCTGTTGAAATGCGTCATGGCTCTGGCCAGTATCGAGGAGGGAGTTGGTAAAATGCAGCCCAGTTAGTGCAAAGAATACCTACAACTCCCAGTCCGCAAACAGCGCAAGTCTCCCTGGCTCTTGGCACACAGAGAGAGCAGTTCGATTTCTTATTTGCCACACAAGAAGCCCTAGTCAGTTGAAGCCATCAAGCGTTAGATTGCCGTTTCGTGAGGTTCTGCAATGTAATGAGACCGTCTCCCCCTAGTTTCCTCACTAAGACACAGGTGCTTCTCTTTCGCACGGTGCCACCCCACCATATGGATTGGTTTCGACCGTTCGCGAGGTTCCTGACGCGTTCGACAATCCTCCTATCGCGTTCGGACTTTCTGGATGCAAGTCTCCAGCTCAGCGGGGATGACTCCAAGTCGTTCTTTGATTGCACGAGATTCTCAGGTATGATCAAAACAAAACACCAACAAGACGACTCTGAGAGTTTGTATATGCACAATGTATATGTATTCCTTTGTGTGTTCTGTCGTGAGTCGTCCTTCGCTCCTCCCAGCCAGCCTTTGAGTGTTGCCCAGGCCTGAGCATAGTTGTACAGGTATTATATGATTCTTCACAGGGTTTCTCTCCTCCCCTCCGTTAGTCGGCCGTCACCTTGTTGCTCGGCGGGATTCGTCGCTGGAATCGCGGAAGCCGAGCCATTCCCCCAGTATTCCACCCGGTTTAGGAACGGGGCATTCTCTTCGCGATTGACTCAATCGTGGCGTCACATCGTCTGTTGAGTTTTGATTGAAGTCGGCAAGTCCGTCTGTGATCTGCGGGGAGTCTTTTCGCCTCCATATTCGTTTGCGGCCGTTCTCGTCCACCACGATTTCCCCGTCGGCGTATCGCGCTCGGGGCACAGGACAGGGTAGTAAATGTGGCAGTCCGACGACAAAGAAACTGGCAACCACCGTCGTGGCAAAAAGTGACGAGGTCATTCGAGACCTCGGGTGCAGATGCGGCGGCATTGCGAGATTGGTGGATGGATGATGCGTCACGGGCAGTCGAGTGAAGGAAAATTAGGGGACTATCGTGGCCAAGTTAGCAACGTAGCAGTCGGGGTCTTCAATGCTGTCCATTGAGCCTACTGGATCAAAGAATCATGATCAATCGGTCTTCCTCGATATGGGAAAACCAATTGCGGCAGCAAGAACCGATTTGCTGGGTTTTCGCGGGCAATGTGGCGCGTCGGTTCTCCCGGCTTGGGTTTAAAAAAGCGCTCGAATGCATTCCTTTGAAGCAATCCTGACAACCTTGGATTCTTGGGCTCCTGATTGGCTCCGAGCTGGGATCCTCTACCCGGGACGGAAAAACATAGTCTCCGGTGGCTTCCATGAGCAAGTTAGTCAGCGTTGCGGAACGTTGGAAGGAATCTCGACATTGGTGGGGCGATGGAGCCGTCGCTGGGCAGGTCTGAGGTCTGAGGGCCACCACCAGACAGAGTCGCGATTTGTGCGCCGACCAAAGACAGCTTATTCACCTTCACCCAAAGAGCGCGCGAACACCAACGCCTGAGGCTTCGATATTGGCTGCTTGCATTATCTGTCTTTCGCTCAGACCCCGAGAGATGGTGTAAGGCTGCTTCCAACCTGCCCGTTGCACTAGGAAAGCGCCCGGCACGTTGCCACGTGCGACTGCGGCCTCGCCAGTCTTTATCATGAGTGACGTCGACAAGTATGTGGCTTGGGCATGGGCGGAGTATCGTGCGTGAAATCGACTGGCTAATCCGACTCGCCCGCAGAGCTATCGCGCAACTGCGTTCTTGTCGTCCGATACCCGAACCCCAAGTCCGAGAGATCTGCCACCGGGCCAGGGAACTGCTGATCGAGGAAGGAAACGTGGTCACCGTGACCGCGCCAGTGACGGTGCGGACCTCCTACAATAGCCGTGTGGCCTATCGAACAGCTTAGCTGCCGATGAGCTGCCGAGTACTGGTACTGACTCTCTATGACTTTCTAGATATGCGGTGACATTCATGGACAGTTCCATGATTTAATGGAGCTCTTCCGGGTCGGAGGTGACGTGCCCGACACCAACTACCTCTTCATGGGCGACTTTGTCGACCGCGGCTTCTATTCCCTCGAATCCTTTCTCCTCCTCCTGTGCCTCAAGGTTCGATACCCGGACCGAATGACGCTCATCCGCGGCAACCACGAATCGCGGCAGATAACGACAGTCTACGGCTTTTACGACGAGTGCTTGCGAAAGTACGGCAGCGCCAATGTGTGGCGATACTGCTGCGACGTCTTCGACTACCTTGCGCTGGGCGCCATCGTTCTCGGGGCGTCCAACACATTATCAGACCAGCGCGAGCCGGTCGACGACGAGACGGAGATTGAGGTGTGCGACCAGAACGGATCGGTTATTAGTCGCTTCTCGCGGCAGCGTGGCCAAGCCAACCACGGCCAACAGACAAGCCAAGGGTCGAGCCGCAGCGGCGGCGGCAGCGGCAGCGGAAACCGGACGGGCCCACCGGGCTCCGGGGCGTCGGGCTCGAGCGGGGGGAGCATCGGCAACCCGGCGGGGGCGGTGCTGTGCGTTCACGGCGGGCTGAGCCCGCTGGTCGACTCGGTGGACAAGATCCGGCTGATCGACCGCAAGCAAGAGGTGCCGCACGAGGGCGCCATGTGCGACCTGCTGTGGTCGGACCCGGACGACATTGATGGTTGGGGCCTGTCGCCGCGCGGGGCGGGGTTCCTGTTCGGCGCGGATATTGTCAAGGTGTTCAACCACCGCAACGATCTGAGTCTGATTGCGCGCGCGCACCAGCTCGTGATGGAGGGCTTCAAGGAGATGTTCGACTCGTCCATCGTGACGGTGTGGTCGGCACCCAACTACTGCTACCGCTGCGGCAACGTGGCGGCCGTGCTGGAGCTGTGCGAGGACGAGTCTGGCACGGGCATCTTTGCACGAAGCAACGGCGACGTCGGCCGCAGCGACGGAGGAGGAGGGGGAGGAGCGGGAAGCGGTGGTGTGAATGGCCGCGGGCTGATGATGGAGTCGGACGTGCACAACGTGGCCAACAACGGGCCGGCGCGGCGATACCGGGTCTTTCAGGCAGCGCCGCAGGACTCGCGCGGTATGCCGGCGAAGAAGCCGGTGGCAGACTATTTTCTTTAGATGATCCTCTAGCATTATGGCGGTGTGTGCGTGTGTATGTTTGGGGGGGTTCCATCAATCAAGCAATGGCGGCGTTGACGGTTGCATGCATTCTTGTTCCTTCCTTTTTGTTTTCAACTCTTTTCTTCCTCTTTTTATTCCTTTGCCGTGTCGTCCAATCGTCGTCACGCCAGAGAGAGAGATGATAGTATTTTTCGTAAATGGAAAATAAATGCATGTATTACATGTATGTTAAGCGTCTTTATAATACCGACCGTGACATTTACATAGTCGGTCAACCCTGCTCCGCCCCAACTCCACTCCCGAAATAAATTTCACTTTTTGGTTGTCGATTGATTGATTAATAATAAAAGATGCCGACGAGGCTGAAGATATCCTGGTCGGATGCTGGCCTGCTTCCTTTTTCTTTTCGTCTTCCTTTCTAACCTGCCCTTTGTTTCGGAAATTATCCGCCTGCGTCATCAGGTCCAACCGACCAAAAATTTTCCCCGAAACCTGCGCAGTAGCCAGTTGACTGCATAATGGCCATTTCCAGCGTTGACCGTGTTGGCGACCGCAAACCTGCGTTTTTGGCTTTTTCTCCTTTTTGTTTCCCTTTTTGTCTTTCCTTCTTTCTTCCCATCTTTTCTTCCCCTCGCTCTCCCCCCCCCCCCTGCCCGGCTCTAATGTCATGTTTTGTGCGAGTTTCGGTTTTCGTGTCGTGGAAACGTGACCTGCCTGACTCGAGAAGCCTCGGAATCCTCGGCGCGGCAAAATTCCGCGTGTGCTTTCCTTTTTCTGGTCGGTTACATCATTCATCATTCATCGTTCCTGCCTGGTCGGCTGCATGGAACGTTGCGTACCTATCCTGACCATGCACCTGCAGCAGATCCATCGCCGTAGCTACCGTCATTTGCTGCGTGATACGTGTTGAATGTACCATCATACTGTATTGGCCCTCCCGCACTCGGCTGGTGTTGCTGTTGGTGTTGCGGTTGTTGATGTGGATGTGGATGTTGATGATGTTGATGTTGATGTTGATGTTGCTGCTGCTGCTGCTGCTGTATTGGCTGGCCCAGGCCCGGTGTCGACACCACCATTTGCGCCGATGGGCTCATATAACTCCCCGGTCCTCCACGGGACTGGTTCCCCATAAACACAGCCGCGGGAAACTGCTGTTGCTGCGCATTCGGCTGGCTTGGGATCGTGCTGGCCGCCGCTTGGAGATGCATCGCCGGGTTGTGGCCGTACGACGTGGCCGCTTCGGCGGGAATCGACTCCCAGGGCGTCGAGTTGGAGATGGAAGGCGTGCTCGATATGGAAGAGTCCGACATGACCTGGTTTGAGACGGAGAAGGGTGTGTTGGAGTCGAGGCTTGCCGGTCGTCGCGACATCATTGCCTGCTGCAGCACGTGCACCGCCATCCCCGGCTCGACGCCTGCAAAGCCCTGTCCCTGGCTCATCTCCGTAGCACCACCCGCTGGAACCCCGGCCTGCAGGAAGCGGCCGATATACTCGTCACTGAACCCATGCTTGTTGAGGAGCTCTCGCAGCTGCCTGTTCTCTTCCGCGACCCGCCGCGCCGCCACCTGCACCTCAGTCGTTGCCTCGATTCCCTGCAGCTCGCATAGGCGAAGACGCTGCTCCAACTCCTGCAGGTATTCCCGCCTTCTTGCCCTGGACCGCCGCTGGTTGTCTCGGATGCGAGCTAGGTTGGCTTTTTGCTATCGGGTGCGGGTTAGTAGGCACTTCAAGCTGTACCTTGCTGCGTCCCTACGCAAACAAGAGATGCTTGGACAAACTCCAAAACCCAACTTACTGCGGGGGTTGACATTTAGTCTGAGCTCTTGTCACAAGGACCACCTCCTCCAAGGTCACCAGACGCCGCGAGAACAACTATCGATGGTGTCTTCTGGCAAAGACGCTCAACGTAGTACGCCACAGAGTATTGGATCCAGAAAGAGTAGTCGCTGTAAATCTTGGAAAAGCAGTAGCCTCGAGTCCTGGAAAAGGGCAATGTCAAGGAGAGAATAGCTGTTGGTTGGGCGCTCAATATCACGCCATCCAAGACCTTGCCGGACTGGCCGCTATGGCTAACTGTAACCTCGCAAGGTTCAGACAAAGGGAAAACAGGATGGAGGGTGGCAATGAAATCATAAGGTCGACAGAGGTCTTCTTTTTAGGATAGCAAGGGAGGATTCGGAGTTGTTAGAAATAGAAGGAATGTCCGAAGCGAGGACCCGAGTCAAGTGTGCCTGTTAGAGCTGGCGCATGGAAACGGGCTTTCGGGGGGATGCGGCCAGCGGTTATGAGATTAGGAGAGTGGCAACAGCCAGAGGAGTACAGGCCAAAGTTAAAAAAAAAAAAAAGGCCAAGACGTGTTGGAATTCTCCCAAGAGTTGTGTGCTAATGACCAGGGGGAAGAGGGGGGACGAAGAAGAACTCGGTGGTCGACGTTCTTCCTCTCTCCAGGCGGCCTTTCTCCGTGACAGCGTTAATAAAAGGGAGTATAGTGCAGAGAGAGAAAGAGAGAGAGAAGAAGAAGAAAGAGACCTGTGGCCAAAAACAGACCCCCCCTTTAACATTACCATCTATACGCCGAGACGCACGACTGGGGCGGAAGCGCCACAAGGACGAGCTGCCATTGCCGCATTACCAGTACGGTCCCGGTCGCACTTCCCAAGCAACCGGGTCTCTTGTCTATCGCCAGTTGAGCAAATCGAAATCGGAAGGGAGGGGGGGGGCAGTAGTAAGTTAGTGCGTGAGCTTTTCCCGAGTCTATTATTCTGGATTCAACTGCGACGCTAGGGCGACTCTAGCGAGCCAAGACATTGTGATTTTCCCATTGGGCTAAACCCTGAGATTTTCCACACGGCCATCATCAACTGTACAGGCCGGAAACTGAATCGTAAAGGGTAAAGAACCGCGGCGAGTAATGGGACGGACTTTCAGTTTGGGTTTGGTTGGCAGCCGGTAGCAACGGCGAGAGCCTCGTACCAGTGGCGAGCAACGTATGAAGGGGAAAAGCGGACATGAGCGTGGGGGCGCGAGCCATATGGCATCTCCATCTCTGTCTCTTGTCTCTGTCTTGTCCCAAGTGATATCGAGTCGTCGTCAACAGCAGGGCCCGATCTAGGGCCAGGCCTAATAGCTAACTAGCTAGAAGGGTAAGGGGTGGGGGGGGGGGGGGGGGGGGGG
>JANZYN010000067.1:0-154531 GCA_025583755.1 Cordyceps tenuipes | reverse complement strand
CCCCCCCCCCCCGATATCTTCCATTCGCTTCGCAAAATGGATGAAACGTCTCGGCGCCTTGCACTGCGCCTCATGCAGCAGGACCTGAACGAGATCCGAGCTGCGCAAAGTGAAGAAAAGGGATCGGACGAGCTTGACGACTTTATCTTGGCGCTGGAGTTGGAAGCACTTCAGATCAACAACCACACTCAGTTTCTCGATGATCGGGAATACTGTCACCGCGCTTATCCCCAGGATGAAGCTGAGAGAGAAGCTGCTCCGGACACTGAACAAGACATTCCCTCCACAGAAGTCAATGCTGACCCAATTCAAAATCCCGAAGGTTCATTCCCTGCTGAGACAGCTGCAGAATTGGTCGAGATTTCCGTGGTTGACGAAGTGGCTAGCGAGCAGCTTGAAGGATTTGAACCTGACAGCCATCACGGCCCTCGGGCGTGTGCGGCTTGCGGCGATAACCAGGAAGAGAGCCTCGCGGTCCATGTCTCATGCGACCACGTCTACTGCCCAGACTGCCTGACGAGTCTGTTCGACGCTGCAACGACGGATGAGTCTCTGTTCCCTCCGAGGTGTTGCAAGAAGCCGATTTCACTGGACGCTGCACGGGAATGGCTTCCTGATGAGCTCATTGCGAAGTTTGAAGAGAAGACGATCGAGTTCACGACTCCGAACCGGACCTATTGCTGCAATATCCAATGCTCGGAATTCATCCCACCGGTGGAAATTGCTTCAAATATTGGGTTCTGCCAGACATGCAAGGAGTCGACGTGCACGGTCTGCAAGAACGCTGCGCATGATGATCTTTGCCCCGAGGACCCTTCTACCAAGGAACTCCTGTCAGTGGCCAAGGAGAACGGGTGGCGGCAGTGCTTTGGGTGTAAGAATCTTGTCGAGCTGAACCACGGCTGCTATCACATCAGTAAGTTTGGGGCCGCATTCATCGTCTCCGGTCTCTTGGCATCGCTCTAACATACGGTCTCATCATAATAGCCTGTCGATGCGGATGCGAGTTCTGCTACCTATGCGGAGAGAAGTGGCGTTCGTGTAGCTGCGTTCGATGGGAAGTGCGGCGCCTAATTGAGCGAGCAGGACAGCTCATCGGCAGAGGCCTGTTTGGCGGGCGCAACAACGCAGCAGCAGTGAGAGCGGCGCAGCGTCACATTCAGGAAACACACGAATGCACCCACCCAGACTGGCTCTATTCTCGTGGAGGCGGCATATGCGATCATTGTGGGCACTATTTGCCTGACTTCCTTTTTGATTGCCTCGGCTGCTCCATCCAGGTCTGCAAAACCTGTAAAAACAATCGGTTGTAAGTGGTGGGCTGTGACTTGTAGCGCAAAACCCGGCAAGGCAGGGCCGAGAGGCGCGGCTCAAGGGACTCTGCTGAAGAGGAAGGCGATGCCTGACTTATTGGACATCAGCTATGAGCCATCACTGTTGCTTTTTTACTTTTGTTGTTGCATCACTTTGTTTACCATTTCAGAATAAGAGTTGATCATGACCACTCATCCCAACGCCATCATTGTTCTGGTAGACTTGAGGGTGTCTTGAAGGATGTTGATGTGACAGTGGACCTGGGGTATGATCCGAAGCAGGTGACAAATTCGATTTATCCAGTCGTTCTGTAATAATGTGCAAATAAATGTTGTCAATGGACATCTACTGTATATCTATGCTATTTATACACCTACTTGTTCCCTCTTGGTAGCCGGTCCGTGGCCGTCCAACTTGCCTATACTCGGCCTCGATTATCACACTCATCCATCAGCACGACTCTCATGCAGTACAATAATTGCTAAACAATTGTCATAAATACAGGCTATAATATTTGATGCCTTCACAAACACAATATATATATATACCTCTCTCCGGCTACTCTTCTGCCAACTTCTCCTCCTGCCTCTTACCGGCGCCGCCCTCCTCCCCCTCCTCCCCCTCCGTCTTCTCCGAAATCGTCAACACCATCGGCAGCACCACGACCAAGGACCCGATGCATAGCCCCCAGTCAATCGCCAGCTGCTTCATCGGCTCCAGCTGCAGCGCATTCAGCCGCCACGCCATCGCCGCGCCCGCCGCCTGCAGGCCCTTGTACAAGCCGACCAGCACCGCCGCGCGGGACGTGCTGTTGCTCTCGGTACCAATCAGCCAGTAGGCGAAGCCCTGCCAGAGCGCGTCGTAGGTGCCGTAAAACACGTAGAGGAACATGGGCCCGACGGCCGTCTTGCTGTCCTTGAAGTCGAGCGTCTGCTTGCCGCCTTCGGCGAAGAAGCGGTCCTGCCACAGCTGGAAGCGGTACCCGCCGCCCCAGATGACCATGCCGGTGGCAAAGACAAACGCCCAGCCGAGGCGCGCGCGCGCCGGCCGCGAGAGCGTCGGCAGGTCCAGCAGCAGGCCGATCAGCAGGCCGCCGGCCATCTGGGAGAACCAGTAGAGGGCGCCGTTGAGCGAGCGGGTGCGGAGGTTGAACGTGTACCCGTTCACGTTGTTCTGCTGGTAGCTGTAGAAGACGTTGGCGGAGAAGAAGAGGGGGATCATGCAGGCGACGCGCCAGCGGAGCAGCGTGTCGAGCGTCATGCGGAACATGCCGGCGACGCTCGTCTTATCCTGCTCGACGGCGGCGTGCAGCTGCGCGAGGCGGATGTGGCGCGGCGAGCAGATGAGGAAGCCGAGGCACCAGCCAAAGAGCATGATGGCCATGAGCGCAATGTAGGTGGAGTCGCCGACGGTGCCGGCGGCGCTGTCGTAGTTGAGGCCAAAGGAGACGAGCGAGCCGATGCCGCCGCCAAAGTTGAAGATGACCCAGAAGACGGCGATGGCGCGCCCCTTTTGCGCCTCGGACACGTACGTGGTCATGATGGCGCCCTGGACGATCCAGAGGAGCGCGGCGCCGACGCCGAGCACGGCGCCGGCGCCGATCACGAAGGCGCCGTTGCCGCTGTGGTTGAAGTGCAGCAGGCTGCCGCTGTAGAGCGCGTAGGCCCAGCCGCCGATCAGGAAGCACAGGCGCGGGCCGGTGAGCGTGAAGAGCGGGCCGACGATGAGGAGCGAGGTGGTGGCCGTGGTGGCGAGGAGTGCGACGGTGGCGTTGGCGGCGACGGTGGGATCGACCTGGCCGGAGCCGCCGATGCCGGTGAGGGCATTGTACATCTGGGGGGGTTTGTTAGCTTTTACTTGTTCCTGTTGCATCATCTCATCATCATCTCATCATCTCATCCATATCACAACATACTCCAGGAAGACAAAAGCAAATCACAGAGATGAGCAGTATCTGCGTCCAAGGATGGGCGTAAAACCGCATCAGCTTGCTCTGGGCCTCGCCATGGCCCTGCTCGACGTCCGATGTGATTGCGGGCGCGCGTCGCTGGTCCTCGATGTGGCCATCCGGAGACGGCATCTTCTCGAGTTCTTGCGCCGGCTGTGCCATTGCAGACGATCCAGGATTGCTTCTCTTGTGTCTCTTTTATTATTATTATCCGGGGAAAAGATGGGATGGATTGCCCGTGTCACGAAAGATTGGCTTGCAGTTGAAAAACCTGGGGGTGGGCGGCTTTTTGTTCCTGTCACAACTTAAAAACGATTCTTCTTCCCCGGCCCAGGTCGGGACTGCCGTGATATAAACCGGGTGCACCCCAGCAAGCAAAACACCGAACCCATCTTTTGCCCTGCCTTGTCCAAAGTTCCAGAACTGGCATTCGAAGGGTTGCTAGCGTCCGAGTTGAGGGAACGACAGGGCAGCCAAGTCGGCTTCACACGTTACATCTTTAGCGTCTCTCTCCACAGGTCGTCGTCTTGCGAGGTGGGGAGAAGGAGGGGAATCCCAATCTCGGATGGAAAAAATAAGACTTTGGATAAGAGGGGAGGGAGGGAGAGGGAGTGGTTAGTCGTGCGCGGGGGGGGTCAGATGATCATAACAAGCCGTCATGTCACTCACCAAGTGTCAAGTTTCGCAAGCCGGGGCAGCCGCTGCTTTTGGAATCTCCAAGATACATTACATTACTCTGTACACACAGCCTGCTCACTCTCAAGTTCCAAACAGCCGTCATCGCTCCCTACCTATCTTGGGGGTCACTACTGCATGACTCGCCGCGAAACAACCGGAAAGCCGTCGGTTAGAACTTAGTTGACTGGAAATAACATCTCTTCTTTATTAGTGCTGCCCAGTCAACCAACAGTACAGCTTCTCCACGAAAAGTTCGTGGAGTCGCATACTGATTAGCTGTGCCCATATTCTACTCACTCATTTTACTTGCTTCATGCCACACTCGTGACCGCTGCTTCTCATCTTAACCTCCCTCCGCCCTTTCATTTATTTACTTATTTGTTTATTTATTTTTTTTGTATTTTTTCTTCTTTCTATTTTACTCTCCCAAGCCAGGCTATCCCGGTCCAACAGTCATGCCACCCGCCACCATTGACCTCGGTGGCCTCCAGACCGAACACCGCAACCCAAGAACCACCACTGTTGACCAGGTTTCCACAGAGCAGCTATGTCAAATACTTCACGAAGAAGACTGCCGTGTTCCTGCCGCCATCACACCATGTCTGCCAGACATTGCCAGGGCCATTGACGCCCTGACGGAAAGCCTCCACCGCGGCGGTCGCGTCTTCTACATTGGCGCAGGGACAAGTGGGAGGTCCGATTCAACTGCCACTACCAACATGAAGCGCTCAGCTGACCAACTTCCCAGGCTCGGCGTGCTAGACGCCTCTGAGATCCCGCCGACCTACTCAGCGCCCCCGAGTCAGTTCGTCGCGCTGATTGCGGGTGGCGAAGACGCCCTGCGTAGCGCCAAGGAGGGCGCCGAGGACGACAGGTCCGCCGCCAAGGCCGACCTCACTACCCGCGACTTCCAGCCCGGGCTGGACTGCCTCATCGGCATCGCTTCCTCCGGGCGCACCCCGTACGTTCTCGGAGGCCTGGCCCACGCCCGAGCCTTGGGCTGCGTCACCGTCGCCGTCGTCTGCGTGCGGCCGTCCGCCGTGGAAGCCGAGGGCAATGCCGACCACCTCATCAGCGCCGTCACCGGACCCGAGTCCGTCACAGGCAGCACGCGCATGAAGGCCGGCACCGCGACGAAGCTGGTCCTGAATATGCTGAGCACGGGCATCATGATCAGGCTCGGCAAGACGTACGGTAACTTGGTAAGCCCAACCAATAACAACCCGGTGCGGGTTAACAACAACCTGACACGATCAAGATGGTAGATCTCAAGGCCACCAACATCAAGTTGCAGCAGCGCGCTAGAAATATTTTACGAGTCATTGGTGGTCAGCGCTGCCGTCAATCTGATCAAGAGCTGGATGAAATACTCGCAGCAAGCGGCGGCAGCACTAAGCTCGCTGCCGTAGTCATCGTCCTCGGAGTCACCCCAGCGGAAGCCGAGCTGCGCCTCGCGCGCAACAACGGCATCCTCGCCAACGTATTTGCCAAGGCCACTGAGCCTAACCCCGTCGCTGTGGCAACCATTGGCGACAACGCTGCCCTCGTACTCTGCGTCGATGCGGGGGGTACCAGCTGCAAGGCTGTAGTTCTCTCGAGGGACGGGGCTGTCGGGACAGGCATTGGAGGCCCATGTAACGTGTAAGCCTTGGTTACCAACGCCGAGACTGAGACCTTCCCTCGTCTCACCTAACTAGTAGCTTGCTTCATCTTGCTGACTGTACCGTGTGGCTTGCAGAGCCAGCCTTGGGCTGGATAGTTGCCTGTCGGCTATATCGGACGCCATCCAGCAAGCCATGGATTCATGCCCGGCGACGCGTGGGCTCATATTCCCGTCCGTCAGGTTTGCCGCAGCTTGGGTCGGCATCGCTGGATACGACGCGCCCGCCGCGCAGCCCTCCATCAACGCGGGGCTGTCCAAATTGCTCACCCTCGGCGTGGGCAACGGCCTCGTCGTGACGACCGACGTTGACCTCTTGCCAGTCGCGACATCCGCTTCCTCAGAAACAGTCATCGTGCTGGTCGCGGGGACCGGGTCCATCGGCATGAGTTTTCGCAAGCAGCAGGATGGCAGTTTCGTCCGCACTGGCCGCGCGGGCGGCTGGGGGCATCTGCTCGGTGACGACGGTTCCGGATACGGAATCGGGCGCGAGGCCGTCCGGCTGGCGCTGAGAGCGAGCGACGCACGCCGCCTACGAAAGGGCGTGGGTAGAGACGTGGGGTCACACCAGCAGCTCTTGGCACCTCTCGCCGCCGCGATAGTCGACCACTTCGAGGCAAAGCCGGAGGAGCTGCTCAGCGCCATCATGGTGTCCGCCACCGCTCCGCAGCAACATCACCCGACGGATAGGACTAGCCGCATTGCCGGGGTGGCCAAGACCGTGTTGGCCATGGCGGGGACGAATGAGGACGCGGAGCGCATCGTGGAGGCGGGCGCTGACAGCCTGGCAGAGCTCGCCGCCCTGCTGGTGTCCGGTCAGGGGATCGAGCCGTCTAAAACCAGGCTGGTTCTAGCGGGTGGCCTTTTGCAGGACGAGGGATATCGCCGGCGGGTGATCCGCTCACTTGAGAGGGCAGGTTACAAGTTTCAGCAGGTCCAGGCGGTGGGTCAACCAGCCATGAACGGAGCGCAATTCCTGCTGTCCCAAATCGACAGCTGAATTTTGATGTGTTCCAGCAACTGAGGCAGGACAGTTGGGGTTGTATGACATGACATTGCCCGCCAAACAACCGCAGAGAGAGCTCAAACAAGAGGCTTGCGTTTTCTGACTTGTGCCGTCCGTAACTCGCCCGTTGGAGTTGGTTGCATCCCGTCGGGATAGGGACGTTTGTCCAAAGTATGTGCGTGTGTGGCCGGAACTGAATCGCGCAGGTACTGTACTATATCGGGCGAGCGGAGATGCGGCTCAACAACTATCAAACCCTATTTCCCCAATACCCGCACTAACTGTAACGTTTATCTCAAGTCTGGCAGAGACAGGACTGTGGACACTCACGTTGGAGTCAAATTGCTGGCAGAAGGGGTGGAGGCATTTTTCCAACACGAGCCTGTCCCTCCACAATGGAGACGGAGGTGTTGTCGTTTCGCCTGGCCACCACCACGGGGCCCCAGGTCATTCATTCTCTTCTCCAGGCTGGGGTCCCCTCATTTTTTTGCAAATCCGAGTGTTCATGTCATGTTCCTGGTCTTGTTTGGGGTGGCCGAGAAACCCCCGCGAAAAGGAGAAGGTGAGCGCGTGACCGGCGCAGCCAAGGAGACGGCCCTGTTCCTTAGAGTAGACATGCGAGAATGCTTCGTCTGCGCATGTCACTCGCTCCACATTCATCAATGGACGTTGTAGTAGCCTAGGAGGTGTCCCGGCCGTGCCGAATAAAGTTGAACGCCGCATGCCAGAAAATTGAGATGGTGGCACTGGAATTGCTGCTAATCAGCCCAGATCTTGGCAGGTGCAGGTGGGCAGATTACTAACCTACCTGGTAACTAGCCTAGTATCCATGTACTGTACCTGTTAGGCTGTGAGGCGCTGATGACCCAGTGTACGTAAGCTTCGACGATAACCCAAGCTCGTCAAATCCTCTGTCTGAACAAAGGTTCCAAGTGCAACAGGGGCGAAGCTTGGTTTTTCTCCGACTCAATCAATCGTTTTCTTTTTCGTCCTCTCTTTTTCTTTCTTTTTTTTCCCAAGACACGCCGCATTCTATTGTTGCATAGGCAGGCCTTGAATCTGATCCTCTTGCCACACAAACCCGCAGTGTAAATTGGTGGTGGCCCAGGCCTCTCTGTACACTATTTTTATAGAACGATTTTTATAGAACGATCCCAGGCCTTTTCCCAGCACGCACCTCCCAGAGCCCAGAGACCAGCTCCGTCGCCATTAATAAAACAACATTAAAAACCTCTTTGCCTCCTACAATCTCAGCAGCATCCCATACATATCCAGCTACAAGTATCTCCAAGTAATATGCCAAGTTGTAAAATCCAGATGTGTCATGTGCTTACAAGCGTCAATATCCGTGTAGCCTCCGGATATAGATCCCGCATTTATCAGCACAGAGAATAGTATCATCTCTTCAAAATTTCTTCATCGAGTGGCTGGAAAAAAAACGTCTGCCACTAGCTACTCACTTCAGCTTTCAATTCACAAATCACGAGGATTTTCTCTTTTTTTTTTTGAATCCCTTGATCTCAAAACGCGGCGAGGCTAGCCACACACGATTGCCTCGGAATCCATGAGGACGTCACGTATGCCTCTTGACTTGCTCCATGCAGACGCCGGCCATGGATAGAACCGCCGACCCTCACAGCCGCACCGGAAAGCGAAACGCGACGGCCTGCGAGCACTGTCGCGCGGCCAAGGCGAAATGTCAGCCTAGCGAGCAGCCAGGCGTGTGTCAAAAGTAATCAAAAGGCCCCCCCCCCCCTCCCCCTCCAAATCATCAGCGTCCAGAGTCGTGCGCTAACATGAGGACGCAGATGCTTCATCGCGAGGAGAGAGTGCATCTCTCGGACAAAGGCTCGCCCACGCCGAGCGCGGATGCCCTCCAAGTCAGTCACCTTGTCCCTTCCCTGCGTGTAGCCTGGATAGCTGAGCTCACAAACGTCTTTCCTGTTCAGTATCGCCCATGCGGAGCCCGCATCCAAGCAGCCGGCACCGGTGCCCGGCCAGCCTACAACCTTTACCATCGAGACCTTGGTGCCGGCAAGGTCGCGCGGGGATGACGGCTACGAGGTCCTGCGAGACCTGCACGAGCAAGCGTTCGCCAACGCCCTTGACGATGGCAGTCTCGCGCCGGAAACGCCAAACCTGACTCACTCGACCGCCACCCCGTCCGTGGCCTCGAGCACGACGCGGGCCGCCGCAGACATCTGGCGCAAGCCTCAGTTCAACACGGCCTCTGCGCAGGAGCTCCTCGAGACGTTTGCCAGCATGCTTCGGAACCTGCCCTTTATCAGGCTCTCCCGCCACTGCACGGTCCCTCAGCTGGCAGCGACGCAGCCGTTTGTCCTGCTCGCCATATTGACGGTCACGTCCGGGTCGGGATCGGTCCGGAAGCATTCCCTCTACGATGAGGAGTTTCTCAAGATTCTCGGGCTGAAATACGTATCCGGGAGGGACGGGAGCCTCGAGCTGCTGCGCGGCCTGCTCATCTACTGTGCATGGTACGATGGCCGACACGAAAAGTGCCCCCGGTTCAAGCTGACAACCCCGCGATGGCAGGTACCCGTTCCACCTGAAGCCGAAAAACTCTCAGTTGGCTCGATGTGTGCGCATGGCTTCGGACATCGTGCATGATTTGAACTTGGACGAGAATTGCCTCGCCTTTGAGCTCTGGGAGCATGGAGTGCGTGCTGATGACCTCGACAAGATTCGAACGTACCTTGCCTATGTCTACCTCGTATCTACGTGAGTTATGTAGCGGTTTGACGCTTGAAAAGACGACTGACGCATCATTTGTGACGCAGGTACACGGTTGTATGGAAAGGCGACCGGTTCATACACACTCGGCAGCCTCCGTGGACAACTACCGCGATCGATATTTTGGAGAAATATAGTGAGGATGACGACGATCGCAGACTGGCCATCTTGGCGCGTTTGTCAACCCTATTCTCAGAAGCGTCTGGTGCAGTCAACGGCAGAGATGGCATGGAAGTACGAGATAGCCAGCTTATTCTAGTCGGCCTGTCGCAGCAGTATCAGCAGGTACTAGATAGTCTCTCATTCCGGCTTCCGGGCATATCAAGTGAGTTTCTCGATCGCCCACTATCAGCTTTGCAGCTAATGAATGACCAGACGAAGCGCCAATTCGCATGCAGACAATGTACCTCGAAATATATCTCGAGGCCGGCAGCCTCCTTTCCTTCCCCGTCGCAAAGACGGCGCTGTCAGCTCGGAGAGCGCGCTTCGCACCTCCAATCGCGCGAATGAACAGCACAGCCGACAAGCTCGGGCACTTCCTGGACGTCGTCGCCGAGCTCAAGGATGCCATCCCTACCCCTCTCCCTAGCCAGCAGGCAAGCATCACAAGCCTTTTAACTCATGCAACCCCAACTCCCAGCTACAAGGTTGCAAGTGCCAATGTTACCTTGTTGTAGATCACACAAGGGAATACATAGAGAAGAGTCTTCACTTCTGTAAGAAGTTACCACACAGTTATCCATCTGTCTCCCAGATTCCACACGCAATTATTAAGCTTGGTCTCGATTGTCACAAACCAGTGCGGGGGGGTTCCTGCTTTTTTGAATCGACATTGTCCATGCAAATCTCGTGCCAACGTCCATGGCTACAGGTAGGATGCTAGTAGCCTAACGCGTTCGTATCGGACGAGGATAGCATCATTTAACAAAGAAATAAAAGCGGCGGATAGAAAAGAGAGAGAAGGCAAAGAAGATGGGCAAGATCAAGAGGATATAAGAGATAAAGAGGATATAAGAGATAAAGAGGATATAAGAGATAAAGAGGATATAAGAGATAAAGAGGATATAAGAGATAAAGAGGATATAAGAGATTAAGAGGATATAAGAGATTAAGAGAATAGAAAAGATTAAAAGGATATAAGAGATTAAGAGGATAGGAAAGATTAAAAGGATAAGAAAGATTAAAAGGATAAGAAAGATTAAAAGGATAAGAAAGATTAAAAGGATAGGAAGATTAAAATGATAGGAAAGATTAAGAGGATATGAAAGATTAAGAGGATAGGAAAGATTATGAGGATAGAGAAGATTAAAAGGATAGAGAAGATTAAGAAGATAGAGAAGACTAAGAAGATGAAAAAGATAGAAGATTAAAAAGATAGAGAAGAGAAATATAGAGAAGAGAAAGATAGAGAAGAGAACGTTAGAGAGGCCTAAGCATCCAGGGGATCGCTTTCTTGCTGGCCTGCAACAAGAATAGCCTTCATCTGGGAGTAAAGCTTCCTGTTTTCCGTCTCCCACCGGCTGCCTCCGGGAAATACTACTTTCCGAAGGCTATTTAGCAACGGCCCCAGAGGCTTATAGAAAGGCGTAAAGTGATCCGATACAATATCAAGAAAGATTTCCTTGTCTGAAACTGTGCCAGCTTTCAGCAAGACCAAGGTTCTGTCATCTTCATAGTTCCAGCTGTCAAATCGAGTAGGCCCAACATCTTTATCTTTGGCAGTACCATTGTAGTGAATGCAAATCCAGAATAGCACCCAGAAGAAGGACTCCAGATCGTGCATAAATGAGTGCTCCTGGCCCGAGAGGGCACCAATGGCCATGAACGCTCTTGTCCCCGTCTTGCCCTTCGCGCCGGATGGCTCGGTTCGCTGTATCTTGATTGCAACATCCAGATCAATTAGAAATGCGTTTTTCTCATCCTCTGCCATGACCAAGTTATTAATAGAGATGTCTCGATGAAGGATGCCAGCATCCAAAAGAGATTCGTGTCCAATAATACACTTCTCCAGCGCCATGAGTAAGGTCTGCCTCGTTTTAGCACGATAGATGGGCTTCCCATAGTCGCGAAGAATAACTCTTCGGTGTATTCGATTTTGTGCTGGCTCTACAGCTTCCGAAGCAGAACGCTTGCTTGCTGACCGTTTCGTTGGCGATTCTGGAAAGCCAGCTTCACTGGACGGTCGTTTGCTAGCCGCGCTGTTACTGCGACTTTGTTGTTGCGCTCTTTCAGTTGCCCTTAGTCTTCGCCCGGGACGAGGGTTGTCTTCAGCTGCTAACCCATGTCGGACATTTGTTAAGACGTCATCGTCTCTGTTATCAACCTTAACAGTTTCGTGATAGTAATACCGTGCAATATTGACCACCCCATTTTTTGTCGCTTCTTGAAGCATTTCACCTTCCTCGGCTCGCATAGTGTATTGCCATGAGTCTTTCACCACAAGAGGGGTTGTTGGGTCCTTATCTGAGTAGGCTAGCCAACATGTCGTAGCTCGGCCGGCAATGCAGCGGTTTCGGCCTATAACCCTTGTGATGAAGATGCGCTCTGACACGCCAAGTCGGCAAATATCCATATACCGTTGACCATTGTTCTGTATAATTGTAGGGTCAAATCCAAGGTCTTTCTCAGACATCCATAAAAGGCCTAGGATGCAGAACACAAATTGATAGCCATCTTTGTTGATATCGAATTTTTCGGATGCAATGCCCCCTAATCGGTCAAAACACCAAATCCTCATATGAGGTCCGCAGAGCGTAAATCCTAATACGAATCGCCGTGTGTCTTGTGCAGCTAGTACTTCTCTAGCGTACCTGCCAAGATCCAGCCAGGCCTTCGCTGTAGTATCCGCTGTAGGATTACTCTTCAACTCTCCTGGTACGAGGATTTGAGACCAATGGCATCTACTGTTCTCCGTGGCGCTAGGATCGCTCACAAAACCAATGTCCAACTTGCGCTCTCCGGTGGAGCCCTGTATTGGCGTCCTCGGTTGTGCGAGGGGTCGGCGGCCAGTTTGAGGAGGATTCAGGTCTTCGGCCTTCTCTAATAGCGTCGCTGTGATGTCCTTTAACCAGGTCAAGACTGCATCTTGATTCGCATTGTTTGGCCAACCGTTCCATCCTGCCCAGAAGATCGGCTCCGCATCCTTTGAACATCTGTCAAAGACAGTTGCTGCGATTGAGCGTAGTCCACTGACACCCTTGAAGTACGCTTCAAAGAAATCAGGTAGACCGACGTGCAGAGGTCCGAGTTCCAACTTAAGGACTCGGTCGACATCTTTTCGGTATTCAGAGGTGTTGGCAAAGCTTCCTGTATTGTGTCTCCATGGTGTTTGTTGGAATGAGGTTATGCTTGATAGTGATGGCGGCGGTGTGGTTTCAACGGCAGCGGCGTCAACAAGATTCCAAATCAAGGTATCTTGTGCTTCTTTGGAGCGTGCGGCTTTCAGTAGAGGCTTGATACGGTCCAAGTTGAAGTCGTCCGACAAAACGCAGGCAAGCAAATGGGCAATGCTGTCGTCGATCGTGCCACGGCCAGACGGTAACAGTTTGGCAGCTGGGAGACTCCGAAGAGCTAAAAGCAGAGCCCTTGCGGTAAGATCTTGGTCTCTCCCAGCATCGACCAACGGACCATAGAAGGCATTGAACTCGAAAAGACCCTCTCCAATAGGGTTTTCAAGAATCAGTTTTGCTCTCTCGTCAAATGTCGACATTGTTGGCAACGAAGTTGTTGCCAGCATTTCGTCAGACGCGTAAGGTCGTTCGTGACAATTGGCTGCCCCGGTCCACCGCCTTCTATTTCCAGTAGTACGCCCCACTTACGGCACTTTACAGATTTCTATATGGCCAGGGTTTAATTAATAAAATATACTAGAGTCGTCCTTCTGTTTCTACGTCGCTCTGCTTCCTCACGCGCCCTGATGAAAGGCCCTTTTGCCATGGCAAAGACCGCATTTCTACAGCCGAGGGTCGCAGAGTGAGTTTGAAGTTCTGCGCGATCGAGGTGGAGGGGAGGATGGAGTGGAGTTTGTCCAACAACAGATCAGGTTTGTCTTCGACTACGATGCGCTGCGTGTTCCCCATCGAACCGGTGATCATCTTACTCAGTGTGGTGCGCGGATCAGTTTCACTGCAGAAAATATCTGCGTAATCAGCTGTATGGTGGTGGACATGTCATCGTATTCGTATTCATTGCCTTTCGGGTGGTTGTCAACAGCTTACGGGCGATGGCTTGGTCCGGGTTCCGCTGCCGGAGTGAAGGTAATATGTGGCTGAGAGTGACGTCTTAGACAATCAAATTGCCTTGAATTGTGTGAGAGCTGATTCTTGTAGTGTCAGTTCTCATATGCCAGAGGCCAAGTCCTAAGCTGAGCCAGCACTGAAAGCCCGGAAACCCGCCAAAGTTATCCGATAGGCTTTTCCCCAATTTCGGATGTTAGGCGTGCAGTATCCGATCCAAACCCATCAACCAGCACGTCGCGCTGCAGACCGCAGGGATCTTCGTCTTACCACCTACTGGATACACCTGTTTCAGAGCGACGATTGGCCACTTCAATGGCCTGCAAGGGAGCGTCGCCACAAACCACCCAAAAATACGACCCAAAATACGCGTTCTGATTGAATAGGGCCTCATAAATTCGGCCTCACCGAGACACCGCGCTGTGCAACGAAAGTGCAGAAAAATGCGCTCACGGCCGACGAGTACCATACCAAACAAGGCGGCTGACTCAGTTCGACTCTGCGACGACGAGTTCCGACGCGTATACGAGCTTGGATTCCAAACAGGCTGATTGACAGCTGTCTTCCATACTCGCAGCACCATCTGGATATAATGAGCGGCAGGATAGCTCTTGCTTCCTCCTGTGCCTTTTCCGGGCTGTCGGCACCCTTCCAGCGAGTAGATGTCAGCTTCTTGACATGTGCCTGTACGGCAACGGCGAGATGGACGCTTCGTCGTCGGAAGCTCTTCCTGCCGACAGCTCTTGCATAAAGTGGCCACATAGCTGTAGACAATTCACCAGGTCGACCAATCTGCCACCCGGATTGACGAGTCAGTTGCAGTCTCTCTATGTGAGGCGGACAACAGCTGCGGTGCGTCTTGCATTAGCGGCAATATAATCGAGCAACAAGGCGACAATGTTACCTCATCGCCGCAGATGGGCGTTGAATCTGCGAAATCATGGGTATATTCTACTTGCTGTACGTGTACTTGTTCCTCCGCGTCGAGCATACAAGCGAATATATGACTGCCATGGCCCACACTGCTGCGGTAATAGGAGTTCCAGGCTACGTCATGTCAGCTGCGGGCACAACATCCCAAGCTCATAACGCAGCTTTCCGATACTATCGTTAGCATCGATGCTGCAGACAAGTCTGGGAAGTGGCAGGTCTTCACCGAGAACTCATACACTCTTGATAGCAGATCTACGTATCTGCACTAGATGCTTCGTACCGGTGGTGAGAACGGAATGGTCCAAGTTGTACGCCTTGCATCATTAGGCTGAAGTGCAAGATGTGACCAAGCATTTTAGTTTCTATGGGTTTATGATATGCATACGCATACAGTATATTGCTGTATCGGCTCGTATATGCGTGTCTCGAGGGAACGAGAATATATTTGGCTGTCTATAGTTAGTCTGTAGGCAAATCCCAGACAAGGCCTGGGGCTGGGTGACAATCACTTCATCCAAGTTGCGCTTGACCTCGCTCGTGCCTTTTTGCTATTCACAGATTGGTTACTTCTCTGGTGCATTTACTAGCCCAAGTCACACATCGTGCTAATGAGTAAAAGCATACATAAATATAACACACGGCTTCTTCTAAGTTGGCCGGCTCCGGGGATGCATCAGCTAATATGCAGCTCGGCCCGCAGGCAAGATTTCTGCACGTACGCTAACTACCTAGTCAACAACATATAGATGTATTTTATTATTCATAAATATATTTTGTAGACATGTAGTCCGGGAGGTGTTCAACGACGCAAGCCACTTTTCTAGCCAGCCAGCCCCATGGTTGCACTGCGCCAAATCCCAACTGCCATGTTGTTGTCCATATTTTGCCGAGAACTGCAGCTTTCTACCCGGCTACCAATGCATATATAAAGTCGCATCATGCTCTAAAATACCAGACTGTAGATACAAAGCTCCCAGTTTCAGCATCAAACAATACAATATCGACAAGATAAACCTTCACTTTGCCAGATCCAACACAAGCATCACACCGTCCGAAACATGACCACAACAGCCAGTCAGGCAGACACTGTGTACACTGGCCCGTTTGGCGGCACTGGAGCGACTCCCTTCCAGGAACTCCCTGACAAGGGAGGAGAGACGGTGCAATCTATCCAGGCGTGGGAAGATTACCAAGGCAGCTACTATGTCGTTGTTGGCATCGAACTGACCTGGGCTGATGGTTCCCTCATGGTCGGTCAGAAGCGGGGAACCGCGAAGCCAGACCGTCCATACGTCTTTGCTGAGGGCGAAAGGTTTCAATCCATGACAGTTCGGTCCGCAGGATACGTCGACAATATCTCCTTTGAGACTAGTATCGGTACTTTTGAAGTTGGCGGAACAGGAGGCAGCCCTCACACTATGAATATCGGGACTGGCCAGTTGGTGGGACTTGACGGGTCAGCCGAGGAGTGCATTGTCAGTATTGGAACTTACTTTTCCAATACCTAGAAGGTAAGCTTATTCTCTCCTTTTTGATGAGTGAACTAGCATGACAAATTTGAAGCTAAAGCTTGTCAGGGAGAGATGCACGATAGCAGCACGCCGAGGATCAAGGATGGGCTTCCCCTATTAGTTTAGGTTTTGCCCATACTGTTATTGCAAATGCACTTTTAGGCTTTATTTACAAGATATTAATGGCTATTAATTCGCATAAAAATTGAGAATAACACAAAAATCCAGAATGATATTTTTGGGGGCTTGTTATGAATATAAATAACTAATAGCTTGATTATTGAAAGCAACCGCCGCTTTGGTGGCGTCGGTGCGAAGCTCACTGATTTCTGGTGGTAGCTGGTTGTCAGTTGGCAGCCCGCCGCCTGGTTCTTGTTTCACTGATGCGTACCAGTGTTGCGCCAAATGTCATATTTCTGTCAGGATCGATACCCGTCAGCGGTTTATTCCTATTTACCAGACCTGAAAGCCCCTTAGCTAAAGTCATTGTCGTCTCCGTCGTCAGCCAGTGTGGTTGCATCGGGCTCTGCTACTTTGTCCATCCCCCATCCTCCATCCTCCATCGACCTCAAGTATGCCACCACACTTTCGTTCTGGACAAGCTGCAATCTCTGGTTCAGAGGATATCGGACGTCAGTTTGAACAAGGAAGAGCGTAAGTTGGGTCAAGTCAATGGCAGAAAGACAGAAAATGGCAAATCAACATCATCATACGCGCGCGCAAGAGACAAGGGGAGGCCTTTGTCTGCCATTCGTGGTAGATTAATGGGATGGAAACACGCGAATACGTACCTCGTCTTCCAATTCCACCAAAGCATCTTCCAGTATAGAACGCTCAATACCCCTGAGGGATTCCACCAAGTCTACGTGAGCCTGGTCGATCGCCGCTGTGGCAATCACGGCCTTGAGCTGCGCACCACTGGCGGCGAGCTTCAGCTTCTGCAACTGTCTCGCCGCTTGCTCCTGCACCACCGTGACGGCCCGGAGACGGAAAAGCGCGGCGAGGGGATGGTCCCGTAGGAGGGTCTCAAACTCGTGTGCGCGCGCCGTCACGTCCTCCTCCTGCCAGAACACGCGCAACGTCCTCCCACCCTCGTTGTCCTGCAGCAGGCGGAACTCGAGGCCGTCTTCCTCGTTCAGGCACATTAGATGCACAAAGTCGCTCTCCCACAGTGGCGCGCCGTCGCCGCCGCCGTTGCGTATTGTGACGACCGGGGGTGCGCCGCTGCCAAAGACATGCAGCTTCGCCTGGGCGAGCGGGTCATCCGGGAAGTTGTCGAGGAGAAGCGTCAGCTGCCGCGTCGTCGTCATCGTGTCGATGAAGCCGTAGCTGAAGAGCATCTCGGCCGCCGACTTGCCGTCGCCGTAAGAAATGGTGACCTCGCCTCCCGCGGGGACGTGGGCGCCTGGTCGGATGCGAAGTGACACATCGCCGCTCGCCTCTTCTTCGTAGTACGCTGTCGCACTGCCACCGCCAGAGTGGTTCACCATGTCGAGCGCAGGGACCATGGCCTCGCCGGCGTGCGGGAGCTCCAGGCAGCGGGACCGATACCAGGCGTCGACGAGGAGCCAGTCGGACAGTGTGGCTCCATCGGCCTCCCAGAGTAGCTGATTCCAAAAAGGCAGAGTCGCAGATTTGTCGCGTAGTGTGTCGAACTCACTTTCCAGTGCGACTGCTTTGGCTGCCAGGGCAGTCTTGTGATAAGAGAAGTGTCAGAGGTCATACCGCGCGCTCGCCGAGTTTTTTTTCGATACAACGTGCCTCTATTGAAGTCCCTCCTAGCAGTAACTTGTGATTTGCTGTCCATAACGTGGGGACGGGTATGTCTCTTGGTAGAAACCTGATGTATTCACTCCAGGGACTTGATACACAGCGTCTCGTCCTGTCCCCGGAATGCCTGCCTGAGACTATATGCACCAATAGGTAAATCATAATGTGCAGTCGAGTCGACTGTAAATTCCTTTAGTCTGAAAACATTTATTATCGATAAGTAGAAGTGTCATGTACCTTTCGACCGACCGCTTCCAGGAGCTGTTTGAAGTTGCGGTCCACCTTGGCATACTCTTCAACGGATGCCCCCGACAACACAAGGTCCGCGGGAACTCTCAAAATTTCCAGAAAATCATCTGAATTTTCCGAAGCACTCAGTTCGTCATCTGCCACAAGTCCGTAGCCCTTGCCATCAATGTGGCGCATGCCCACCTGTTGAAGCTTGACATCCTGTAGGGTGGCCCAGGCTGGAAGGGACTCGATGGATAACTGAGCAGCGGTCGACATGCTGGGCGGCCTAGGAAGCTGATGGGGCACTGACGAGGAGAAGGTCTGCTGAACTCCAAAAGATCCTGTCTTTTCTCAATTGAATGAATCAAGCTGGTGATTGTTTTGGCAATTTTTGGAAGGGTCCTGTCTGTAGGTAGGGCGGAGCTTCCGCACTGCCCCACCAAAACTCAGTACGTCATGCCGAAAATAGAGCTGTGATGCTGGTCGAATCGAAATTTTTGTTTGTGAACTGTGAGCAGCGTTTTGGACGTTCCCCCTTGTCGCGCCGCACGACAGCCTAGGACTGCGAGCGTATTTTACATGATTATAAGGACGGAAATACAGGACTACCGCGTGTAATCCTCGGCTCCGCGCCCGCCCGACATTTCCCTCCCGTTTGCATCTCCAGATACCCCGCGATGCCTCGCGATCCCCTCATTGGGCTGGTGGGAAAGCCCTCGGCGGGAAAGAGCAGCACGCTCAACAGCCTGACTGATGCCAGTTCCAAAGTTGGTATGTTTTGCACCGCTATTGGCCGCAACCCTCGTTGTCTATTCTTCACGCACCTCAATATCGGTACTAACCACCCACTCTGTCTAGGCAACTTTCCGTGAGCGCCCTCCCACTACACCATCCCTCCTCGCCCCCCCTTCTCCTCCCCAGCTTTTCGCAGTCTCTTCTAACACCGGCACGCCAGCTTCACAACGATCGACCCCCAACGAGCGATTGGCTACCTTCAAGTTGACTGTGCCTGCGCGCGCTTCAACGTCTCCGATCGGTGCAAGCCCAACTACGGCGCATGCGCCGGCGGCCGGCGCTCCGTGCCCATCGAGCTGCTCGACGTCGCCGGGCTCGTCCCCGGCGCGCACCAGGGCCGGGGCCTCGGCAACAAGTTCCTCGACGACCTGCGGCACGCGGACGCGCTGATCCACGTCGTCGACGCCTCCGGTACGGTCGACGCCGAGGGCAAGGCCACGCGCGGCTACGACCCCTCAGTCGACATTGCCTGGCTGCGCAGCGAGGTCGTCGCCTGGATCCTCGGCAACCTCCTGCAGAAGTGGGGGTCCCTGCGCCGCCGGCACGTCGCCACCAAGGCCACCGCCGCGGAGACGCTGCAGCTGCAGTTCTCCGGCTACGGCTCGACGCCGGCCGTGGTCGCGCGCGCGCTCGACCGCCTGGCCCTCCGCGAGCCCCTCGAGGACTGGACCGACGCGACCGTCGAGCGCGTCGTCCACGCCTTCATCGACGAAAAGTTCCCCACCGTCATCGCGCTCAACAAGATTGACCACCCCGACGCCGACAAGAACATTGCCAAGATTGCCAAGATGCAGGACCCGGCCAGCATCGTCCTCTGCTCCGCCATCGCCGAGATCTTCCTCCGCAAGATGGCCAAGCAAAACTACATCAAATACGTCGAGGGCGGCGAGTTCGTGGACACGCGCGAGGACCTGGTCGAGCAGGGCGACCCGGACGGCGGCGGCCTGCGCCCGCTCGACGACAAGAACAGGAACCGCATCGAGAACCTGCGCGACATGGTGCTGTACCGCTTCGGGTCCACCGGCGTCGTCCAGGTGCTGACCAAGGCGGCGGAGCTGCTCGGCCTGGTCCCCGTCTTCCCGGTCCGCAGCGTGTCGACGTTTGCGACCGGTGCCAACGACACGAAGCACGTCTTCAAGGACTGCGTGCTGGTCAAGAAGGGCTCGACGGTCGGCGACGTGGCGCGCAAGATCATGGGCGACGCGCCGGTCGCGTACGTGGAGGGCGTGGGCGGATTGAGGGTGTCCGAGGACGACGTTGTGGCGGTCGGCAAGAATGACGTGAGTGATTTTAGCCCTGGGTTTGGATTGCATTCACGGCATGTCAGGACTAACACGTACGCAGGTGCTTTCATTCAAGGTCGGCAGAGCCTAGGGGCCATTTAGAGGATTGCTATTCACTCACGGACGGAGTTCTGTTGGCATGGGTTACCATCGACTGCATAGACATGCGATAAGCATGATTGGGGACGGCGATTGATTGATTGCATATATATTCAATTTTGTTAGGCGCTTGTCTACGACGACGTGACCCGAGCAGGCCATTCCCGAGGCCGCTCGCCAAACACCACTTTGACGCCGTGCTTTGCCGCGGCGACTCCGAGCCCGTCCATCAGGGCACCTCGTATCTGGTTCTGGTATATGACCTTGATTGTCTTCGTCTCCTTGACGATGGCTGAAATCACGGAGCACATTTCGGGTTCCTCGTAGTGATCAGACTGAATCTCCAGCGTCTCGAGCTGCGGAAACGTCGCGAGGAACGTGGGCAAGGGGAGGTCCTCCGGCGTGCGTGGAAAAGGGCGGAACCGGAAGTGCGAGAGGGAGATGCAGCGCAGTCCTGGCGCCCCGGTGAGCCAAGTGTACTTTGCGAGATGAGCCGAGCTGGCGGCGCCGGCCGGGGAGGCGAATGAGTCTGGCGGAAACACAATGTCCAGGGTGTCCAGTTGGCCAGCGGCTGCTTGATACTGGGCTACCTGTTGTAGGCTCTCCGGGTCCAGCACGGCGTTGGCCAGCCTGATTGCTTTGAGGCTCTTGTACTCGTTCTGCCAATTATTCTCAGGGTCGAGCGCAGTGCCAGTCATGTTCCAGAGCTTCTGAATCGCCGGACCCGGATTGAGAGTGATGGGCTCTATAGCGATGGCATCCGGGTTGGGGCTCCACGGCAGATCCAGATCGATATACTCCAGTTTGTGACCATGGTTGAGCGAGGACAAGAGGCAGATGATGAGGGTGGTGGCAAAGCGCGCGGCTGTGCTTGAGTTGCTCCCCTGGACAACAAGACCTTTGAAGTTTGGCCAAAGTTTGCTCCATTGGTCCTCCCAATCGTTGGAACGGTCGGGCAGCGTGTCTTGCAGCCATAATTGTTCCAAAGCAGGCGTTTTTGTGGCGATATGTAGCTAAGATGCTATGTCAGCACTAGTAGAATCAGAATATGAGGCACATACCCTGCCTCAACTTACAATCGGACACATGGCTGTTGATCCAGGGCGCATTTGCAAGTGCAGATTTTTTAACTTGGGCATCAAGGGCACATCTTGCTCCCGGAACCAGCTCATGGGAAGCCCAGAGAGATTAAGCGTTTCTATTGTCTCGGCCACAGGGTTTAATAACTCGAATGGGAATGCCGAGACGGGTACATAATCCAGGCCGACAATACTTCTCTTCGGCTCTGTCATGAACATCCGTAAGGATAGCGTTTTGAGGGTCTTACAAAGACCAGCGGTCGGTGGTATTCTTAGAGAGTGTTCTGGAAAGCTTAATTCAAGGTGTTCCAGTTGCGAGGCGCCGATTAACAGCACAAAGAGTTTGGCTTGGGAGAGTTGGAAACGGCGACTCTTTTCTTCAATCACTATTCGACGCACATCACGCCCAGCGCTTGTGACGAGCCTCTTCAGAAAGTCTATGCGCGGTGGCCGCCGAGGTGTTGAAGGGCCTGAAAAGTCGAGGTCTTTCCACAAGCTGACGAAGTCGCGTGACGTAATTGTCCGCTGCCACTGCTTAGAGACTCTTTGACAGCGTCTTGACTCGATTGTCAATATTGCAAACAAGAGAAAAAAAAGAAAGAAAAAAGAAAAACGCAGCAGTCATGGGGTTTGCAACTGTACTTACACTCTCTGAACTAGATTGCAGTATGAGAGAATCCAGATGAACAATTCTGACGGCAGGAAGACGGGATCTTTGCGACAGAACCGAAGATGAAGCTTGGCTCGGGCGCTATATAGTTGCTGCGCAGGGAAAGGTTAATATGGCTTTTCTAGCAACTTGTCAGAGGTGGACCAACTTGGTATTTTGGGCTGTTGGTCATGCGACTAACACTGCCTGCATCGACGCCGGCGCTGTAGACTTTCCAGGCGAATTCGTCTTTCTTCTGGAGACGGGCGATTTTACCCAGCCTCAGATATCCCTGCGATTGTTAACTTGCTATTTTTTTGTTGTGTATGCATTGGCGCAACCATACATCAGGAAGACGAGGAGCAAGCTCCAGGATCCATTCCGCATCTCGTCTCGCACGATCGAGTTCCTTGAGCACCTCAAATGTAGCTGCCCGGTAGTCCAACGCCTTGATATGGACAGGATTGTCGCATTTGTTAAACGTCTTGCCGACAGAACAGGTGCAGGTGTACATGGCCTCATGAAAGATGGAGCCATTCTTGTCGGCGACGGCCTCAAAGTTCTTGCAGGAGCAGCGATCTCGCTTCAGGCCGCGGTTGCATTTGCACAAGCGCATAGCCTATAGAGACGCAGGAACGATATTAGATCAGATGAGGTTGTATGGGGAGAAGGCCGAGAGCAGCACGGCGCCCACCAACCCAACGTCCTGGAGGGGGGGTGGTCATGGCATACATACCCTGGTAAACTGTTCCAACGCGTGCTTGTAGCGCTTCGCACGGTATTCCTCCTGGCCTGCTCTCACAGCGAGCTCTGCCTGTGAGTTGGGCATGCTGTCGCACAGCAAGGCTCTGTCTGCCAAGACGGCCCAAACGCAGGATTTATGTTGAAACGTGACAAGGAAAGAAGAAAAGAAGAGGAAGACGGGGAAGAAGAAAAGAAAGAAAAGCTGCTCGGAGGGGGCTCCGAAATAGTCATGCAGGCGCGTTTGTGGTTTGGGGTTTGTGGTTTGTGGTAGGGACGTGTAGCCAGGTGGCCCACTTGATATAAGAGATACATGCATAACCTGTAGCATGCATAGTACTAGGTGTCTGGGGTATGGCTCGTATGTAAGGTCGGCAGTTATATTAATGCCAGTGTTAATACTAGCTTGGCTACTTGGATACGACGATACGATACGATCAGTCGATCCGGCGTTGGCCTCGCAGCCTTTTTAGTTCCAACTATCCAAACCATATTCCTACCGAGACACTATTTCAACGAGGTGGCGGGGCTCTTCTGCTACCTATTGTACGTGCGTGGATGGATACAGTGACGTTCTCCCTGTCTTTTAGGCGTCAAGAACGCCACAGTCATTTTGCCCTGCCTTTGCCACGTTGGACTCCAGACTACTTTTTACTTGCTTCATGATTGGCTTCTGCTGGACCTTCATCTCCATCCCGTCAAGACAACAACGGTCCAGATGCAGCATCTCGAAAAACTCGTCAGGTTATTGGCTCAGCTGTACCTGCGCCGCGATGAATCCAGACACGCCATTGCTTATCCAGCATTCTTCGCCGTCCACCAGAGACTCTGCCTTGATGGGCCCCTCCACCGCGAGCTTGCTGTCATGCATGGCATCCCGTCAGCTCCCGCCCATAGCTAGTAACAATCTGCACTTACTTTTCGAGCGCATATCGCCTTGATGTCCCGTTGTTGCCCCCGCTGCCGAGACCTGGGCTGAACTCGGCTGAGACGGGGGGCGTTGTCCACCGACCGTTTCTCCAAAAGTACGGCGTGGTGATGCTCCCCTCCATGATCTCGCCGCTCCGGGCATTGACCATCAGCACTTCCTTGCGTTCGCCCATCGTAATCCCGGCGCGGGTCCGTGCCTCGTTGTACATGTCTCGTTTCGAGGTTTTGTGATGCGTAAATTCAGACGACGCGATGGGGACCTCATCTCGGAGCAAGGTGAACACCACGGATCGCTCCGCCTCCATGCTCTCCGGCTTGGCGCCTGGTGCGGGCAGGCGCAAGGGAAATAGATTTCCCAAAGACGCGTCCGGAGTGTCGAATTTCTGGAACTCGAATGTGCCGTGTGCATGCACGACGATTCGGAGCCGCACTGGCGTCATCTGCGCCGTGCCGAGGAACTCGTTGGCTGAGTCGGCGAGATTCGTGAGGGCCTGCTCGCCGGTAAGTCCGTCGATAGCCGACTGCCATCCCCAGTGAGTGGCGGCTCGTAGCAGGCGATCGCGGTGATAGTCTAGGCAGTAGAAGGGAGATACGTGATTGTAATTCCACGCGGCATGGCGAAAGCCACGGCTCGGGACCTGCTGCAGGCTGGGGTCATAACGCAGCGAGGTGAAGATGTAGAAATTGTCGGTTCCAGGCATGGTGAATGCTCTGGTGAGGTTTCGCGTTTGTACGCAGCAGTAACAAAGAAAACCGTAGGATGATGCCTGTAATCGATGCCTACCTCACCATGACGGCACACGACCTTCCTTTTTAGCGCACCCAGCCCGAGGCTGGAGTTGGATGACAGTTATCCACTAGGATTCAACCCGGCATAAATTGCACAAGCACCGTTGTACTATGGCTGCTCAAATCAGACGGAAATAATTAAACACCGACTATCTTGGATATAATTCTAGACGCATGGGTATATTTTGCTCGACATTCTGATGTGTGGGAGGTTGTATGCGCGCAGGTCTGTGATACAGGTCTGCGATTGCCGTCCTGGTTTAGGTTTCTGGCAATTGCGCAAGAGCTTATTTGATTCCTAGATACTGAGTACAGGATTTCACAAAATTACAAAAAATCAAAAGAACATATTACCCGACAAGACAGCTATAGCCAGCATCTCATTAGACTGAATGCCTCAGGCAGCTCCGCCAGACAGGACCCATCGATTTTTGTGGTTTTCAGCGGGCTTTTAGCCTACAACCTGCCACTAAAGCCATGAAAACTGCCCGTTCCCCAGGCCTATCCGGCCAGACCACTACCTAGCACCTAGGAAATGGAATGACTAAAAGGCGGTTCCGCCGTTGGCTGGCAGAAAAAAGTTACCCAGGCTACAAGCCGCAAAATTACGACACCACCATTTGGAAGCCTTTGCTGGTAACTACAGCTCTCCTTTCTCGCATCGGTCCTCCCCGTCTGCTACTTACTGCATCACGGGCTTGCTTCTACTGCAGCTTCTCTTTTTTCTGGCACTTTCCATTTTCTATACCTTTAACTCCTTTAATTCTCCTCGGCCCTGTATTCTATCTCTACCACAGCCATGTCGAACCCCCTACCGTCCATCCCGCCCGTCCGTCCGGCGGCTGTGCCCGTCAGCGCTCCCTCCAGCACCTGGGATCGCATTGCGTCTTGGGCTTCTGAGAACAAAGCTGTCGTATACACAATTGCCGGCGTCGCCGTTGTCGTGACCGGTGCCGGTGCTGTATACTATCTCAACTCGGAATCTGTGAGTGGCGTCCCGCACGCGAAAAGCTATCCGAAGTCATCGAGTAGCCAATTCTATCCTGACCATCGTCTAACAACCTCTGTCTGCGATAGAAACCAAACACCAACGGAGCTCCCAAGCTCAGCAAAAAGGAGCGTCGCAAGCGCAAGGAAGCCGAACGCAAAGCTGCCGAGACCAATTCCGCCCCTTCCTCGTCCCAGCCCAAGGCCCCCACAGTCCAGGTCGACGATGAGCTCCCCGAGGTCGACGAAACCATTGTCCAGACCCTCACCCAGCAGCAACGCGAAGAGTACGCTGCCAAGCTCAAGCAGGCCGGTAACAGGGCCTACGGTGACAAGGCGTACAACAAGGCCATCGAGCTGTACACCAAGGCCATTCTCTGCAAGCCTGATCCCGTCTTCTACTCCAACCGCGCCGCCTGCCACAGCGCCATGAGCGAATGGGACACCGTCATCGACGACACCACCGCCGCCATCGCCATGGACCCCGACTACGTAAAGGCCATCAACCGCCGCGCCACCGCCTACGAGCACAAGAAGATGTACCCCGAGGCCCTCCTCGACTTTACCGCCTCGTGCATCATCGATAACTTCAAGAGCGATTCCACCGCGCAGGCCGTCGAACGTCTTCTCAAGACATTTGCTGAAGTCAAGGCCAAGGAGATGATGGCTTCCCGCACTGCCAAGCTCCCCAGCCCCATCTTCGTCGGCAACTACCTCCAGAGCTTCCGCTCCAAGCCTCGCCCCGCCGGGCTTGAGGACTCTGTCGAGCTGTCCCTCGAGACTGGTCTCGGACAGCTGCAGCATGGTCTCCAGGGTCTCGATAAGCGCACCTCGGCAGGATACGAACAGGCCCGTCTCGCTTTCGAAAAGGCCCTCGAGCTTGGTGACCTTGGCGACCACGAGGCCCTCGCTTATAACTGCCGTGGAACTATGCGTACCCTGCTTGGTGACCACGCGGCCGCCACCAGCGACTTGAACAAGAGCATCGAACTCGATCCTTCCATGACCCAGAGCTATATCAAGAACGCCAGCATCAGCCTTGAGCTTGGTGACGCTCCCCAGGCAGACCACCAATTTGCCGAAGCCCTCAAGTTCGGGCCCAACGACCCTGACGTCTTCTACCACCGCGCGCAGGCTAACTTTATCCGGGGCGACTTGTCTGAGGCCCAAAAAGATTACCAGAAGTCCATCGATCTGGACAAGGACTTCATTTTCTCCCACATTCAGCTTGGTGTGACACAGTACAAGATGGGCTCCATCGCCTCGTCCATGGCTACCTTCCGCCGCTGCATCAAGAACTTCCCCAAAGTTCCTGACGTGTATAACTACTACGGCGAGCTGCTTCTCGACCAGGGCAACTACTCTGAAGCCGTTGAGAAGTTTGACGCCGCCGTGGAGATGGAGAAGCAGACGAAGCCCATGTCCATGAACGTGCTGCCCCTGATCAACAAGGCGCTCGCCCTATTCCAGTGGAAGCAGGACTTCAAGGAGGCCGAGAACTTGTGCGAAAAGGCCCTCATCATTGACCCCGAGTGCGATATTGCCGTGGCCACCATGGCTCAGCTTCTCCTGCAACAGAACCAGGTCGCCAAGGCGCTGAAGTACTTTGAGCGCGCCGCCGAGCTTGCCCGCACAGAGGGCGAGATCGTCAACGCCCTTTCTTACGCCGAGGCTACGAGAACACAGGTCAAGGTGACGGAAAAGTACCCCCAGCTGGCTGCCAAGCTTGCTGCGTCGGCAGCCGGCGCCGGCGGCCTTCGCATGGGCGCTTAGACGAGCGACGATGATGAACCGTGAAAATGGTTGTGTCCCGCGGTAAATTAATACGAAACAAGTTAAACACGAAAAAATATGGTGGCTGCGAAAGCATGTACGTGTACGATGGCGACGGGAGCTGCGAGCAGAGGGCGGCCGGTGTTGAGTAATTCGCTCATGACGACGGGTTGTCTGTTGTTCTTTTATTATGGCTTTCCTTCGTTCAAACCCGAACAAGGAGAATGGGTGCAAAAGACGCATAGGAAGTCTTGCTTTTTTTTCTTGTAATGTTTCTAGGGGCGTGGCACAGAAGGTCAGGTCATTTGTAGAGAGGGGGCGAGCTGCATCTTTTTTTTATTGTTTTCTTTTCTTGTCTCTTGCTACTGGGAAAAAAAACAAAGGCGCCTCTTTCTTGTGTACAAATTTTCTCTCTCTGCCTCTCTTTTGTTTTCCTATCATCACGTGTGATGCTATTTTTCTGCGTTGTTTCCATGAATAAAAAAACCTCTCTCACTTAACTGACGTTTTGCCCACCTCTGGATGTGTGCAAAAGCTAATAGCAGCTCTACGTATGGTTCATGTTTGGAAGATGTAGTGTGAATGGATAAATGGGTAAATGAAACTTGATTATCATCATCTTTTATGTACGACCACATGACAACATACATATCCTCGTCTGATATCTCGTTGGCGTAGATTACTTTCCTCCTCATTAACGCGTAATCGCCTGCCCGTGTAAGAAAAAATTACAGGTATTTCCGCCGATTCTTTTCTCGTCGTTTGCGCAGCCGTAGTTGCACAGTTTTTGGAATCGCCTCGATCAACATATGTGCGTTTCCATCATTAATGACATCCCCCCGCCCCCCAAGCCATCGCATCACGCCTTGGTTGCATTCTTGGTTAGGGTGATTCCGAGGGCGATGCCGAGGACGGTGGCGATGATGATGAGGACGACGATGAAGAAGCACCACCACTTGAGCTTGCGGCGGTTGCGGGCGCTCTTGTTGGCCTGGGCGACCTGCTGGTTGCCGGACTCGAGGTTGTCGACGACGTCCTGACCCTTGTTCTCGGCGTCGGCGATGACGGATTCTTGCTGCTCGACCATGGTGGCGAGCTCCTGGTAGAGGACGGCGAGTTCGGCGAGGGTCTGCTCAATGCGCTGGAGCTCGCTGTGGCGGGCGCGGACGTTGCCGAGGACGGAGGAGGCGTGGCCGGAGCGGTTCGTGCGGAGCTGCCGGCGAGTTGTTAGTTCTAGAGCTCTGGTTTTATGTGTTTTTCAGCGTCCATGGTTACGCGAATTTTGTCATGGATGCGAGGGACAGCTTCTGAGGGCTCGCGCAAGCAGGGAAACAATGCCAAGGTGTGCTCCAGTGACATGAAAGATGGAGCGAAGAAATCAACTAAAACTTACAGCAGTCTGAAAGACGCCCTCGTTACCCCAGTCGGTCTCGGCGGCCTGCTGGACCTCCTGCTCCGAGGCGTCCGGGTTGACGATGCGGTACTGGCGGGCGATCTGCTCCCTGTACTTTTGACGGTATTCACGCTCGATGCTCTGGTACGAGTCGAGCTCCGACTTGAAAAAGGTCTTCAGGGACTGCAGTTGTGTCTGCTTGGTCTTGCGCGAGGCGTCGGTGGTGCGGGCGAGGTCGCGCTCAAGGCCCTTGATGCCGTCCTTGATGGCAGTGTTGCGGATCTGCGTCTGGGCGACATACTGCTCGAGCTGGCGGTCGGCCTGCGGATCGGCGGCGCCGAGGGCGCGCTGGTGCAGCTGCCCGATGGTCTCAATGTCGCCAGTCAGCCGCGTAATGTCGCTGCGGAGCGACTGGACGCGCGCGAGGAAGTCCTGCTGCGACAGCGGCTGCGTGCTGGACGAGGATGTCTGCGGGTGGTCTTGGAGCTCATAGTTTTCTTGGGAGTACGGGTTAGGCTAGAGAGAATGGCAAGGGTCAGCTTTCAATCGTGGTTGGAGGGGGGCCGGCCAGCGCCGCCAAGTCCGGTGTGCATTGATGCTATCCGCACCAGTACTGAAGTCGGGCCTGCGCGAGTGCTGGGCAGAACGTGGTTTGAGCTGCAACCAAAGCTGCGCAAACCACAATTCGCGAGCGACGACGGAGCAATGTCGAAGGAAAGAACCTACTTGGCTGTCGGATTGACCGGCCTCTTGCGCAGGCGCCTGTTGGTACGGGTTCGGCTGGCCGTAGGACATGGTGATGGGCTGGCGGAGGCGACAAATTAAAACAACGCAGAGTTGGCGGCCCAGAGAGATGCGCAATTGACGGCGATTCAGAAGGACCGGTGCGAATCAAGTCAATCAGGGGGATGAAGAATGAAGAAGCCGGGAATGGAGGAAGATGCAAGGAGGAAAGTACGAGGCGGCGGGAGAGGCGGAAGTGGGTGAAGGGAAATGTATGTTCGGGTAGGTACCCTTTCTTTCGGAGAGGCTGTGGTGGGCTTGGGTGGTGTATCTTTGCCGTTTCTGTTTTTGGTGATGACGAACCAGACCCAAGCTAGATTGGATTAGTTAGTTGTTGCTGGTATGGGCGAAAGTAAGTTGGAAGTTGGCAGTGGTGGAATACCATATGAGCCAAAATCAGATGAAAGCAAGGGCAAGCTTATTAGCTAGAGCTTCAGAGGACGGGAATGCGGTACAACAGATACTGCTTTGTTATGTACACACATACCTTGGTTAAATACGAAGATGCCTTCAGCAAAGCCCACCCGTCTGCATGTGCATCTCAAGTCAGACCCATCATCAGCAGCAGGTCAATCCAAAAGCCAAGTCAAAATAAACAATAAAACAAAACCTACATTCAAGGCTGCCTGCCTGCCTGCCTACCTGCCTGCCTGATCGGCCTAGCGTCCCGCATTCCCACTGAAACAGAACATACAGAATGCTGTTCCGCTGCTGAGAAACAAGTTCACGCTAAAAAAAAATTAGAGGAGATGGATGGGCTCATAAGCCAAAAATAGGCCAACTTGACATCTGACACGCAATCTGCAGACAGGCATTTATTACAGCCCTGAGCTGCAGCTTCTTATTACAGCCCGGCTTCGCACTCCCCAAGTTGCCCTGCCTGCGCCACAACAAATCCGAGTACGCGCCATCCATCCAAACAAGGCTTGTGGCGGAGCGAGGCTTGGCCAATTCTCACCTCCAACACATCATCCGCACAGCCTCTCTACAGTAGTCATTTACCATCCGACGATGGCATTTTGCCTTCGTACAAGCAGTCTATTTCTATCCCTCTTCTTTTGTGCCTTTTGCCCTTGTTGGCTCTTTTTTTTTCTTTATGCGTCGTGCTAGGCTGGCCACTGGTCGACAGCCTGCCCGGCATCATCACAATCAAGCATCTCCAACAATTCGCCTCGCAGCAAGCAAATTATTTTACAAATCTTTATTCCGTTTATGCATTAGTTCCCCTGAAAATCTCCATCCATCCATCTTGCATGTATGAAATGTCGTCATTGTGCATCCTCCACCCGTCCTGATATCTCGGTGCCTGATGCTAGTGGCTGCCATCCATGCCTCACAGTGCCAACCAAACTCGTTTTTCCGCTTGGTCCGTACTGTTCGTTCTACAAAGCGCTTATCACAAGCCGATCATGCCTGCAAGCATAATCCCACACCGGGCAGATCACCTCGCATCAACATCTAGCAGCCTAGAGCGGAATTTCGACAAGTCGACAGATCATTCGCCTCTCTCGGCCTCGGGTATTGTATAACAGTCGCTTCTAGTTTATCTGCCCCGCTCATAGATAATTCTTCTTCTTGGCCGTCCGCGTGTACTGCGACAGATGCCACTCCACGTCACCATCCTTGTTCTCCAACGTACCCGCACGAATCTCAAACGGTCGCATCGTCATCCGAGGGCCGACCTCTGCCAGCTCCACGCTGTCGTACCCAGTCCGCACAAATACGTGATGCCGTACCTCGATGCTGTCGTCAATGTTCTTGAACGTTACCACGCGACTGCCCATTTTGTTCTTGCTTGTGATCGGCTCCCGGGGCGGAAACACGTGTTTCAGGACTTTTACAATGCGCTTGCCCAGAGGCGTCGTGAACCCGTCAAAAATGAGGTGCGGGTACGACTCGCTGACGGTACCGCGCACGCTGCCCGGGATGTCGTGCCGCAGGACGACATTATGGAGGGAAAATGAGACGGTCGGGCCATGAGGGAAATGCGAAAGCGTCATCGCCGTCGGTGTACCGCGGTGCTCGTGCAGCAGAATCACGTCCGACAGGCCAGACGCCTTGGCGGAGCGTACAAGCTCTGGCAGGATGAGGTTGCCACGGTTCAGGCGGATTGCAGTCGGTAGCAAAAGGCGAATCTCTTTCGCAAATGCGGCCAGTCTTGCTGACGGGTCGCGCGATGTCGTCACAAGAATGCGCGGGTCAACAATGCCAGACAGCTGGGCATATTCGTCATCCAGGTCCAGCTCCTCGGCCGTCGTCTTGTCTGCCGACTCGTCGTACTGGTAGTCTTTGCGTAAGGATTTATCGTTTGCAATACTGGGATCAAGTGGTCTGCCAGACGCAAGCGACGATCTCATCTTCGCTCTTTTTTCGCTAATTTCGGCATCTCGTAGTAGAACAGCACGACGGTAGAGATAGTCTCTCCGTTGCCTGGCTTGCTTACGCTGTGTCGCGACGGGTTAGCAATGACCTGTATCCCGTAGGTCAAAATCATCAATTACTCACAATCATCATTTTGGCAGATTTTCCGCGGCTTCTATACCTCGAAATTTCCAGTCTGTAAAAAAAGTCAAGATCAAAAAAAGAGAAGCTGCCAGCCAGAACTTTAGACTTTTAGGCGCTATCGATAGCGCTCCCGCTTTATCACGTGTATGTACGCAAAATGTCCCACCAAAGTAGCCTTGACAATTGGTGGACGAACCAAGGAAAGAAAGAAGGCGGGTTGGCGCATCCGCAGAGTTTCTCTGACTCTTACTCACAGGGAAAATCAAGTTTGTCTTTGTCTCTCGCAACTTGTGCAAAGATCCTATTGCCCTCCGAGCGCTGCTCCTGCTTATGCACACGCCACCACAGGCTCATTTCCATCTTTCCTCAGCCACCTTGCCCGCGATGATGTGAATCGCTTCCGCAAACGATTCGACAGCCTTTCTTTCACAGACAGCCCATCCTAGCACCACCCTCTGCCCCTAGAATATTTCTAGTAAAAACTAGTGCTTTGTGAGTCTTGGAGAAATACTGGATCACGCGTTCATTGGACTCGTCTTTTTTGTTTCACATTTTGCTTCGTTGCAGTGTTGTTGCTCGTGGTTCGTGCTGACCGTGGCTAGTGAAAGAAAAAACTACTATCGCGACCTCCCGACCGCGACTACAACCAACATGGAGGGTGCCTTCACCCATGTAGGCAATCACCTGATTTCCGACTCGGCTGCGGCCATCAACGCTGGAAATGACGGCCTGTCTACTCTTGACGCTGACGAGCGCCTCGTCTATGGCGGGCATGGCGACCCCGGTGGCCGCCGACGCGACGACGACGATGACAACCAGACTGAAGCCTTTGACGACGACAACGACAGTCTGGGAAGTATTCCCATTGACGATATGGTTGGATTGAATCTCAATAACGCCGAGGAGGAGAAGGAGCTTCCCGCATACGCATGCGCGTAAGTGACCGTTTACCCGCCGCCGTATGCATTAAACACAAGCTCACAGGTCACAGGTACTGTGGTATTCACGCTCCAGCCTCCGTCGTCAAGTGCTTGATCTGCAACAAATGGTTTTGCAGCGCCCGTGGCAATAGCACTTCATCCCATATCATCAACCATCTCGTCCGAGCGCGACACAAGGAAGTTCAGCTTCACCCCGAGTCCGCCCTCGGCGATACTATTCTCGAATGCTATAGCTGTGGCACCAAGAATTCCTTTCTGCTTGGATTCATTCCTGCCAAGTCTGACTCCGTAGTTGTGCTGTTGTGCCGCCAGCCTTGCGCGGCTTCGGCCTCCAACAAGGATATGAACTGGGATCCCTCCCGCTGGGAGCCATTGATCAAAGAGCGTGCCTTCCTCGACTGGCTCGTCAGCGCCCCCTCCGAAGCTGAGCAGTTGCGTGCGCGCCACATGTCTCCCAACACAATCGCGCGTCTTGAGGAGATGTGGAAGATAGAGCCCAACGCTACCATTTCCGATCTCGACAAGAGCCAGACCGTTGACGACGACCCCGATCCAGTGCAGCTGAAATACGACGATGCCTTCCATTACCAAAACATTTTCGGGCCGCTTGTAAAGATGGAGTCAGACTACGACAAAAAGCTGAAGGAGGCACAGTCCGAGGATAATTTGACCGTCGAGTGGTCGCAAGGGCTGAACAACAAGCACCTTGCCACCTTCAATCTGCGCAAAATTGAGTCTGGAGAAGTCAAACTTGCGGTCGGCGATGAAATGTTGCTTCGCTACAACGGTGGACTTAGAGAACCTTGGCAAGGCGTCGGCTATGTCATGAAGATTCCCAACAGTCAGTCAGACGAGGTTTGTCTGGAACTGCGCAAGACTGGAAACGACAGGTCCTTTCCTACGGATCTGTCCACTAACTTCTCAGCCGACTACGTCTGGAAAGCCACGTCTTACGACCGTATGCAATTGGCCATGAAGACTTTTGCCGTCGACGACATGAGCGTCTCTGGCTTCATCTTCCACACGCTACTCGGTCACGATGTTCAGCTGCAGCCAATGAAGTCCAACCTACCTAAGAAGTGGTCTGCACCAGGTCTGCCAGATTTGAACCAGAGCCAGGTCGACGCGATCCGTTCGGTTCTCCAGAAGCCACTCAGTCTTATTCAGGGTCCCCCTGGCACTGGTAAGACGGTGACATCTGCTACCATCATCTATCACTTGTCCAAGATGAGCGGAAACCAGGTTCTCGTTTGCGCGCCTTCCAACGTTGCCGTAGACCAGCTGTGCGAGCGCATTCACCGCACTGGTCTCAAGGTCGTTCGATTGACGGCCAAGTCTCGCGAAGATGTCGAGTCTTCTGTCAGCTTCCTGGCGCTTCACGAGCAGGTGCGAATGTCGGAGCACAACACCGACTTCGCCAAGCTATCGCAGCTCAAGAGCGAGACTGGCGAATTGTCCAGTCAAGATGAGAAGAAGTTCAGGCAGTTGACCAAGGCGGCCGAACGAGAGATCCTTAACAATGCCGATGTCGTTTGCTGCACCTGTGTTGGCGCTGGTGACCCCCGTCTGTCCAAGCTCAAGTTCCGTAGTGTCCTTATTGACGAGTCGACTCAGTCTGCAGAACCTGAATGCATCATTCCCCTTATGTTGGGCTGCAAACAAGTCGTTCTTGTCGGTGACCACAAACAGCTTGGCCCCGTCATCATGAACAAGAAAGCCGCCAAAGCCGGTCTCAGTCAGTCTTTGTTTGAGCGTCTTATGCAGCTTCGCCTTCAGCCCATTCTCCTCAACACTCAGTACCGCATGCATCCTTGCCTGTCAGAGTTCCCGTCCAACATGTTTTACGACGGCAGTCTGCAGAACGGTGTCACGCAAGAACAGCGCATCCGAAAGGACGTCGACTTCCCCTGGCCTGTGGCGGAGATGCCCATGATGTTCTGGTCCAACATTGGCAATGAGGAAATTTCTACGAGCGGTACTTCGTACCTCAACCGAACGGAAGCCTCCAATGTTGAGAAGATTGTGACACGATTCTTCAAGGCAGGCGTCAAGCCGTCCGAGATTGGCGTCATCACACCGTACGAGGGCCAGCGGAGTTACATTGTTACGACCATGCAAAATTCGGGCACCGCCAAGAAGGAGTACTACAAGAGTGTAGAAGTTGCTTCCGTCGATGCCTTCCAGGGTCGTGAAAAAGACTTTATCGTGCTGTCCTGCGTTCGTTCGAACGAAAACCAAGGCATCGGTTTCTTGTCGGATCCTCGGCGCCTCAATGTCGCCCTCACGCGTGCCAAGTACGGTGTGGTCATTCTCGGCAATCCCAGAGTGCTTTCCAAGCATGAACTCTGGTACAACCTGCTGACTCACTTCCGTGACCGTCGCTGCTTCGTTGAGGGCCCTCTAACCAACTTCCAGCAGTGCCTCCTTCAGTTTAGCAAGCCCCGATCGCACCGACAGAAGCCAACCAACCACCTTCCAGTGGGCGGCTATCAGAATCACAATGGACGGCTCAACGGCGGGTCGGGCACGATGCGCGACTTTGACTCTGGCTCCATGATGTCCTACGTCCCAGACGACGTCTCTTCCATTCAGGGCTCGACCTTTGGCGGCGCAGCACTCAACACGGCGTTCCCTCCAATGTTCTCCAACTTTGCCCCCGAGCATTGGCCTGGTCTGCCTGGTGTCGGCACCCAGGGCGGTCGCGGTGGAAAGAGCCGGGCACGCGCCGCAGAGAGCGTCGCGGGAGAGAGTGTGGCGAATTCGGAAACGACGGATGCGTCGTCCAGCATCATCGGCAGCCGCGGCGTGGGCCAGGGCGGCGTTAGTCTCGGCGCGGGTCTCCAGGATGCGGTCACTGGCATGCGCGCCATCTCGTATACGCAAAGCGATCGGCTGCGACAGTATGTCGAGAGTACTGGCTCGCGCATGCCCCCGGGCAACCGTTACGGCGGACGTCGCTACGATGACGATGAGAAGAGTGTCAGCACGGCGTTCCACAGCCAAGTGGGAGGGGGCTACGACTGAGCGACCACACGATCCAAGACGCGCATGTTTTTGCGTTTTGTGAAACAGCAGCATTCTTAACAGGTGAAGAACCAATCTTTTGCCAAGCTACAGCCAGCGTCGACGAAAACCGCCAACCTGTCGAGCTATGCAAAACGTTCATGGCCACATAAGGCTGCTCTTCCGACCAGGGCCAGGCATCGCATGTGAAAGGCACAGCGCAGCAAACCCCGGCAGAGGTGCGCGGCTTTTCCCGTGGTGACAAGATGCTTGTCGTTCCGCTGCCTCGTGCCTCCGACACGACGAACACTTGAACGGTCTTTTCAACAAGGACTGAGCCCCTTTACCCATGCGATAGCTGTCATCGGCCGCCCTTTTCCGGCTAATCTTTTCTCCCAGTGAGGCCAGGACTCCTTGAAGGTTCTCGCTCACAGGCTCAGCCGTAGCACTGGGAAGCAATATTTCAGAAGAGAGTCAGCGATGGCAAAGATGTTGATGGTTGAAGTGAAGGGGGAATGAAGTTTGCTGAGGGATGTAAAGAAAATTAGAGGAGATGTATCTAGATACTGCTGGCAAGTTGACTGGGGGTATGAACGTGGCGTGACGGTGTGACTGTCGGGCTGCGGTGTACCTGGATGGCTCCTTGCCAGTCTTATTGATAATTGACTGATATTCGCTCTTTATTTGCGGTGTACCGGTGGGGATTGTACGTGGACGTGGGTTGCTTGAGCGAGGTTGGAAAGAGATGCGGTCTAACAATGCGATGACCGTGCTAACGAGGGATGATGTCGATGAGGAGGCATGGTGTCAAAGGCGAGCTGGCAGGTTTCAGAGTTTGCTATGCTCGTACAATGAAAGTTGTCTCGGTTCTGGCAGGTGTTGATGTCTCGGCATTTGCTTTCTTGCCGAAACCCTTGCGCTTCCTCTGAGATGATCCTTTTCTCCGTCTTTCTTCCCAAGCCGCGACACCAAATTTTTCTCTTCCTCTCTTCATGTCCAGACTTTCCTCCCCAAGAGCCATTTTCTTCGAGTCAAACTGGAAAAAGTTTCAGGTTCTGAAATCTAACTTGCGGGACGGAACAGACTACTACATTTGCAACATCCATGGCAAGATGGAGTGCTTGTCGACTGGCCGGTCGGTCCCTCTTCCACCAGGTTGTTTGTCGCCATCTTTATTTATTTTTTTCGAATTCTATTACTATTTGAAATCAATTCTCCTCACCAATGGTACATGTGGTACAAAAGTAAACCACATCGCGTAGCCTCTCAAAGCGGCCTGTCCTTCCGAGCCCCGCGGCTGAAGTCCTTCAGCCGTACCGTACAACATGGTTGTAGTGTCATTCATCATGTCGAAATATTAATACTGGTCGGTCATCGCTCTAATGGCTCCCCCGCACGACTCGGCAACAGAACTTGCTCCCTCCCCCCGGTCATATCGCCAGCCACCCTGATCCCGGTCCCGACAGCCTTCTGTGATTCACCATTTCAGGTTGGGGTCTCTTACTTGCAAGCATGAAGTTTTTCAAACTCGTAGTCTGGGTCATCGCCGCACTTGTCGAGGCCAAGGCGTCTTCCTCCGACGAGATCCAGGAGCTGTTCGCCTGCCACGCGGCACTCATGGGCGACCTTGCTCGGCGAAGAAGCGACGACGTGGCCTTGTGCAAGTTGTGGGAGTGCCTCGACCGCTACTCAAGCAAATACGGTCGCTCGGAGGGGCTCTGGCCCTTGTCCCAACTCCTGCTGCTGCCCTGCACGGCCGTGAGGAACAGACCGGTACGTGACGCGGGCGGGGGGGGGGGGGGGGTTAGCTCCTCCTTCTCTCTTGCCCAGTCTTCCCTCTTGCTCTTGCTGTACATAGTCATGAAAGCTGTACTGGTACTGACTCTCTCTCGCTTGTAGCTGACGCCTGGGAACGGGCCGGCAGAGGTTGAGGAGTTCCATACGTGGAAGTCCTGCGTCCGGAAGCTGGGTCAGGAGTTTGAGGGGGCGGTGGGGGATCGACGGGCGGCGTGCAATGCCTTTGTCTGTCTGAGCCGGACAGAATTCGAGTTCGCTCGCGGGAGCGTCTATTCGGAGACGGTGGATGCCGTGGAGAGGATCTGCGTGTGATGCCTTCCGCGGGTGTGGATAAGATATACGCCGTGGGCTCGGTCGATTCGGCCTTGTCGGATCTTTCAACAGTTGTCGTGATTAGCCGAGCGATCGGCAAGCTAGTTGGGCTGGAAACTATGAGCAGCTTATTATTGGTCATCGTCGGGTTTACATTCAATTCTTGTCGGCCCCATGTCAGCCCTGGTAATGTCAGCCGAGTGAAGCAAGGCCCAAGCATCGCCATCCATCTCACTCGTCGCGCTCGGCCGCCTCCTTCGCTGCCGAGCTGTTCCATTTAATCGTATGCAATAATATACCCCTCTTTGGCATTCTTCAATAAAAAACCCCCCCGCCTCTGTACCATCAGGGTCAACTCGGCGATGTCGGCACTTCGCATGTATCGGCGCGGTACCGGAGTGTACTATGGCATATCGGTTTGCGCAAAACTACGAAGAAAACAAAACAACCAAAATTATCCAAAAAAAAATTACTTTTAACATGATTGGTCCAACCAAATACTTGCCCATTCCGATGATCGAGATTCCATCTACACCATTCAACAAGTCTTCGGCTCCGAGCATCTCGGTGGTGTCCGCGACGCCCCATAAAAAATGACATCGACGACCTACCTTTCCTTCACAACCAACTACCTCTATCAAATTTCATCTTCTCCTCTTCCAACACTCATTCCCTTGACCAGCCCCTTCCTCCCCCCCCTTGGTCCAATGACGATAAAATCCCCAGAAATAGCGACATAAGCAACAACAAACACACACACCCCGTCCAGCCATGGTTGCCTTGGTGCGCGGAGCGCCTTGCCCGCGGCTGTTCCTACGGTCCACCAAGACGACCACACCCTCCAAGACGACCGCCGCCTCGTCACCATCGCCTTCGCCACCGCCATGCCGGACCCGTGCCTCCGTCACCATGGGAACCGCACGCTGCTACATCGCCTACCACGTCGCCGCCTCGGCCTGCCTCCGCGCCGCCGCCGCCGTCATCCCACCCCAGCAGCAGCGCCGCTCGTTTCACCGCACCGCCAGCCCCCGACACGACGACCTCGCCCGACGAAACCACTACGAGCGTCTACAAGTCTCGCCGACCGCCTCCCCCAGCGACATCAAAAAGTGCCTCCTTCCCCCGTCCCCCCGGTCCTCCTCCTCCTCACCACAAAACTAACTCTCGCCCCCCTTCTCTCCGCAGATCCTTCTACCGCCTCAGCAAGGCGCACCACCCCGACGCCAACCGCAACGACCCCTCCGCCGCCCACACCTTCTCCCTGCTCTCCGAGTCCTACACCCTCCTCTCCGACCCCTCCCGCCGCGCCGCCTACGACCGTGACCACCTCCCCACCCTCCGCCACCATCACTCCCACCCGCCGCACGGCTCCTACCACTCCTCCTCCTCTTCTGCCGCCGGTGGCCGTCCCGCCTCCGGCCTGTCCAAGCGCCGCGGCACCTTTCGCGGCCCCCCGCCCTCCTTCTACCGCAACGGCGGCTGGGGCGCCCACACCGAGAAGCGGCAGCAACACGCGCACGGCGCCGGCGCCTCCCCGCACTACACAAACTACGAGGGCGCGCAGGACCCGGGCGGCCGCGCTCGCAGAGACGAGGACGAGATCCCGCCGCACTTTGACAAGGAGGCCCACCGGCGCACGCACGAGCACGAGGACGCCCGCCGCTGGGCCCGGCGGCGGCACCAGGCCGGTGGGAGGGCGCTGGATGAGGAGGGCGTCGAGTTCGAGCCGCAGGCCAGTCTCGGCGCCCACTTTGCCATCGTCCTGGGCATACTAGGCGCTACGGTGCTGGTGCCGGTATGGTACTGGAACGCCGTCAGGGGGCGGCGCAAGACCAAGGAGTATTGATGCCTTCCATTTGCAGTCGGCATCGACCCATCCTGTTCGCGGATGCGTTTATACGGTGCCGAGCCTGGCCGGTATTTCAAAGCAGCGCAAGCATGACTGACTTCTACCTCATCTGCATATACATAGACTTATAGACGGTGAACCACAATCATGAATAAAATAGTGAATCATCACCAGATATTCATAAAATCATACCTCGCACCAAAAAGAGACGCAACTCATCCATCCAAGGACATCATTAAATATTTTTCTTGTATCAACTCTACGTCTACATCCGCAAAATTCACGCATCTAGTAGGGTAGTACACGAGGCCGAGAAGCCTGTTCATTCATCGAGGGCGATTTAACCGGAGAAGGTGAAGCTAGCACCGAGCTGTCAAATTGTTAGTAACCAGTGTTGTGGTCGCAATGTTCAAATCCCCGTACCTTGTGGGTGGCCTGGTCGAGCTTCTGGGTATCGAAGGAGCCACCGAGACCCAGGGTAACACCCTCACGGAGGAGGACGTTGTAACCGACGGCGGCGATACCGCGGTCGTTGAGCTTGACCTTGGCAAAAGAGACGGGGTCAATGCGGTACTTGGATGCAACCTCGAGGCCAACGGCGTTGCCGGTCTTGGAGTTCCAGGTGGCCTTAGCACCGGCCTCGACCTGGGAGTTGACCTTGTGGTAGTACGAGGCGGCGAAGATGCTCAGGTTGTCGGTGGCGGTGACGGCGGCGCTGTACTGGGGCGCGGTGTAACCGACAGCGGCAGAGTAGCTGGTGATGGCGGCCTTGTTGACATCGTAGCCGGCCGAGGCACCGGCGAGGAAGCCCTCATGGCCAACAACGGCGTCAATGTTGGCAGTGGGGCCCCGGAGGAGGTCGAAGAAGGCGCGACCGTGGAATCCGGGCTGCTTGAAGAGCAGGTTGAACTTGGCGCCCTTAGCGGCGGTGGCAGGGAGGAAGTTGAAGAGACCCTCAAGCTTCAGGCCCTTGGCAAGAGTGTCGTTGACCTCGAGCTTGGTGTCGAGAACGTTGGCGGTGTTCCAGGTCTGGGTGAGGGTAAGGCCTAGTAAGTAGTGTTAGTAGGTCAATTGGTGTCGCTGTTGCGCAACGTATTGGCTAAAGTCGGTCGAGCCGCGAAGGCCATCGAGGAACTGTCGTCCGTGTTGCGCGCCAAATTCAAAACGTCGGGTAGTGGAACCATACCGGTGGGCTTGTCGGTGTATTTTCCCTCAATCTGAACGGCGATCAGTATGCCGAGTTATACGGCAAAACAAGGTTTGAGGATGGCAACTTACGGCAGCAGAGGTGTGCTTGTCGTGGCTGGACTTGCCGGTGACCTTGAAGGCAACGCCGTTGGGGGCGGTGTCCTTGAACTCAAAGGTGCTGGCCGAGAGGTGGTAGAAGTCCTTGTTCAGGAGCTGTAGACGCGTGTTAGCTTTTGACCCTTGTCCACATTGCCATTTGATGCATGTAGCTTGAAATGACGAGAGTAGATTGCGATGTTGGGTGCCTGAGCGCCCAAGAGCATCACTGCGAGGGTACGGGAAAACGCTGTCCTCAACGCAGCAAACGGGTAACACCGGGACAACGGGCAAATGGGGCTTCCGAGCTGGAAAAGACGAAAAAACATACATCGTTGGCCGGCTTGGCAATGTCGGAGAAGGCAGGAACAGACATGATGGCTGATGTGTGAGGATGTACGAGTTGGTACGAAGAAGAGGGTTGTCTGGATGGTGATGGTGTTGTGGGAGGTGAAGAAGGAAAGCAAAGCAAACAGGTGAAGCAAAATTGGCACAGCTAAACGTTGGGGATGCCGCCAGTGAGGAAAGTCCAATGTGATTGGCTGATCTTGTGCCTGGAACTGCACCAGCAACCAGCCAGCAGGTGCATGTGCCTGAGAATGTACCAGAGAGGTACCGGCAAACCCAAACCAGAGCAGCCCCGATATCAGCCGAGTAGCCGTTGCGCAACCCACAGGCAGTCTCAGCCACGTAACCACGGCGGAGGTTGTTAGTTCCATAGAATACTTGATACTTGACAAATACCTGGCCAGTGCCCCTGGTTACATCCACCCAGAAAGTGACGGAGGACCCTGGACAAATGAATAACAAGCCTAATAAAATACTCTAAAATTATTCATTACCGTATTATTGCGGATGACCATCACCACCTCTTTTCCCCTCCATGCACGCTTCCTCTCCACGTGGGGGGCTATTTCATTCGCTGGCAGATGGCCTTGTTATTCTGTCATCGGACACTTCCAGAAACGCCCCTCGACATGCCCATCTCTTCCATTCTCGTCAACAAGTTTTGCCATCGCAACAGAATCCTCTTCCATGAACAACCAGCCGGGCTTGCGAGCAACGCCGTGGCGGACTGCCCACCACCCCGCGCATCCCCAACAGCGCGTCCTATTAGAGGCCTCGTGACTACAAGACCCCTCCTCGAGGCAAGTCACACGCTCCTTTGTGCCTCAACAATAATTTCATTAAACGTCAAGGACGTGCATCATGCCATCTCCGAGTTTCATGTAACTTACCCACCCGCAGTAAAGCGTCTAGCTTCTCCAGTCTGAACTTGCCGCAACCAATGACCAACCACCCCCTCTATTGATGCAAATCTCACATGTAGACGCTGAGTATAAAGCCAGAACATTCCATTGTCAACCATGGTATCCATCTAACAAGTTCTTATTCTAAATTTTCACTTTTATCCGACTTACGCAAGCAGTCGACCCTCTTTGACCCTGGTATGAAACTCGTGTTCTCCTGCCCATCTATGCGGCATCGTTGTACTTTTGGTTGTGGGTGGAAATGGCTCTGTAAGCGAGTTAGCGACCAACAAATATCTTAGCGCTAGAGACAACGTCAAAGTCTCCCAGATACGTACCGGCCACTGGGGTCCGACTGCTTAGACCAAGTCGGCGTCCAGCGCATAACTGTCGACGCACAGCGAGGAGGGAAGTGCTCGTCAAACATCATGCGGTACCAGTATCTATCATCACGTTAGCAACTCGCGCACGTCGCACAATCTCTATCTAGCCACATACCCCTCCTTGGTGTCGGGCACATCGGTGCCCCATTCCGCCTTGGGGTTCTTCATCATATCATCTGTGACCTTCTGCTCGGCCGTGTCCTTGAGCGCATCGATCCATCCGTAGCCCACACCGTCCGAAAACTGCTCCTTTTGGCGCCACAGGATCGACTCCGGTAGGTACGGCGTGTTATCCGGCTCGTCCGTTGTGTCAAAGGCTTTGCGCAGAATGTACTTTTCCATGCGCTCCTTGTTGATCATCTTGTCCGCCGGGTCAATGTTCATCGTGGTTTCCAAAAACTATATCGGTTAGCTCGCACAGATGCCGGTGAGCGCAACAAGATACACTCACCTCCTTATCCAAGAACGGCACACGGGCCTCCAGACCCCAGGCAGAGGTCGATTTGTTGGCACGCAGGCAGTCAGCTAGGTGCAAGTTCTTGACACGGCGCACCGTCTCCTCGTGGAATGCCTTCTTGTCGGGCGCAGCGTGGAAGTACAGGTAGCCACCGAAGATCTCGTCGCTGCCCTCGCCACTGAGAACCATCTTGACACCCATGGCCTTGATCTTACGTGAGAGCAGGTACATCGGGGTCGAGGCACGGATGGTCGTCACGTCAAAGGTCTCGAGGTGGTAGATGACATCGGACAGTGCGTTGAGGCCGTCTTCAATGGTGAAAGTCATGACGTGGTGCTTAGTGCCAAGGAACTCGGCGACTTTGAGGGCAGCCTCGTTGTCGGGCGAGCCAGGCAGACCAATGGAAAACGAGTTGAGCTGTGGCAAGTAGGTAACGGTGTCAAGGTGGTCCTCGTCGTCAATACCAACGAGACCTTCACCCTTGTCAGCGTTCTGCGTGCCAGCGTTCTGCTTACCAGCCTCGATGGCAAGCTTCTTCAGGCGCAGTGTCTCGCGCTGCGCAATAGAGGCCACCAGGCTGGAATCCAGGCCACCAGAGAGCAGCACACCGTAGGGAACCTCAGCCATGAGGCGCTTTCGGACGGCCTTTTCCAGACCATGGCGGATGGCCATGTAGTCAACGGGGGTGGAAGGCACATTGGCGGGGTCCCACCACGTAGGCTTAAAATATCTTGTCGTCTCGCCAGTCTTGGAGTCGTAGACGTGGCCAGGAGGGAAAGCGACAATCTTGTCGCAGACGGAAGCCAGGCACTTGAGCTCGGAGGCGAAGTAGACGGCGTCGGGCTCGCTCCAGGACCAACCCTGGTAAAAGGTGGTGATGCCGATAGGATCGCGAGCGGCGATGACGCGGTCCTGGTTCTTGTCGTAGAGGACAAAGGAGAACATGCCATCGAGGTGGGCGGGAGCATCATTATCGTAGGCCATGTACTAGAAGCGCAGGTGCTATTAGCGGGCAAGCTCGCGTGCAGAGGGGCCACCTTTGCATGGCGGGGTAGCAGCTTCATACCAGAGGAATGATGACCTCGCAATCCGAGTGCGTCTTGAAGTGGTAGGTCTCCTTGAGGTTCTTACGGATCAGACGATGGTTGTAGATTTCTCCGTTGACGGCGAGGACGATGGAGTCGTCAGCGTTGGTCAATGGCTGAGCGCCAGACTCTGTGAGGTTCCATGTGAGCTGGGATGCCAAGGTGGGGGAGAAAATTCAGTCGGGCGACGTACCGACACCGACAATGCTGAGACGTTCATGGCAAAGAACTAGAGGGTCAGTATTGAGGCTTTCAAGATATTGAGAAGGTCAATTGAGCATACTGGTGCTGTTGGAGATGACGTTGCCGCCTGGGTAGAATTGTTAGCATCGTGGTATTTTTTGGTGTGCCGGTTGCGACCATGTGCCTCGACTCGACTCACTCCAATCGGGACCGCGATGACGGATTCTGGATCATGTCAGCGCGCTACAACTACAAGAGAAAAGACGAGGGGGGTTCAAAGAAGAGTCGACTCACTGTTTCGCCAGGCGCAGAGCCGTAGGCTTGAATTTATGGACGTCGGGATGACTACAACGGCGATGTTAGCAAATCGGCCCAAGCTTGTGACAGCTGCGCCATATGCAGAGCGCTGGAGGGGCAATACAATGCCCCTCAGTCGCTAGCCATAACAAGCAGGTCAGAGAGAGGGAAGACGGACCGGTAGCAAGCGAAAATGCCACACATGATTGAAGTTGCGACTGTGAGTTTGATTGATTGGGAAGAAGTGGAAGTTCAAGCACGATATGAAGGGGAAAAAAGGGTTTAAGAAAAGATTCCCACCAGTGACCGAAGGCGGCGTGGGGAACAAGGAGATAACCGCGTGCAGGAAGAAGAGTCATAACTAGCTGCATTCCAGGTTCCGGGTGGCCGCTGGGCCACTGGCCGCGGTAGGGGACACCAGCTGACTTGCCATAGATAAGAGATTTGCGCCCTGCATGTTTGCGGATTTTTAAACCAGTTTTTTTCTACAGCCTAGATTCTCTACCACCATGCACAGATATGGAGTTGGCGGGCCCTATAATTATACATAGCCTGTCCTGCGACTTCTTGTCTGAAGCTCAGTACCATCCATACCAGCAGTCCACTCACTGCAAACGGCCGACTTCGGATCAAGTCCTGCTTGGGAGGAGGTTAGTACACTGCTAACAAGGCCACCACACTAATAAATTTGGCACCCTAATACCTTACACTATCACTCCTCACAGCTCTACATCTTGGGCTCTCGATGAAGCTAAAATGAATGCACTCTGCCGTTCCATACCGAGTCCTACCGAATCTGATCCAATGTAACCTCCAGACGTCAATACTAGGCCTTGTCTTGAACCACCATCAAGCAACCCACCGCTTCAGCACGTCACCGTCTAGAGCGGTTATAAATGCGGCCGTACTCGCTCCTAACAAACGTCCATATCATTCTCAGCAACAAACGGATGCCTCTTCACAAGTCTTTACCTCTGCACCCTTTCCCGAGCCGATTCCCATCCTACCGTTCCTCGCCCAAGCTCCTTCGTATCATGCATGTATTCATTCCACCACGGAGCACCCGTATAACGCCTGGTATTTTGTTTCATGTTTGATGCATGTATATGTATTCCCTTGGAGCAAGAAAAAAACATCGCAAACCTCTGCTCCTCATGCCCACACCCCCTGCTCAGGGCGCCGGGTTCTCACGCACCACGCGGCGCACACGCTTCTCGTACTCGACTCGGTCGCGCTTGAACAGATTGTACGCCTCCGCTTGCGCCGGTGACTCGGGGTTCGGGTCGTTGAGTAGGTCCTGGATGCCCAACATGATTTGCTTGACCGTAATCGCCGGCTTCCATGCCTCCTCCTCGTTGAGAATCGACAGACAGACGGTGCCAGAGGGGTATACGTTGGGGTGGAACAGCGGCGGCACAAATTTGCCTATCCATGTTTTGTCAGCCATCATTTACTGTATACTGTCTCTAGCGAGATCTGCGACTTACACTTTGGGGGTTTCGTGGGATACTCTTAAATAGGCGCACGCGCAGTTGGTCAGTCTCGGTACACAGTCGTCTCGCGTTCAGCCTCACCGTCAGGGAAAGACATGGTCAGTTTGAACATGCCGCCTTCCCAAATTGTCTTCTCTTTTCCTGGCACGCCGCATTCCCAGTTCTTCAGGTCCAAGACACCCTCCTTCGTCCGCATCGGCCGCGCATAGAAGCCAAACGGGTGATCTCGTCGCCATTGCTTGCTGCATCGCGTGCGTGTTAGCAGGCCCGCGCGATCGCTGCAACAGTGTCAAATCCGGTCCTTACCGCTCCTCTTGTAACCTATTCTGACACAGAGCCATGTTTTTGTATTCGCAGGGCACGAGGCAGTCGTCGTTGGGTATCTCGTTGGGTCAGGCGAAGAAGAAAATCAAGAGGGTGGGACGTGAAGAAAACGTCACTCAGCGCAACAAACGAGGTCCAGCAGAGCAAGACTATCCGCCGAGTTGGAGAAGGAAATGAACGAGCAAATGCAGAAATTTTCACGCGGTTCTATGGGCGACGAAGGGCAGGCGGTGCCGATGGATTATTGCGTAATCTGAGTCGACAGGTCGTAACGAAGGGATTCAAGGTTGGATGGCAAGTGAATGATGCCTCACTTTTAGTTAGTCTGCCAACGCCTTGGGGTAACTTGTTGTTACAGCCTAACAGGAGGGGTCGCACCGCCACAAGCACCAGCCCCAGCGCTGGGGAGCAGCAGGTGGAATGGTCCTTGTTTCAATCTACCTGTATACTTCCTGTAACTGCCCTGTAACTCTCCGCCTAGTACTCCGTAGCGTGCCTGTAATAACGTGGGGCGCATGTTGCCTTACCATGGGCTAATCATCCCTAGTACCGTAGTTAGTACCTCTAAGTAACCTCGCCATTCTAGTGCGTTCCCTCGGCTCCGGCTCAACCACCCAATAACGACTCCCACAAAACCTAACCTTCTTGCAAAGCCATCCATATTCCATATCCGTAAGCCACACGCAGGTCTCAAATACGACGCATTTCATCTTCTGGGGCAGCCTTTATACGCTTCTTCAACAGACAAACATCCTGCACAGCAGGCAGCGCTCGACAGTCCTACTCCTCGTTGCATGTGGGGTACCTAATAACTCCCAGTCAAAGCTTGTGATACAACACACCTAAACACATATCCTCCCTCACCATGGACCCTACCGGTGCGGCATCGGCCAAGGCCGAGAAACAAGATGTCGAGATAAAATCTGCGGATATTCCCGCTTCTTCCACGCAGGCCGCGCCAGCGGCGACCGTCGCCGACGTCCCGGATCCGGATGAGGATGACCTAGATGACTTGGACGGTAAGCTCTCGGCTCAGCTTCTTTCACCAACCAGGAATCATGGTGCTGATTTTTGGCATGCAGATATGCTGGATGACTTTTCTACTGCGAAGCTAGACACAAAAAGGTCTGCAGATACGCCAACCACCCCGGCCGCTGCCCCTGCTGCTCCGGTCACCGGTGCTCCGGCGCCCGAAGCCGGCGCAAAGGTCGAGGGTGATTTCAACCCTGAATCCATGACGGAAGAAGAGTTATCAGAGCAGCTCCAGGCAGGAATGGCAAGTTTGCTCGGCGAGCTCGAAAAATCGGTAAGTGTGGCTCCCGCGCAACACCTTGTTCAAGCGACCCGAAACTTACTATAACATGCATCGCCATGAAAACAGCCAGAGATGAAAGCCGAGTTTGAGAGCATGTTTAAGGGAGTGGCCTCTGCCGTCGACGGTAACGCCGCTCCGGGCAGCGACGCGCCGGCCGCGGAGGAGTCTTTCCAGGACACGATCCGGCGCACCATGGAGCGCATGCAGACCTCGGGCGACCAGGCCACTGCTGCCGCCGCCGAGGGCGGCTCCGACGACTTCATGGCGGAGCTGCTCAAGCAGATGGCTGCCGGCGGCGGCCCCGGCGGCGAGGGCGGCGAGGAGGAGTTCTCCAAGATGCTGATGGGCATGATGGAGCAGCTGACCAACAAGGAGATCCTCTACGAGCCGATGAAGGAGCTGCACGACAAGTTTCCCTCGTGGCTCGCGGCGAACCGCGACAAGACGCCCGCCGAGGACCTCAAGCGCTACACGGACCAGCACGCGCTGGTCGACGAGATCGTGGCCCGCTTCGAGGCGAGCACCTACTCGGACTCCAACGCTGCGGACAGGGAGTACATTGTGGACCGGATGCAAAAGGTAAGGAATCCCACGTCAGGCTTCAAAACTTCGGAGACGACTTGCTAACTTGGTGGCGAATAGATGCAAGAGCTGGGCTCGCCGCCGTCGGATCTGGTGGGGGACCTTGACACAGCACAAGAAGCCTTTGCTGGCGCCGACGAACAATGTAACCCGCAGTAGTGCAGAGGGGGCAAAAATTAGAGTCTTTTATTTACATGACCAACGAGTCTCTTCTTCGTGTTGTTGCTCATTTGAGCATGTTGTGTCTTATATACCCATGTATACAATGGTGGCAAGAAATGATATGTAATGTTGCAGCCAAAGAAAATTTGCCACTGTCGTGGCTTCCAAAACGCTATGCCATTGCACCAAAGGAGGCCCAAAAGATCAAAATGAAAAAAAAAATCGAATATCCAGAACGCCCCGTATATCCTCCAAGGTATATGCTGTGTCACAGTTCCTCCATGTCCATTTCGTCCGCCAAGTCTGCCTGTTGTTGCGTCTGCATGACCTCGTCAATATCCTTGGCCGAGAGCAGTTCTTCAAATATGTCGTCGTACTCATCATCAGACAAGGACGGTGATATCGGGCGCGCCACCGGCGAGCGCACCTGCTGCTGATACGACGCAAACATGGCCTCAAGCTCGGCATCCTCGGCATACTCATCCACCACGCCGTCCACATCAGCATCCATGTCCTCGTCCACGTCCTCGTGCTGCCGCGCCGTCATCTCCGGTTGAAAGCTCGAGGCGTCCTCTATATCCGCCTCGGAGAGCTCCGGCGCGTCGTGCGACAAGCGGTCCATATCCGCGATCCAATTGGTCCTAAGAAACTACCCGACGCCTCAGTTAGCCACGACGGGGAGCACAGAAGCAGAATCAGCCGGAAGACTTACCTGTCCCTCAATATCCCGCCGCTGCCAGGCCTTGTCCTCGGCCTTTTCGCGTACGTTGCGCAGAAAGTTGGCGCGTCGCTGCTGCTGTGCGTCCTCACGACGGCGGCGTAGCAGCGGGTTGGCGCACGCGGCCGTCGCCCGCGCGGCATACTTGAACTTTGGTGCCGGTCGGATCGGTGATGACTGCGTCTGGCGTAGCGAGAATGCGTCGTCTTCGCAATCATCTTGCGTCCCGAGAGGCGAGGAGGCGCGCAGAGGCGAGGACGAGAGAGGGGACGGGACAGCGGGCCGGTGATTCCAGCTGGTGGCAAAAATGGGCGTTGGGGCCAAGGATAGCATGCTTTTGGGGGGGTTTTTCTCGGTCTTGCTTCCAGGCATAAAATAACGGTGATATATGAACAGTGGGATTATGACGGAGGTTGATGAAGATGGGGTGCGACAGCAATGGGATGGGACGGGATAGATGGACAGAGACAACGGTTGTGTCTTTTGTTGTAATGGGCTTGGTTCTTCGCGAAGCGGACGCGTAGACATGTCGCGCCGTCACGTGTAAAGAGGTAAATACAGCCAGCCAATGTCGAGCTTATTCTGCAGGTTTCAGTTGCAGCAACGATGCATAAATTAAAAATTAATGAGAGTACAATTATTCAACGATGCCATTTTCCTTCGAGTTATTTTCCCACGCCGAGTTTAACGTGACAAAAGGTTCTGAAGGGACGAGACGAGCAACTATCATTTAGTACCTAGTGGGTACCTAGTTAGCACCAAAATACCTTAGTGACCTTGTTTAGTGGCTCATTGTAGTGGGAGGTGTGCCTGTAGGTATAGAGAGTTAGAGCCACATCAAAGCCGACGGGGACGGAGACGGGGAACGACCCTCGGCGAATCACGGTGCTGACGCTACCAAAAAAAAATTGTTGAGTTTGTTGCGACACTCAATGTCTCTCTATTCGCTTCACATTCCGCAACGCAATTCGTAATTTTCCTATTATTTTCAGTGAAGCAGGAATACCATCAGTTCATCATCATTTGTGGCCGCTTGTCAAATCCAGACTACCGCTTATAGGATGATAGCCTCGGGCCCCGACGCCTCCTTGTAACGCCCCCGAAGAAGCCGACGACGAGGCATCATCACCCGAAAGACCGACCGGAATGAGCAGCTCCTCCTTTGCCGTCTTCTCAAGACGGCTTGTTTCTCGTCAATGGACCTGTACAACCTGCAAGAGCCAGCTGCCACCGTTTGTCAAGCCGACAACTGCGCGGTTTGGCGCCACCCGTCGCTTCGCCTCACCCTCGGGCAAGAATGGCTCGTCGCAACAGTCGTCGCCGCGCCGGTCGCGCAGGGCTCTCTTGTTCGCGTCCACCAGCGCGGCCGTCGGCGGTGTCACCGTTCTAGCCTTCATCGACGACATCAAGGGCGCCTACGAGGCTGCAGAGCGCAGCGGTCGCGTCGTTGCCGGACTCGCCATCTGCATAAACGAGTACGTCGAAAATAAACCAGGGGATTCGCATGCCAACGAACGAAACACTGATCGCAATACTAGCTACCGCACTACACTCAACCAGAGAGCTCTTATGGAGAACGATGACGAGAAGGAGACCGTCCTCAAAGCATGCCACAAGCGCTGCGCCGAGCGCACCTTGAAGGTGCTCGAGAAGAATGGCGGCATATTTATCAAACTCGGACAGCACCTCGTATGCGATTCCCAGGCCAACCGCCACCTATCCCACAACCAAAACTAACCTCTCCTCGCAGAGTGCCATGAACTACCTCTTGCCCTCCGAGTGGACCACGACTTTCATCCCGCTACAGGACAAGTGCCCCGTCTCGTCTTACGAGTCGATTGAAGATATGTACAAGTCCGACACGGGCGAGGACCTCATGGACTACTTCTCTGCCTTTTCGCATGAGCCCATCGGTGCGGCCTCGCTCGCGCAGGTGCACTTGGCGACAATCCGCGCCACTGGGCAGGAGGTCGCCGTCAAGGTGCAGCACCCGGAGCTGCAGGCGTGGGCGCCGCTGGACCTCGCGCTGACGCGGTACACGTTCCGCACACTGAAGCGATTCTTCCCCGAGTACGACCTCGAGTGGCTGTCGTCCGAGATGGAGGTGTCGCTGCCGCGCGAGCTCGACTTCCAGGAGGAGGCCGTCAACGCGCGCTCGATGCGCGACCACTTCGCCCGCATCCCGCACCTACCGCTCGTCGTGCCCGAGGTGGTGTGGGCGGGCCGCCGCATCATCGTCATGGCGTGCGAGGCGGGCCACCGCCCAGACGACCTCGCATACCTAGACGCGCACGGCATCGACCGCGACGAGGTGTCAGCCGCGCTAGCCCGGATCTTCAACGAGATGATCTTTGGCGACGGCGCCCCGCTGCACTGCGACCCGCACGGCGGCAACCTCGCGATCCGCAAGAACGACAGCGCGCAGGCCAGCCGCGGCATCCTCGAGCTGCTCCGCCTGCGCCGGCGCCGCCCCAACTTTGACGTCATCCTCTACGACCACGGGCTGTACCGCGAGATCCCGCTCGCGCTGCGCCGCTCGTACGCCAAGATGTGGCTGGCCGTCATCGACGGCGACATGGACCGCATGCGGCGGTACGCGCGCGAGGTCGCCGGCGTGACCGACGAGGACTTTCCGCTGTTCGCGTCCGCCATCACGGGGCGCGACTACCGCGTGCTCGCCACGCAGGGGTCGGTGCTGCGCGCGCGCACCGGCGACGAGGAGGCCGCCATGTCCACCTCGCTGCAGGAGGGGCTCATCGTCGACCTGGTCCGCCTGCTCGGCCGCGTGCCCCGCATCATCCTGCTCATCCTCAAGACCAACGACCTGACGCGCAGCCTCGACGAGAACCTGCACACCCGCCAGGGGCCCGCCCGCACCTTTCTGATCCTCGCCCGCTACTGCACCCGCACCGTCTTCTACGAGCAGCTCGACGAGGTGCGCGCCCGCGGCGGCTCGCTGCTCTGGCCGGCCAACGCCCTGCGCGTCGTCTGCGCGTGGGCGTCCCTGGTCAGGGTCGAGGTCAAGCTCGAGGTGTTTGAGCTCTGGCTGGGCGTCAAGCGCCTGCTGGGGATGCAGAGCGGCGTGGGCGCGCTGCAGTAAGGAGGGTGCAACCCGTGCGGGTGTACATGCGTGTGTGATAGAATAGAGTATACTTGTACATGTAGACATAGACGAATAAAAGCTTTATCGTTTTTGTAGCCGTTGGCGCAATGGCATTGATATATTGATTTGCCTCACTACCCTGTACCTTGATGCGCATTTTTCGCCGTGATGTGAACATGGCTACGCGGCGCAAATTCGCTCGATTTAGCCGATTCAAGTAAGCCCAGCTCATGGCAGTAACAGTTTACCAATTTTCAGCTGCGAGAAATATATTCAGAGTAAACATCCCGCTACTCCAAGTACCAGTGTCAAGTTCACAGCTTTCCATCATCCGTTGCTCCACAAAGGCAGTGTTGCCCACAACAAAAACCTGGTCTGATGCCGGGAGACCTTTATGAAGGTAAATAAATTCGCCGGGAGTAACATTGGAGCTGATCCCGCATCAGCATCTACATACGTAACAAGCCTTCGTGGCGTAGCTGGTTATCGCGTGAGTCTCATACAACAAATCACTGTAAAAAGTGCTGGTTTCGTATGACCTAGCCAACAGGCAGGGACATCTCAAGGTCATGAGTTCGAACCTCATCGAGGGCAAGTTATTTTTTTATAGTTTTCTTTTTATTCACTTTACTACTACCCTATAAAAAAATAATAGAAAAATACAAGAATAGTTGTTTAACAGTGTATTTTTTTTAACGGGTTATCGTTTTTTAGTAATGTTATATATAGACTGTGAATATAGCCGGATACATCAACTGTACAGGATTAATAGGATAGATTAGTTATAGGGGATTAAAAAAAATAAAACACTGTATTGCAAAAAAGCGTGATCCCGCCCGGGCTCGAACCGGGGACCTTCTCGGTGTTAACGAGATGCCATAACCAACTAGACCACGGGATCCGTTGTTTGCTGTTGGAACGACCTTGCCTATCTGCCACTAAGCAGGTAGCCAACCACAATGTTTTCAGTTAAAGCCATATTCTTCTGAATCTACGTTTGTTACGAGTATTAAATAGAATCGTATCCTTTGCCATACCAAGTCAATATCAATCGATTTTACTTATACGAGAAGTATGAACAACATGCCGCTGTAAAAGACTGCGAATGCCAAACGCCATCCCATAGATTATCCGTACCCCAACGCCAGTGATACCCAAAGTTAACCCTAATCCTTTAAACTCCGAAAATGTAGTGTTTGGCACTCATGCAAATGTGCCACGGCCTAGCAATCCTGCCATCATCCCCCGTCTCTTCTCCGCGCTCTTCATCTTCTTCTCCTCGCGGCGGCGCTCGCTCTCCTTGAGGCGCGCCTGGCCCTCGTTGATTGGCATCGCGCGACTCACCACGCCGCTGCGCTTGCCCGCCGCCTTCTTGATCTGCTTGTCGTCGCCAAAGCCCGCGCCAGAAGCAGAGCTGCTCGACGTAGTGGTGCTCGTGGTGCTCGCCGTCGCTGTCGACACCATGGACGAGTTGGTCGTCGCGCGGCGCAGTAGCGGCGGGACCTTGAATGCGCTGCTGGACGACGCCGAAGCAAACGCAAAACGGCCGCTGCTCGTGGACACGTTGGAGTTGCCTCTCTTGAGGCTGATGCGGTTGACGATGCCAACGGCTCCGTGTGGTGGAGAGCGGTTCTCCTTGTCGCTGCTGCGTGGTGCGCCATCTTCCCCTTCGCTGTCGGAGCCGGCCTCAGTTGCCGGTATCAACGAGGCGTCGGGCTCCTCGAGCAGATTAGACAGCGTCTCGCGGACCTCACCAATGTTGGAGGGCTTCCTGGAATTATTGGCCCTGCGCATGTTGGCGGGGGCTCTACTGCTTTCGCCACCGGTAGGTGCGGCGGCCAGAGGGGCGAGGGCCTGACGAGCGGGTTGCTTAGGTTGGCTGTCGGGAATTGTCTGTGGCGCGGCATTCTGCAACTCGGGAGCTGGGGACTGTGATGAGTCACGCTGCGAAGGCGACTCGACAATCTCTAGAATATCCATCTCGTCATCGCCACCACGGTCCTCAATGGTACGCAGAAAAGCCTGGTTGCCCGGGTCCTCGGCCATCTTCTTGACGCGCTCATCGGAAAAGAGCGCCTTCTGCATCTTGGCAAATTGGCGGCGCTTCATGCGTCGGCGCGCCTCGCCATCGTCATCAGAGTCGGAAAGGTCATAATCAGCGCCACGCTTGCGGCGCAGCATACCGGTGGTGATGTCCTTGAACAGCTTCTCAACCTGCTGCTCATCCTCTGCACGGGCACGGTCAGCATAAAATGCAGCTAGCTTGCTGTCGTCGGCATTGTTCGCCGTGGCGTCGTCAATCATCTCCTGGACAGAGGCGTTGGACTCGTTATCTGAGTCTTCGCCGTCAACGCCGCCGAGACCAGCGTACTCGTCATCAGACTCCATGGCTTCCTGCTCAACCATCTCCTTGGCCTTGCTCGTTTTGGCGTTGAAGGCGTCTGTGAGGCGACGTTTCTCATTTCTCTTGGCCTGCTCTTTCAGTTTGGTGAATGCATCTTGAGGAGCAGTCAAGGCCTGGGTTGGGATAGGCTGAGTAGGCTCGACAGCCTTTTCGACATCAGCCTTACGGCGAAGCTTGCCTCGTCGTAAAAGCGGCGATGCCTGTGGGCCATCTTCCATGGTGCCAGCAATGTCAGTAGCCACGGTAGAGAAGGGTGGCTCGACGAAGCGATCCTTGAGGGGTGTGTATGTCTGGAAGCCACCATCTTGAGACAGCTCAATGGTCTGAGATTCGTCTAGGTAGTCCCGCATGAGGCTGTCAAGCCCGTGCATCTGCGATTGTGACATGTTGAGGCGAACCATGTTTGACTCGTTTTGTGTCTCAAGAGGCTGCGAGTTCTCAATAATGTTGTCGTCACAGTGATCGATGGTTGCCGAAAAGTTGGACTCGGGAAGCTGATCGAAATCGGGCATCATGGACTGCGTAGGGCCGTTGACGACACCCATCTGGCTATCGTCCATGGTGCCGGCAAAGATCTGGGTCAGACCAAGACCGGCAGCTCCCTGGACAGGCATACCGGGAATAAAAGTCTTCTTGGCAGATCGCAGAACAGAGCCGGGGGCGGAGCCGTTGCCGTTTGCCGCAACGGGCGAAATCTGGTCGGTGGTCTTGATTGGCTTGGGTGTGGCTTTGATCTCCGTTTCGCCCTCGTCGTCTGAAAGCACTGCATTAATGTGTCTGGCTCGTCTGCGACGGGCTTGCACGGCAGCTTCCTCCATCTGCTCGTCATCGTCATCGTCGGCCTCGGATCCCTCGTTTCCATCCTCGTTTCCATCCTCGTCCTCAGCCTCATCATCAAACATGGGGTTGGCCGCATCGCTCTCATTATCAGCCTCCTCGCCCTCGTCTTCTGAGCCAGAGAGCTCAATGGCCTCAGCTTCCGCGTCATTTTCAGAAGCCTCATACTCATCATCGCTATCATCCCATGCGAGGGGGTCGGCGGCGGCATTATCTTTCCTCTCCTTCTTAGCTGCCTCGCGCTCTTGCTCCATGAGACGCTGAACTTCTTCACGAGCCTTGGTCACGATATCTTCCACCTCTTCCATCTGCTTTTCCCGTTCCTCCATTGTCTGGACAACAACGCCTTTCGACTTGAGAAGCTGGAGTCGACGTTCTCGCTCCAGCTTTGCCTGCTGTCTTGCCCTTTGCTGAAGTGAGGCCTGGAGCTCGATGTTGGTGATTCCCACCGGAGTCTTCTTTCCACGTCCTCGGCTTTGGTCTGGGGATCGAACGAGCGCAAGAGCGCGCAGGACCTGCAGCGAGTGTGATCCTTGAGCGGTTTTGAGGGGAACATTATCAAAGACAGCTTTGACCTTGTCTTGAACTGTAGCGGTAATTTCGAGTTCATCATCGGGCCCGGCAGCAAGCGTCTTAATCAGGTCAGGAAGACGGACATGGACGCGCTTCTTTGTCTGATTGACCTCGGCCAGTTGCTCCTCAGGAATATCAATAGCTTTACCCTTGCCCTTGTCGATAGGTCGGGCGCGGGGGAAGCTAGAAATCTCGTCTAGAGTGGGCAGATCCTCGTCATCATTGTCATCGGTTCGAATAGCGATGGGAGCCGCCGTGGCAGTCTTATCGGACGGGGGAGAGCTTGGGGGCGTGTCAACGTTGGCCATTTCGACATCCGACTGGGGAGTAGTCGGGCGGCTAGAGCTGGCAGGCTGGACGATTGGTTGGGGAGCCAGTCCGACCGGCTTAAAATTGAACCTCTCAAAGAGACTACTCTTTGTGAACTTCTTTCGTGTCTTTGCCTCGTGAGCCAGCTGCATGCTTCGGGCCATGCGCTGCGTCTCGCGGTTCATCTCTTCGATTGCCTTTTTGCTGGTCTTGCGGGACGGGCGGACCGACTTTTGCGTCAGGGTGTGGCCACCCTCGTCGTCGTGAATGTTTGATGCGTCGGAGTCGTCAGAGTCGAGCGCGTTGAGCTCCGAGGACAGCTTTTCTTGACGCGCGCGGCGCTCGGCCCGCTCGGCTTCTTCCTTGGCCTCGCGGGCTAGACGCTCTTGGCGCTTCTTCTCAACGAGGGCCTTGAAGCGGTCTGACTTGACGGCGGGCAGATCATCGCTGTCAGAATCCGAATTGATATGCTGCGGGCCGCGAGACGGCGAAGAGCGCGCTGGAGAAGAGACGAAGAGGCCAGGGCTAGAAGGATTGCGTCTGTTTTGTTGCGGAGACTGCTGTTGCTCTGGGGTGGGTTCATGAGCCGGACGACGCTGCAGACGACGAGGCGCCACAGGTAAATCATTGTCGTCGTCGCCCTCGACATCATCCGTTATGATATTTTGTCGCTGCTCGTTTTCGCGTTCTAGCATTTGTTTTACGCGTTCACGCGCGTTTTGCGGCTCTTTATTGCTCGGGGATGTGCTGTTCGCCTGCATACGAGCTGCGAGTCTGCCTCGGGGCCGGATCTCGACGTCGGATTCGCTGTCGTCGTCGTCGAGCTGTGCAAGCGCCGACCGGACCGAGGGCCGAGCAGCCTGTTTTAAGTGCGTAGGAGCGCCACCTTCCTCATCACTGCTGTCGACAGTAGCGAGAAGAGCCCTGATTTTCGAGCGAGGCGTCAGCATGGGAGCTGGCGAACCCCCGCGAGAGGAAGCGGGCGAGGACGGCGCGGACATGGCGCGTGGAGCGGGTGTGGGTGAAGCAAAGAGTACAGTGACTGCTTTGAAGATTAAATATTGGGAAGGGACATGAAGCAGGTAGTGGAAGAGATTGAAATCAAGGTTTCAGTGCTGCATTGGGATGGAATCAATTGATGGGCTGCTGTTGGGTGGAAAGTATGAAGAAGTAGGAGTAGTAAGTGCGGGTGGGCTTAATTGTATGTGGGTGGGTGGTGACACGCGACGCGGTGAGCCCATTTGGCACGCGCCGACGCATCGGTTGGTGGGCCCTTTCGCGTAAAACACTTGCTCGTCAATTAAACATCATCTCCGTGTAACATGATGCTTTTCTAATGACTTGGCCGTGTATTAGCAACATAATCACATACTGTAGAGAAAATATTCACACATGGATACATGAAGCATGGCAAAGTAGTGTATTGACGTGCAGCCAGGTCCCGGACTTATGCTACTCTACCAATTTTTTTTTTCTTTGACATTTTCCATTTTTTTTTGTTCAATTTCCCATTTAATTTTTTTTTTCAATTTTTTCATCATTGAAAGAAAGACATTAAAGCAGCCATTTTCAAATCCCTGCGCGGCGTAGTCAGTAGAAAAACACAGTACTGACTTAGAACAACTTGTGCTCGAGCGTCATGTCCGACTCGGGCTCAAGACCAACACAAGCACGGAAAATGTTGGTCAGGGCAGCGCGCTGTTTGGCAAGAGCGTTGACGACCGGGGTGCCAGGCGGCGTCAGGGGAGCCTTGAGCATGTAGCTCAGAACGCTCAGAACACTGTGGAACTGCTTAAAGTCGCCCTCGGCAGACTTCCACTGAATACGGGTCATCATCTCAGCAATGATGACGAGGTCAATGATGAGGGGCGAGGCCAACAGAGAGTCCTCGCAAATGTTGAAGAGGGATATGGTCTGGTGGCCACCCATAAAGATCTCGGCATAGTACTCATCTAGAGCACGCTTGTTGTCGGCGACAGCAGGCATGTACTTGATGACGACGCAGTGGTCGGGGTGCTCGCCCTGCTTGTAGAGGACAGAGTTGGCCTCGACCATGTCGTCGACGACGTTGGACTTGGAAATCTCCTTGGAGCGGAACTGCTTCTGCGAGCTCAGGTTCTTGCCGTCGTTGTTACCCAGGTGGTTGTAGCTTGCAATGGAAGTGAGCTTGATGCCAGCGTTGATGAGGAAGTCGACAAGCGCAGACTTCATCTTGGTCTGGCCGGATTTGAAGTCATCACCGCCAATAAAGGCGTTGTGTTTCTCAGCGAGCTCAATGGCGCCGGGAACAAATGTGTTTTGGGGAGAGCCGTTGATGAAGGGAGTGCCCTCGAGGATACAGGCGACGGCGAAGATGGTCGAGGGAGAGACTTCCTCGTGGCCCTGCTCGATGGCCTTGAGCAGGTTGTCGGCGGTGTCGTTGATGCCGGGGACCAGGTCAGCGTAGCGCTCAGTGTTCGCAGTCCACATGACGATGACCTTGTCGAGGGCATTCCTCTCCTTGAACTGGCGAATGTCGGTCTGGATCTGCTGGACGTGAGCCATGCAGGCCTTGCTGCCCTCGAGGACGTTGTCGGCACGGTCCTCCTGGTTGGCAGCGATGAAGTCGGGGTAGTAGACCGAAGGTAGGGGAACCATGTCGACCATCTCCTTCTTGACCTGGGCCTTCAAAGTAGGCTCCAGGACCTGAGCGCGGTCCATGGCGTCGGCAAGGTTCATCTTGCTAATGTCCCAGCCGCCAATAGTAATGTCGTTGGGGTGGACCATGGGCAGGATGTTGTGGAAGGGAATGTTGATCTCCTTGCTGGTCTTGGCGTCGGTGCCGAGTTTGAGGGTCGAGCCCATGACGACGGAGCCGTAGTAGTTGGACTGGCGAGGGCCTTCCTTGGTCTCCCAGCTGAGGTTGCGACGGTTGGCGAGGATGCCAGCAGTGACGGTACTGCCGTTGTTGCCGCCCCAGCCGACCAGCATCATGCCAATCTTGGGGACCTTGCGCTCGACCTTGAACTCATAGGGAGTCTCCTTGGGAGTGGCGATAAAATTTCCGCGGGCGTCCGTGTCGACGCTGGTGGTGCGGTAGGTATACTTGGATCGAATCTCCGAGTCGGTGTACGTGACGTTGGGAGAGTTGACCTTGAAGGTGGGTGCTACGACGCTGGCAGCAGGGGTGCTGCCAGCGTCAACCAACCCGTTCGAGGAGCCGTTGTTGGATTCCGCGTGGGGAGCCATGGTAGACTAGTTGATTTAAGGCGGAATTGGCGAGATTAAGAGGTGCTTGCGGGCTTCTTGAATTGGCAGTGATCGATTTACTGGGTTTCGATCGAGTCCGATGCTCCTCCAGTATCGGCTGAGCAGCGGGCTCCTGCGAACGGGTGGTGAACCCTAGGAGGGGGGTCAGCAATGGCCCTGGAGACGGAGTGCATAAAAATTAGTTATAGAGAAATCTACTTACGAGTTGAGGAGGTTGGAAAACGTCTTGGCGACTTTGAGCGACCGAGGAAATAGATGCCCCGATCAGAAGATTTGTGTGTATTTTTAGGGTGGGTTGAAACGGGACTGGTCTGGCGAGATGCAATTGACGACAAGACTGGATTGGGTTCGGGAAATGAGTTGTCGGGCGGTCAAAAAGACTGCAGTTTGTTATTTGCTGTGTGATTTGCTGGTGATTTGGTTTGTGGGTGAAGAAAGAAGAGGTCGGGAGGGAACGGGGAGGCTCGGGGGCTGAGTTGATATACCACTCCGTACTAGTGAATTGGTAGAAGCTGCATGTAAGGGCCTTTTGGAGCTTTTGGAGGGGCTCAACCTTTTTGGTGCTTGACGGTCTGCATGGGAGCATCGGATGGGGCACAAAATGGGGAAAAGTGCGAGAGGGGTACCTCTCTGGTGGGCTATTTGTTAATGGACGGGAGGTACCTCGCTAGCAGAACAGGACAACGATCCGCAGGTACTGGTGCCTCGTGGCTGGCAGAACTCCTCGACAGCCCCACGTTACGCCAAATTGCGAGTTGATCTCAGCCAAATTATATGGGTAGATGCTACCTGTACCTAATAATGTCGCAGTTGGTTAAGCGGTGAACCTGCAGCCAAGCCCAAATCCCGGTGGCTGCTACCTATGTACCTACCTAGGTAGGTAGTTACAGTGCTGGACAGGCTGTACGGGACTGGCTTGTGCTCATGATTGCACTATTGATTTTGTCGCTACCTGTGACCAGGAATGCGTAAAATTATTAATATTGACTCGAGGTAACATTTCATAGGCCGAAGGAAAAAAAGAACAGAGTAGAACAAGCCGCTAGTTCAAGAGACAAATTGGGCTCGGTTCTGGGGCATGATTCCGCCTGTCAATGGCGGGGTCGAGGGGCAGAAATCCGAGGCTCTACCTAGTACAGACTCGCACCACCATGCTCAATTCACCAGCCTGGCCCACGGGTTCATTGCGATGGGTTTGGACATCCTATCCTCTATTTCATCCATTGAGTCGAATCTGCTTGTCCTTGTCTGCTCTTCCAGTGCTGTATACCTTGCCCCAAGCAGCCACGCGACCACCACGATACCCCTGCTCTCACTGACTTATCGCTGATCACCGCCCCAACACTTCTGTCCTGTTCACCACGAGAATATCAAGACAGACGACGTGCCGCGGCAAACAGAAGCAAAGCGATTGTTGGCAGATCAATGCCACTGCATATAAACCAATCCTGCCAACTATTATTAAGCAACGTTCGATCCGGCCTCAATTATTCTTGTCCCCCCCCCCCCCCATCCTCCGCCATCCTCGGTTCGGCTCGGTTGCCTGCTTGCCCCATCCCATGCCTGTTGTCAATGCACTAATAACATAAGTAACATAAGGGCCGACGCTGCTTTTTTATGCCGGGCCGATTTCCCGTCCTCATCGCGTGTCCAATGGCCATTTCGAGCTACACCTTCGGCTACAAATGGCATTATTCCGCCTGGCTACTATTGGTACATATTCAGCACCGTCATCTACGCAACTCCAAATGCGCCGATGTGCCACCTTGCTTCGATTCCTTTTGCACCATTCAGTCCTGCCTGTACTGATGCATTGTCGATCACCGCCCTCCTGGTCCTTGCCGAGACCAGCGCCATCTCCCATGCTTGTAATCGCCTGCGCCCCGGACCTATCAACGGCTTCCTCGTCCCCAGCTCGCCAGGTTCAATCTATCGTGCCATCCTCAGGTACCAATTTGGCGGAGCGACTGGCGCTGGATCTGGCTGGTCTGTGGCGTCCGCCTATGCTGGTGGGCCACAGGCCGCGTCACCACGGGATGGTGTCGCTGCTCTGAATCAATCACCATTATAGCACGATATTCTTTTTGGAAGTAAAAGCTCTTGCAACGTCATCCGCTATGTGGGCGGATGTGGAAATATGCTGTGTGCCATTTTTAGCAGCCGACAAGCTGTCACAAAATAGAATGCTTACTGTATCGTCGGCAGGCACATCGTCCCCCACAGTTGCCGTGCCATCTTGAGATGGAATAACCGAAGAGATCTCATCTTTACGGGTTCGCCACGCCCACATTCCCGAACCAACTGCCGCCAGCAGTTGCCGGCCTCAGAGCAGCGCTTGGCATTGCCCATTCACGACACAGTAACCAAGTTTTGGTTACGTACTGTTCTATTCTGTATCAAATTCCCCATTGAATCCTTGGAACGGAATTGTAAAGCAAAATCTTATTTAATGATTATGGTATCTCGATAATGAAACGCAATGCTATGCATGACCGGCTCAGCACCAGACCCGCCCAACCTCCCCGAAAACTTTAGAAAACAAATGAGAGAGAGAGAAAATACAACAAAACTTCATCTCCGTCAAGATAAGCAGGCAAAACCTGCACTCCAAGGAATCCTGTGCTTCGGGATGTGGGGGGTTTGCCCACATACGCCCCCTCGCTCTGACACGTCCAAACTTTAATAAGTCGCGTGAGCCCATATCCCGATAACAAACTCAAGTCGCTAGGTCGCCGAAGAATCTGCCAGAAGCCGCATCTCTTCGTTGTCCTTGTCCTTGTCGTTGTGGTGTCTCTCTTTCTTGTCCTGTTCCCTTCCGTCCGCCGCGCCTACATCGGGGGCATGTCCGGGACGCAGGTGCCGATGCAGCCCTCGTAGTAGACGCCCTGGAAGTACCGCTCGCAGTTGGGCGGCGCCGTGCACTTGTAGCGAGCCGGGCACGGCTCCGTGTTGGACCCTGTGCCGCAGCGGATGGTGACGGGATCGCGATCCGGGCGGCCGCCGGCGGCCACGGGGATCTGCTGCGGCGCGGCGGAGGCGGCCGCGCAGAGCACGCAGAGCACTGTTGAAGTCTTGACAAGCATCTCGGTAAGGCGTGTGTGTGTGTGTGTGTGTGTGATGGATGGTTTTTTTGCTGTTGGTGGAGGTGAGATGGAAATTGTAAAAAAGAAGAAGAAGAAGAGGGGGTGTAAAGGGAAGGGGAGGGAAACTTTTGGGTGGCTGGTAAGGTTATAATAAACGTGCTCCTCGGGGCTTGCGTGGCCTTCAATATTCTGGCTAGCTTTATTTGCGAACGGGCCCTCGCCTGCAAGTCTATAAAATGTCGAGGGGACAAAAACGCCACAAGAAAAGCATACGTTATCAGAGGCGTCCCTTCCCGGCAACGCCGGAATCGAGAGCTGAGTTGCTGCCCGAGTCGCGAGATTCCTCCAGGCTTAGCGCCTGCTGCTACCCGTGAGTAGTGTTAAGACAGCTGAATTAGCTAAGGCATTTCGAGGGCCGCTCTCTTGTTTATTATGAAATTTTAGGGAGTGTGATGAGTTAATCCTCGGCACTGGCTTGCTCTTGGATGCAGCAAGACATCTGTTGGCTTTGAGGACATGGCCGGTTCCTAGGCTTGATATTGCTTACATAGCCAAGAACTCCCCCATGCTCTAATGGGTCGTCTGTATTTGTATCGAATAACAGTGGCTATTGTTTTTATAAGTAGATTGCGCTCTACCATCTCTGAAATGCATAGTGTTGTGGCTGATGCGGTGCCTCGTCGATGTGCTAGTCAGTCACCGTTGAGCTACTACTTCGGTTGTTTCTCGTGGATGGCATTTCTAGTCTTCCGGTACCAGTGGCAAGTCACTAAAGTTTAGATCAATCAGTTCAACAAATGAATCCATTGTGGAGAGAATCACAATCGTGTACGCCATTTCGAGATGCCCGACAGTCATCCCGCCGCGACCTATCAAAACACATCTCATTCATCCTTGATGACCCTTACTCTTGCATAAAAGGGCGCATATACAGCCCCTCATCCTAAATTTTGCCAGCGACGGTAGAATCACCCTCGTTCAATGCTGCATTGCCACCTGGGAGCAGCACCCCAGGCCCTACCCGGCAGCCCAGCGATTCGGGCGTACTCAAGAGCCTACCAACCGCTTCCAAGCCATCAATCCCAACTTCCTCCTTGGTTGGGTGCTGTGTTAACGGTGTCACTCAAGTTGAATTGGTGCATTGCGGAGCTGAAATCCTACACCCGGTCTACGCGCATCTGCCAACGCGGCCTTGGCGTGGCTGAGCCGCCCGATGGGATATTAATAGCACAACCTGATTTGGTCCAGCTCTCGCAGACTGCAAGTAACATGAAGCATGGCATATTGGTAGACGCGCTACCCAGTCGCTATTTCGGACTGTTTCTCCGAGCCTAGGCACGGAAATTCGGCTCCGAGGGGAGTTGCTTTTTTGCATGGGCGGACCGGATCGGCGAGGTGGAGTCCCTGATCGGAGCCGATGGGCCGGAGTCTATTCCACAAAAGGCCGGAGGCGGCCCAATGTCGTCATGCGCCAAGCCAAGCTTCCTCAATGAAGAGGAAGAGAAACCCCCGAGATCTCACGGGCCACAGCCTTGCCGCATGCACGTGAGCCAGCCATGATTTTTACTGTCATGTCTCGTGTGTATGCTGAAGAAACGGGGGGAGAAAGCAGCTCGTCAGAGGCTTGTTTCACCACTGCCCCAGAATCCGTGGGGTAGCGACCACCAGAGTAACCTGATTGTTGGTTGTAAATTCCCCAGATGACGACATGCAGGCCGGTACCATACCATCTGCCGCCTTGCCGTCTCTCACTACTGAGCCTGCCCAGGATTTTGTGAGGCAGGTAGCCTCATGGGCGGCATACTTGGACTTGCAGCCTGTCACGGCAATGGCAGTCGTTGGGGGGATGCTTGTTTCGACCTCGACGGGCAACAACAAGCTGATCGAGAAAGTGTGCTATCCAAAAGGGAAAAGATTCTCCGTCAGAATCCTAAACAAGCTCATGGCTCGTAGAGGGTCGGCTATCTAAGCGCTGTGCCCTCGCTGGCAACTGTTCTAGTATGGTGATACCAGCGTTTTGGGTCCTATGTCCAGGTTGCCCACGGGGAATGACCCTGATGGCTATGTGACATGAATTGGATGGGTTGCGATTTACGTTTTCTGAAATGTTTTCGCAAAATGGATGGTGTCATCATGCGAAGAGTGAACGGTCTCGCCGACGAGAAACTCTAGAGCAACTGTGTAACGCATGCAGGTTTCAGAGTTGACGGGCTCCCTCACCGCATACTACTGCTATTTGAAAACCACATCTTCATCGTTAGCGGTAGAGTTCAGCCCCTGATTGCTGGAAGTCAATGAACAAGGAAGACAAGGAATCGACAAGCATTCAGGCATGGGCCAACAAGCGCCTTGTGCGGCCAACGGCTGCCTGCATGGGCAGCACAGGCGCTAGCAGGGCACAAGAATCGCAATGACAAGATTCTCGACCTTTTTCGATAAGCAGACAGCATGTTTGCAGCATCTCGCCTGCGTGGGACGATTTCGGGTAGAAAAACAGCAAGTCTCCGTTCCACACGTGAATCTCGCACCACAATCGCGGCAAACATGTAGCCGACTTGGGGAAAAAACGAAGAGAAACGACGAGGCTCCTGGAAACCTTCCTTTTTGTCTGTGCGATGGACCCTGGAAAGCAGGCACCTGCAAATGCGGGGATATTGCAGATGACGATCAACGAAAAAAGATGCAAGGTGACAAGAGAGGCGGTAGGAAATCGAAGATGCAGTCGGGGTCTTTAATAGTGAGCGATCCTCTTGGGTAAAAGATAATTAACAAGTGAAACGTGCTAGGTCGAGGCATTGTGATGCAAAGCACTCCTTAAGCATGATGCATGTTACGCACTTTGATGAGGCGACTAGTATTCCTCGTACAAGGAGGCTGATAATGGCGCGAGGCAGAGAATGACGTCGTTGGAGTTTGCGCGACTTGAGAGATGGGCCAACTCGGAAACGTAGGAGCTTGTAATTGTCTTGCAATTTGCTGGCCATTATTATTATTCTAGGAAGAGAGACAGTTCACCGCCGACTCACGGTAGTTATTTGGGACTGAGATCTGAATTGAGACAATTGAGACTGAGGCCATTCTGGTATGTGACGATATTTGCGAAAAAAAAAAAAGAAGAAGAAGAAGAAGAAGAAGAAGAAGAAGAAGAAGAAGAAGAAGAAGAAGAATAAGAAAAAACTCCCATGTGGAGAGTAACACTCTATGTATTGATGGTTATCGCTTCTAGAAGCCCTTGAGCTTTAATTCAAACAATTCTGATTCGGAAACTGGAATTCATACACGTAAGAGGACGGTAGAGCGACAATATAACTAATACCCGGCCGTGTTGACGCCTGTTACACCGTTGATTCTTTGGTGGTGATACAGGTGACAAGGAAAAGGACAGTAACACCTGGTGGAGTGTGCTGTAATTAGGATCCGTTGTGGACAGGATGTACAGCAGACAACGCGTTATTTTGACGAGACAAGGACAGCATGGCATCCCAGTTGGCCCATTTACCAACTGAAACGCGGCGCTGGACTCTTGGTCGAGCAGAGTGGCTTCTGTTTATGCGACAGCATTGTTTGCTGCCATTATCACTCTATTTGCTGCATTGCATTGCTTTGTACTGAATCGCGTGTAGAATGCAGCCATTATGACATCACCCCTATGTCCAGTCATATATTTCGGGGCGGTTGTGGCCTGGGCGGCGATGCTTTCCGAATGGAAGACGTGATGGAAGTTGATGAACAGGCAAGGGGTGAAGTAAGCACCTTGCCGACTGTTTCCTAAAATAGAAGGGACTGATCCACAGTCTGCTTTTTGTTCACACAATATTCGTATGCTAACTTGTAATCTGTGTAGTAAACTGACTATTGCATTCCAGCAAAGCCACGCCATCGAACCGGCTCGTTACCGAGTTGCTGTCTAGCTAGAACTTGTTGCGGGGTTACTATACGGATAGATGATCATGTAAAGTGCAAGTGACAATTTATTTGTTTTTGCAATACTAGTTACGGAGCCCTACTAGCCTACTAACTAGTTAATTAGTTAGAAAACATCGACCCTGTGGTTGTTTTGGGTATAAGGGAGGAGGCCGTTCATGCGACACTGGACACTTGAAACAAGCTAGTTGAAGCGGTACTTGGGACAACGCCACGTGTGTTTGTCCGTCTGTCTGTCGGCTTGTCTTTTCTGTCGACAAGAGCCGGCGACTGTGTTGATACCAAGGATACTGTGAAAATGGCGAGAGCTTCCGTTTTTGCTGTTGTCTTGCCTTACAACACTCAAGTTGGCGTTATCCCTGGACCCAGTTTGGGTAGAAAGGGGGGGATCAAGGGTTGAAGAAGGCGCCCGACACGAGGCTGAGCCCGCAGAAGGGCAGGCGTCGAAAGAATGCTTGGTTGATAGTTTAGTATAAGGGTAGTGTCAAAGAGATCCTTTGGTGACGTCGCGCTATGCGCGCCGTGTCCGTGCAATCTCAGGTACTGCAATCTCAGGTACTGGTCGGACTGAGGGCCAAGCGCAGCTACCTAGGTGACAACGGTGGGCGCCAGCCTTGTCGCTTCATCTCCAGTCGAATGGTAATCTCTTCTTCCCGAGCTGGCTGGAGTGGGTGGTGCTGTGTCTCTGCCGAGCAAGGGGCAAGACATGTCTGTCTCTGGGTCGGTACGTATTCTCAATGGTATCAGCTCAGCATATGGATTGTCATGAATAGTATTCATACCGGGCATGTATCGTGACCATTTGTGGAAAGCCGTAATGTTCCCAGCTGTAGGAAATACTGGCCTGAATACTATAGCTGAGGCTGCAGGCGACACGTGGTGCCTCGTGGCGACCACCGTCTGCGGCGCACCGGAGCGCCTGACTGAGCATTGTATGTACTACATGACAGAGTATAATACGAACTCGTACAAATTAAGACGTGATATTCGTACTGTTTAATGGCATCGTCGTATCCGTGCAGCTCTGGACAAGGGGGGCCGAAGCCATCCAATCCCAGGCGTCCTCAAGCGGCAAAGTGCGCTGGAGTCCACTGGAGTCCACTGGAGTCCACTGGAGTCCACTGGAGCCAAGCCACCTGCCTCAGGGTCAGGGGGCCAGCCTTGGCCTGAGCTTATGTATGTACCCCAGCAAGCCACCAACTCTAGTTACTTGTTTAGCAGGCCCCCCCTGTAACTTCTGTGTGTAGGTTCTAACCCACCTCTAACCCCTCTGACCTTGTACCTACAAGTTGGTCGACCACCACGACCAACTCCGTCCTCGAGACACGCTTCGCATCACCAAAACTTGTCCTTCTGACTGGCCGTGTTTCCAAATTCCCGTCCTTTTCCCTGACTCTTTACCTTGACTATAATTCTTGTGCGGTGTAGCCGGACCCGGGACATTTGCAATCCTTCCCCCCTCCCGTTTCATCAGCACTTTGTTTCAACCTAACTTCTTCCCACCCTCATCGCCTCTTCAGAACCCCCCTCGGTATTGTCTGCTATCCCGCCTCCGTATTCAAAGCCGCCTTTTTACAAAACACCCTCGACCGCTCTGAACAACCAAGAGTCGCACGCTTGCAGTCGTCATTTACGGTCCCGTGACTCTGTTGTGTTGCCCTCAGAACAAAGCAGCGCAAGGCACAAGGGATATACAAAACCCGGCTTACATCAAGCCCTCGCCAACATCCCCATCGTGGTACAAACAAACGGCAACCGACACGAGCCATCAACCACGACGTCATCTTCTCAAACGACGGAGAAACGATTCACTCCATTTCTCATATAATTCGATGCCTAATTTAACATAGCGACAACACTGCACACGATGCCGTTTTTATCTTCATCTCGCAGTACCGACCGGCGCGGTGCTGCCAGCGCAACCATGCCTTCATCGCGAGAATCAACGTTGCCATCCATCAACTGCTCACAATGCGGAGGACAAGTCGCCATCTCCATGATGGCTCAACACACGTGCAATACTCCCCCGACGCCAGAATGTAGTAGGCCCCTGCCCTTGGCAACCTGGCTATGCTGACCAAACGGTTGTAGTATCGCCTTCTCTCGAGACCCCCAAAAGCGAAAATCAAACCACGCGCAACAACTTACGAACACCGCCACCAGTAGATACCAGAGCCGCAGGTATGACCAATCACCGGAATCTCTCAACCTTGGCCGATGTAAGGCACATCCACTAACACGCTCCCAGATCGATATCGTAGCCGAGGCCAGGTTACCCCAGTCAGCGACACCAGCAGTTCCCGAAATACTTCACCCAAGACACCAAGCCGACGCTCAAGGACAGACAGACCCTACAAAGACGACTATGAGCCTAGGATTGCCAACGCGGATGAAGGGCAGCTACCCTCCCAAGGCTACGGCACCCGGTCTGGAGGCTATGGGGGGTTCGGCAACCAGACACCCGAACCGGAGAGCGCTGATGCAGCAGAGCCGCCTCAAAAGGAAGCCTCGGCGGCTTCGTTCTTTCAATCAGTGACTGGGCTCGTCAATGGGTATGGAAGCTTTGGCACTCGGACTGCCATGCCGCCCGCGGGGCCGGAGGGGCCCGTTGGGGCGCAACCAAAGACGGAACCCGAGCCTCGCGCTGAACCCGAGCCTTCTAAAAATGCACCCGGGATCAGATCAATAATAAATGGGATTGGTGCTGCATTTTCTGGCTCTGCACGCGATGCTGGACGTCTACCACCTGCCCCGGAACAGGCCGAATCAGAACGTTCGGACGCGACGCCCAACTCGTCCCTTTCCTTGGCCAACCAGGACTGGAAGCCATCTAGCACGAAGAATGGCTACGGCGGCTTCGACGAGCCTGTATCGAGTGATCATGCAACTCGAGGCATGCCACGCGCGAAAACATTTCCGCGCCTTACAGACCCACGCTCCGTGTCACGCTCACTATCTGATGCCACCTCCCAGCCTGATATGCACGGACGTTCGCCCGCCGCTCTGACGCGCAGCGGGAGTGGAGGGGTCGGCTGGAGATCACCTCTAGGCCCGGACATATCACGCCCGCCACCTCCTCGCAATAGTCTCATCCCGCGCAGTTCCAGCTCTTCCGTTGTCGCCGAAAAGGAGTTTGGCCCCGAGAACCCCTATCATACTCCCCGAAACTCCAAGTTGTCAAACTACTCGTCGACCGGCGAACCCAGCGAAGCGCACGCGGAGCACCCCGTGCAGCGAAACAAGTTGGAGCCCGCATCTCGATCCCAACGTGAGAATGCGCGACCCCAACTCCGCATCGACCCTGCCATCCAGGCCCCTCAACGCGGGCTAGAGCCTATCGAAGACTCTCACTACAGCGCATCTCCCTACAAAACGTCTCCACAGGACGACCGTTCTCAAGGCGAACGCTACCAAGGTGAACGCTACCAAGGCGAACGCTACCAAGGCGAACGCTACCGAGTTGAACGCGCCCAAGGCGGCCGCTATGACCCAGCGATCCAGGCAGGCATGGATAGCGGCAGTCGCGGGAACCGCCAAGTCGCGTCATCCAGGCCTTACGGGAAAAGCAGCAACGACTGGTCCGACCGTTACGACGCGTCTACGCCTGCGGCACCAGCCGCCAGGCGAGGCCATGACGGGGCTGCCACGTCCTCACGTCGGGAATGCATGGAGTGTGGTGAGCTCATCACGGGCCGCAGCATCTCTGCGGCCGACGGCCGCCTACCGGGAAAGTACCACAAGGAGTGCTTCGTGTGCGCAGCGCCGGAGTGCAGGAAGCCCTTCCCGTCGGCCGAATTCTACATCTTTGAAAACCGGCCGTACTGCCACTATGACTACCACCGGCTCAGCGGGACCCTGTGCACCTCATGCAACAAGGGCATCGAAGGCCGGTACGCAGAGGACGAGTCTCACGCCAAGTACCACGTCAACTGCTTCTGTTGCTCCGAGTGCGGAGACTCCCTCGAGGGCGGCTACTTCGAGGTCGACGGCAGGGTGTACTGCGAGCGCCACGCCTACCGCCCCATGGGGACGGGGCCTCTGTCGCCGGTGTCGCCCATGACGGTCGAGCCAAACTACTACTATGGCGGGAGCGGCCAGCTACCGCCCTCCAGGGCACCGCCGAGGAGCGGCGGTAGTGGTGGTGGTGGCAGGGGAGGACAGGCTAGCCGCGGCGTCGGCGCCGGCATGGAGAGAGGCCCGTACGGATTGTCGCCGGCCTACTACGAGCGGCCCCCCCCGGCCGACTACAAGCTACCCAGAAAGCGCATGACGTACATCTTTGGGATCTAGCTTGTCTCTGGTGTCCGTGTGTGATGCGCCGCATACTTGTTCGATTCCTGATGCCGGATCCAGCAGGACAGCCGCAGTCGAGATGCGAAGTTTGTCGCTGACGTGTGCTGAATTTTGACCGTTCGGTTTATGATACCCCCTTTTTTTTACCGATCAATAATGTCGGAATTATATAATATCAGAGAAGGGAAGGGAAAGGCGATAATTGTCTTTTTTTTGTGCCTCACCCCTCCTCTGTCTTTGCGTTTCCTTTGTTTTCTTTTTTTTTTTTTGGAAGAGGCACCGGATTATACCTTATGGGTTGTGAATTTTTATTAATGATGATGATGATGATAAGGAATCATACATTGTCATTGGAGTTGTTTTGGGCCCTGGCAAGGGAAAAAAAGGGCAAGGGGGCATTTTGGATATCATCTGTTCAGCCTTGCGAGGTCTGGTTTACTTTAGTAGTCGTTTAACTTGTACACTTTCTGAAATGAGAGTGAAATGCATCTTGCTCGATGAAATCCTTATTGGGCGAGTTTTCAAGAGTGATGAGTTGAAAGTTAATGCGAGTGTGGATTCACGTCAGCTGTCACCCAAGGCTGGGCAACTTCAAGGGAGGCTGGCCATCAAAATCGAGGCGAGGGTGGATTCTCTCTTGTTGACTTGGCTCGGCCGGCTCCCTTCCGTTCTTGTGATGATGACACGAATGCACATTTCGACTGCGCGGCAAGGACAAGCGACTCGAGCGCTCGAAGCGGAATAGGTACAGCGATTGAGGCGCGGCTCGAAAGGCCGTGTGCGCGTGGATGGATCTCTTTGGGTGAGTTGCTGTGCTGCAGAGGTGAGCTCTCCCAAGCTCATAACAATTTGGTTGGGTTTCGCGCCTTCTGGTGATTGGCGGCAGGCATGCCTGGTTATGAATGGTCTTGTAATCTGTTGGCAAATTGTCGATCAATTGAATAAAAATCCCTCATTTTCTCCTTTGAAAGAATAGAATGTGCCGCGAGCGATGAGAGGTGTGCCCGGGTTGTTATTATTGCTAGTGGAGATACGGGGAAGGCCTATCCCGCTATACAATAAAGAACGTTTCGCATTTCAAGCCATCTTTTTCTTCCTCTACTCTTTCTTTCTTTTCTTAGGACTTCGGCATTGACGCTGGCTCCCGCACCTGTGTCATATCTTTTTCCCTGTTTGTGATGAGGCGTTGCGTGGCGTCCCGGATGTCCACGACATATTGACAAGCTGCTGGACGCAATGCAATATTTACTGGATTGAGCAGCAGGGCATACGGCCCCGGCCCACGGTTGGGGCTGCGCTCTTCCGATGGTCATGGGTTGAAATTACCGCATGTCTCCTTATGCGACAGCTACCCAGCGAAAGAGAAAGGGTCTGGAGCTTGGTTCCCCCCAGCATAGTCAGGCGTAAGGACTAAAGGTAGTTGAGCATTTCAACGAGACAAAAGGTGCATCATGCACGTCGGATTGCGGTTTTCTGTGGCCCCCCCCCCCCCTGTGCCGGGATTTTGAGCATGCTGCGAAACAGCGCTCCGACGAGTCGGAGCAGCCTGGTTCTGTTGCGACCGAGTTGTATGGAGGCAATCGTCATCAAAGGGGGTGCGTTGATCAATCGTCGATCTGGCCTGCGTTGCTTGTCCTTGTTGCAGTAGCTGGGCAGAGCCAGATGTGTATGAAACTGCAAAATGCAAAATCCAAAAAGAAGAAGAAAAAATCCGGTAATTAGTCCGCGTAATATTGAGCCAAGGTAGGGTTTCTGCAAGCTAGAAAGCTTGGCTTCAAACCTAGTTAGATATCCCCGGACTCAAGTGGGCGACTAACATGTTCCTGCAGCAGACATTATGAAGTACCCCCTCTTTTATGGAATCGATGATCAATGCCATCTCTGCAGTAGACAACTTGACCACAGTTTGAGGGGCGTAGCCAAAGGAGGAAGCTGCGGCGAAGCCTGGGTACGTTTTCATTTATCCGGAACAGTTGTAACTTGCTACGTCGGCTTCTGTTGCGCAGCAAAAGCTCATTTTGCACTGTGCATACTTTTTGTAATACGTCAAGTCGAGAACTCCTGGGGCAAACCACAAACCGTTTCGTGCAGATCAAGTTACAGAGGTTGACTTGTAGGGGTGTTTGTTTTGAGAAGAAGAAGAGGAAGAGGAAGAGGAAGAAAAAGAAAAAAAAAGGAAGAAGAAGTAGAAGAAGAAAAAGAAAGCTATTGTACAGGCAAGGGAGAAACGGGGCTGCACTGGACTGTTGGTGGCGTGGTATACCAGTTGCAGACAGCATACGGCATACAGAACACACCGGGTATGCATTCGCAGGCAGACCAGATGAACAGAATTCAAAGGTATTCATAAGAAATAAATCAGCCGACCGTCGGAAGGCAAGTATTTGCGGGTGCTCGTACTCATCGCCGCCACACACCCAGCACCCGGCGTCCGCATTCATCCTTGACTGCAGGTTGATCGTTGATACGCCACGCATATTTCTAAAATAAGGAACTGTATCAGACAAGTCCCAACGACTTCCATCCATGGCGGGTGTCTATCCCAATATCGCAAAGCACCGCCTTCCAGCCCCTATCCCCCATGCGCAGCACCAAGAACTACCTAGTAGTCAACAGAAAGGGCGGGTATCTATGTGGACAACCGCGCAAAATACGCAATCGGGCCACGTCAGTCATTGCATATAGTCATGATTACCCGCATCACACCCCTCTTATTAGCATTTTCCTATCTTCTCCGTTTTCATCTCGGGCACTTTCAGCCAGAACACCAGGCGAGGCAGGGCTCTTCTACCGACTCATCTTGGCAACGTTAGGCAGACACCCCCCCCGCCCCCGCCCCCCCGGCAGCAGCCGACTTGTTGTTTCGCAATGTCTTATGATATTTCATGTTTTATATCTCTTTATTAATAACTACTCGTAGAGGTCAGTTTCTGCTTGTCGCCAACGCCCATCTATACAATAGCAGACGTTGCGCCACACACTCTTTGTGCAAAATCTTCACCATTCATTCGTTCAACATTGCCACAGCCCACCGATTCCGTCTACACCAGAATAAAAAAAATCCCAAAGAAAAGAAGAAGGAAAGACGGCGCAACCGGGCCCAGCAATCGGTGTTGCTACCTACCTATCTAGGTACCTTCATCTCGTCGGGCCCTGGGGGGGTGTTGCGCTTCCTGTTTGTTCTTTGGCCTGTCTATGTATGGCTGCACATACTTCCTGCCAGCTGCAAGCCTGAGCGACAGCAATAATCACTGTTTGCACCAGCGTCAACATCAATCGGCCTTGTTCACCCCTTCAAGTTGCCTTTTCCGAATCATCACCTAGATCCTCAAGTCGCCACTCGCCATTCTTTTCCTTTCGTCCACCACATTCGCCCCGACCATCACCTGGTCTCCGACCTCGAGCGACTGATTGCTTCCTCCATCAACCCGGACGCGTCAAGTTCCTACACAGCATGGGAATAATGATTCGACGCCCTAGCGGCTTGGGCCTCTCAAGGATTCCCACCCTACGCCCTCGATTGGTCCTCTTTGCCGTCGTCATGGCTTCCATGACGTGTTTTCTCTTCCTCACTCGCTCTTCTGATTTGCACATTGTCTCGAATGTCCACGACCGAGAAAACTACGACCTCGGCTTGTTTGGCGGTACGGAAAAACTGCTCAAGACCCCGAAAGCCGACAAAATCAAAGAAACCAAGCCGTATTGGGAGCTCACTGCCAACGACATTAAGCACTGGACCGATCCGACCGACACGGAGGACCCCAACTACGTTCAGCCAGGGACCGAGCAAGACGGCACGCCGCGAACTCCAAACCAAATCAGCCAACTACAGGATGAGAAAGACAAGCGCAAGCTCTGGAGATATCTCTACCGAGCGACTGAAAAGTAAGGTGATTCCACTACCAGCCTCCTCTTCTGCCTACTAACCAGCCCAAGTCTCAAAACCTCCAACCAGATCTATGGAAAGACCCTGACTGCGCTCGAGAACAAGGACAACCGGACCGAGGAGCATGCCAAGAAGCTTATTTCCAAGCCATTCTCTCACATTCAAGTTGGCTACAGCAAGGATGAGCCCGTCTATTTTGATCCCTACCCCAACTACAACAGCGATCAGTGGCAGGCTGAGGGCCACGCGCCCTACGTTTCTTGCAGAGGTGCGATTGGGAGACACATTGAAAATATCATGGTATTCAAAGGCCGCCCTCAAAACTTCCCTACACACCTCATGGGCAGCTATTCAGCGCTCAACCTCGATCCCAACATTTGCTGGGAACGCGACACAAGACTCGGCCCGTTTGGACTTCTTGAGCAAACAAAGCAAGTTGGTGGTCGTTTGCAGCCTCTGGATTGGGATAAAGTCGACTGGGGCAACCTGCAGAAGACATGCGTTGAGAAAAATGCGAAACGGTTTAGGGAAAACGTGAGCAACCATAATCCGTACCTTGCAGTCTACCCCGAGACAGAGCGTTTCGTTTCCGCTCAGTTGGACACTGAAAAGTCACAAATCAGAATCAACGGCCAGAGCAAAAACGAGGAAGCCCACGACGTTGAAGCCCGCGACACTCGTACTTCTAATATTCCTCCATCCGAAACGTCGGCACCCAAAACCGCGGTCACGTCAGGGTACAAGGCAGAGAACCGTACGGCCCTTTTGCTGCGATCTTACACCGGCAAAAAATACACCGAAAATGACAAACAAACCATTCGGGCTCTCATCACTGAACTCTCGCTAAAATCCGGTGGCGAATATCAAGTATTCCTTCTTGTCCATGTCAGGGATGGGTCCAAGGATATTTTTGGCAACGAACAGGACCGGTTGCAAGTCCTTTTCGACCATGTCCCGCCCGAATTCCATGGGATTACCGTCCTCTGGAACGATGAATCTATGGAGGAGATTTACACCGAGATGAAGGATGAACAAGAACGAGGCGTCCATATGGCGCAGTGGTTGTCGGTCCAAAAGTTCAGCCACGACCACCCCGAATTCGAGTACATATGGAACTGGGAAATGGACTTTCGCTACACTGGTCACCACTATGATTTGCTTGACAACATTCACAAGTTCGCACGAAGACAGCCCCGCAAGGGCCTCTGGGAGAGAAACGAGCGTTGGTATATCCCGGGGTATCACGGTGATTACGATACTACTTTTCGACGGTCGATTGAACAACAGTATGGTGATTCGATTGTATGGGGACCTCCAGACTTGCCCTTTATCAAGCCACAAGGGCCGAAGCCACCGACGACACCATCTGAAGATGATTACGAATGGGGAGTCGGAGAAGATGCCGACGTCATCACTGTCGGGCCCATGTTTAACCCTGTCAATAGCCTTTGGATCATGGGTGGGAGCGTATGGGGCTACAGCGACGAAATGCACAATAGCCAAGACGTGCCCAGACGAACCACTATTGTGACACACTCTCGAATCTCGAAACGCCTGCTTAACCTGATGCACACGGAAAATATGCGGGGCAACCATGTCGCGTCCGAGATGACGCCTCAGACGGTGGCGCTCCATCATGGGCTCAAGGCCGTCTTCGCGCCTCAACCCATCTTTATGGACCGAGAGTGGACGGGCAGCTTTGTCAACAAGTGGTTCAACCCAGGGCCGGGCGGCGTCGCTGGCGGCCACGGCAGCGCGATGGGCTGGGGCCGCGAGCGTCGTTACCAGGGCACAACCTGGTACTACCGTGCCGAGCCGCCTAACCGGCTCTTCAACAACTGGATGGGATGGGAGGACACTGGGATCGGTGGCGCTGCTTGGGAGCAGCGCCATGGGCGTCCATGTCTACCTTCAATCATGTTCCATCCCGTCAAGGACCCAGCACCTACAAAGAGTGGCCACGCGTCGGGCTTCGACCTCGGCTACGGCTAAAGACCTGTTTCCTGAAATTAGCAGCATTTCATACCATTCGTTCCCTTTCTCAAAACTATACCCTTTTTCGTTTTCATCCAGCTTGTCGTTGATGTCGACCACAAGTCGGCTTCCGTCCTTACCAAAACGTGCAGCTACGTTGCTGCGACAATTGGATAGAGCATCTCCAGGTCGGTGTTTTTCATTTTAGCCTTGTCTTGTTTCTGCATCTTTCTCTAGCTGCCGACCAGCGGCGGAGGTTTACTTTTCCTTGACGCTGCATTCAGGGTTTGCATCATGTATGGGCTTTCTGTTTATAGACTTTGGTGCAGGACGACTGTACAAAACAGATTAGACAATAGTTGGCAGATTCCTTTGTAAAATAGACATGTTCAAAATAAATTGTTGCGTTTGCTCGGGCATGTCGCGGTTGTAAGCGTGGCCCCCACTTCGCATCAGTACAAATAGTCGTTGGCAACTTGGCTGGTGCATGGATTTAACATCATTTGCGCGCATCAAACGTGCAATTATCCCGTTTGGCTCTTCTATCTGGATGTAGACTCGATACGATAACCGAATTACCCTTGCGGAAAATATGCGATACAGTTGATACTAGCCAGGCGTCGGCATCATCGGCATCCGGCATCAGGCATCCTAGGCGTTCGAGTTACGCATCCTTCCACTCACCATGAAGCCGCCCCTAGATGTGAGTAGAGTCCGACATTCACACACAAATCGCCCCGAAACGGCACAAAAGAAGAAGCAAGAAGAAGAACTCAGAACTCAGCAAATAGGACGAGAAAGCGAACATGGGCCACAAGACGCCCACGCCGCGGCGTTTCCTGACCAAGCGCCCCGCATCGTCCACGGCGGCGTCCTCGCAGCCGACGCCCACGCCGATGCGCTTCCAGTCGGCGACGCAGCGCTTCGGCGCGACGCAGGGCACGACGCGCGGGCCGGTGGAGGACGTCGAGGAGGCGGAGGCGTCGCGGTCGGCCTCGTCGGAGGCGTCGCTATCCAGGGAGGGGAGCGGCGAGCGCGACGCGGTGGCGCCGTCGGACTCGATCGAGGTGTGCTCGGACGGGGAGAGCCTCGCGCTGCGGGCGGAGGAGGAGGAGGAGGGGGTGATGTGGCGGAGCAGCGAGCAGGAGACGGAGGAGGGGGAGGCGGGCGGCGTGAGGCGGCACAGGAGCTACCTCGGCGACCTGGACGAGGAGGCAGACGCGGCAGACCAGCATGGGGAGGCCAAGAGGCGCCGGTTGTCGTCGTCGTCCTCGGACGCGTCGTCAGGGTGGCGGGGCATGGTCGTCGGATACGACTCGGACGACGCGCAGCGGGAGGACGCCGAGGCACGCGACGACGACGACGACGTGCAGGACAGGGCGCGCACGCGGCCCGCCCCCGCGCAGGCGCCGACCTTTCGCCCAGCGCCGCGCTTCAAGCCCGCACCCGACGACGACGAGCTCCTCGCCTGCGCCGGCGCCGGCGCCGGCGCCGCCCCCTTGTCGTCTCCGCCGGGGCGGCGGGCGGGCGCACGGTACGTCGCGGGCGGGCTGGCCGCGCAGCTGCAGGGTCTGCTTTCGCAGGTCAAGGGCGGCGGCGACGGCGACGGCGGGGGAGGTGAGGTGGTGCGGGTGCGGGTGGAGGAGGCGAGGCTGGGCGGCGCGCGGATGCACTTGGTGCGCGGACGGGCGGTGACGGGGGAGGAGGAGCGGCGGCGGTATGTCCTGGCGGGCGGCGGTGGCGGCGCGGGGATGGTGGTGGAGAACGGCGGCGGCGTGGTGAGGATAGGGCCGGGGGCGGGGTGGGAGGTGCGGCTGGGCGGGGAGGAGTGGACGGTGGCGTGGGACTGGAGCGTGGAACCGGCGGAGGGGTGACGATTTGTATCTTGATCTACGAGCTTGTATGCGATTTTATAAACAGATGGCTTTTTTTCTACATATTTGGGGAAAAAACAAACTGGGTGGCCAAGACGGGGGGGGGGGGTTGATGGGCGGATTGGTGATGCACTAAAGCGGGCTTGCAGCAAACGCGATCTACCTGGTAACGGTCCCCCTGCTCTTTGAAGCGTGGATGTACAACATTGCAACCTCAAACATCATCGAAAGCCGCGCTGCCAAAAGGTGATGCAGGTTTTGCATCTTCACATCCAATCAATGAGTTCCTTCCTCATAGCCTTCCCCGACGTACAAGCCCAATGATGCACTACGGCCTGCGACGCGCCGCTGCTGCGCCGAGCCTCTCGCAGCACGTGCGGACTTGCGCCGCCAGGCGGTGGTTCGGGGCGGCGGTGGCCGGGCGGCGCTGCTCCGACGCGCTGCGGATCCTGTTCTGCGGCTCGGACGCGTTCAGCTGCGCGTCGCTCGCGGCGCTGCACGCGGAGCATCGCCGGGACGAGGCGCTGGTGGAGCGCATCGAGGTCATGGTGCAGCCGGCGAAGCGCATGGGCCGGGGGTTCAAGAAGATTGCTCAAGGTAAACGAGCGCATTGCTCCCCGAGTCTTCACCCTTTGAGGCTCTTACCCGAGCATGCCATTCTTGAAACGAGGGAATTTTTTTTTTTTTTTTGGCTAATCTTTGGTTGGTGTTTTAGTGCCTTGCAAGACGCTCGCGCAGGAGCTGGGGTTGACGATTCACGAGAGGAGCACGTTCCGGGATTGGGTGGTGAGATGTGCCCGCAGGCCGGAGCCTCCGAAAAAGGTGTGATATCTAACTGGACGATGGCACACAGCTCCCTCAAGGTACCAACTTGGTCGTCGCCGTGTCCTTTGGGCTGTTTGTGCCCCCGAGGATACTCTCCTCCGCCAAGTACGGCGGTCTCAACGTACATCCCTCGTTTCTCCCCCAGTAAGCGACCGCCTCTTTTCGATTTCTTAATTATGCAAAACTGGCTGACACTATGGCCAGCCTCCGCGGCCCGGCGCCGATCCACCACGCATACCTCCGCGGGGACCCCTTCACCGGCGTCTCCCTGCAGACCCTCGACCCGGCCGCCTTTGACCACGGCGCCGTGCTCGCGCAGACGCCTGCGCCGGGAATCCCCATCATCCCCGGGCAGACGACATTTCCGCAGCTCCGGGACGACCTCGCCGCGCGCGGCGCCGAGATGCTCGTCCAGGGCCTACGCGACCACGTGCACGTCCCGCCGCCGCACGCGGTTGTAGACGAAGGAGGAGGGGGGGGGCCAGGGGGGCTGGTGCACGCGCCGAAGATGAGCAAGGCGGACGCGGAGGTGCGCTGGGGGGAATGGCGCGCGGAGGACTGGCGTCGGCGGATGAGCGTGTTTGGCGCGGTGTGGACGCGGTGTGCGTCCGTGGCGGCGCCGGGCGGGGAGAAGAGGGTGCTGTTTACGCAGGCGGCCGCGGCGGGGAGTGGGAAGGAGGCGGAGGAGCGGAGGATGAGGGTTGTCGGGGAGGGAGGGGAGAGGGAGGTCCGGGTCTGGGTCGACGAGGGGGCGGGCACGTGCTGCTTCGAGGACGTCGAGGGCGCGCGGGTGGTCGTGGAGAGGGCCAAGCTGGAGGGGGAGAGGGAGAAGGATGCGGCGAGGGCGCTGAGGACGCTGCTCCGAGGTCGGAAATCTTGAAGCAGCTCGATCCAAAACCGCGGGATATGGTTTTGAGCCGGGTGAGATGCGTCTGTGGCTGAGAGGTTCAGCTTGCAAGAGGAGGGGCTTGTTCAAGGCTTCAGCTACATTGATTTGGGTTATCAGATGCAAAGGAAGACGGGGTTGTGGTTTACGAGCATCAATCAGGGATCAGAGAGGCCAGATATTCTTCAAAAGCCGTCACCTCTGTTTAACGAAATAGAAACCCTTTTGCGCACGTTTGTCTTGGGGGAACAAGGTTTGGAAGGGGGAATTCTCCCCACGGCTTTTACGCAAAGGGCCAGCATCAGAGCGACGGGATTGTCTCGAACTCGGACTCGGCCGAGAATTTTCTTTTTATATTCTTCGGCGCACGTGCTCAAGTTTCAGCACCCACGAACGTTGCCGACGCTTTCCTGCAAAGCAAACCCCCAGATAATACGATCAGACGAAGGGATGTCGGTGCACCATATCGGAAGCCCTCCCTCTCCAGCGCCGCTACGCTGCGGGATAGAGCCTTTTTGCCCGGGTACCTCTGCCGCTTTTGAGCAGCCGTTGACGCCCGGCTGTGGGCAGACCCCTCCGCCCAAGTCCCGTCTATTGCTACTGGGCAAGGACATTGGGCCTTGGCCTGCTTTTGCTGGGCCCTGCGACAGACGAGTCAAAACGGGAGCAGTGCCCAAAACGTGCAAAACTCATGACATCCAGTGTACTGGGAACTTAGCAGGGATATAAACTTTGATGCTGTATCCGTTGAAAAGGGGACCAGCGGCCAGGCGGGAGGCCGCTGCCGGATATGCTCGCCGAGTCAGAAGTTTCGTTACTTCTTTCCCGATCAATAGGAAGACTAGGAATGGAAATTCATACAAGCTCTATTGATTACTTTACATGACTCGGGTCAAAAAAGGGTAAAAAAAAACGGTTTCGGTTGGTGACGGGTGTCGCTTCTCTGTCACGGCTAGCGGCGCTGATGATGATACGTGACGTGACGAGCCTTGCCCTTGATAGCTGCTAGGTAACGAATGACCTCTTTCAACAGGTATATAATAGCATCGTTAGTACGGTTACAAGACGATGACTACTAGGTTGTCCAATGTCGTTGGACCTAATAAAAGTAATCTCCAAGTTGGTTGGCCAAGCCACAAAGTACACCAACGCCACGGCGCCACATCTCGGCGCCACATCCCGGCGCCGCCTCGGCCGGCCATCTGCTTTGTCCGTGCAGCTTCGTCACCGTCTTCCTTGTTCACCATTTCCTGCCAAGATTTTTGTTGAAGAGACAGATAGAAAAAAAAGAAAAAAAAATAGGAAAAAAAAAGCAAGGAAAAAGTGTCAAGCAGAACCAGTTTCAAGTCATGTTTGTCATTGACCAGGTGAATGTCATGCATATTCGACTTCAAACATCTCCTCCCCCTTCACTGCCCCCCCTTATTAATGCCCAGATACTGAGTTCCAGTGGCTGTCTGCGTAATACCTTGAGATTACCGATTTTAGCAGCCTCTACATAACTTTTCAACACTCTGATAGACAAAGTAGCCTATAACTATACTACAACTATAGGGCGGCTGGAGACAAGCCTTATGCCTTCCGGGGCGGGTAGGTGCCTCCCTCAAAGTGGCCAAAAAAAAAAACCCTGTACTAGAAAGACCAATTTGTGAATCGCAGTACTGTAGGTATATTAGTAAAACCTCCACTATAGACGCTAACAACTTGTACCGAGTGAGTGGCTCACCTAGTAGTTAGGGGCTCAACAACGAGAACAACAAGGTCGAGATAGCCGCGAAGATGCCGATGCCAGATCCACCAAACCTGATCAAGTTGTATAACAGACAGAGACAACAACAACTCCTGGGGCGCCAAGTTTTTTTTTTTTTTTTTTTTTTTCATCAGCGCAGCCGCAGTACATTGTTAGATGCGTTGTCATCGCAAAGCAACAACGCAAGCCGCAATCTCCAAATCCTGTGGCCGGGCGGGGGAGGGTCAGAGGTGGGCTTCAGCTTGACTCGTCCCCCCCCCATCCCCGCGCAAGTTCAGTCCCAGACTCCCTGTAGACAACAGATCTTCTCATGTCCTGTTTCTTATCTTGTTGCCGAGGGAAGGTCCCCCCTTCCCGCCCTCCCGCTGCATTAACTAGCTGCTACGGATTGCGCATGTCCCGAGCGGGCACCGATGGCATTTGACGGGGTTTAATAAGATGAAGCCCGCCGCATTGGGTGAGTCTCAGCCGAGATTTCAAGAACCTTTTTTTGGTTAATTACAAGGCTTAATTATAAGACGAAAAAGGTATACATACAAATTTACAACTTCCCTCACTGTACATGATTATCTGTTCCTGAGCCTTTGTGGAACCTCTTCGGTCGCCGCTTACCCCAACGTACCCCGTCACAATGCCTTGCCCAACAGCAAGTGCATCCCCGCGGATGGCCTCCCTCATCCCCTCCGCCCTCCTCCTCCTCCTCCTCCTCGCCGGCTCCTCCGCCGCCGCCCCATCACCGGCCAACAACCCCTTCCGCGCGCCCGAGGCCGTCCCCAACGGCGTCCCCCTCTCCCCCATCATCCACGGGCTGTACGCCAATTCCTCGGCCGCCGCCCAGATCGTCATCCACGAAGTCGACGGCACACCCTCCTGGACCTGGACCGCCGACGATGCCGCCGCCAACCAGCCCGACCTCCCCGCCAACCTCCTCGCCTGCCTTCAGTCGCCGTACGCCATTCCCGAGGCCAAGTGGGCCGACGACGGCCGCGCCGTCCTCGCCATCTACAACTCCGCCGCCGTCTTGATCCGCCACGCCCCCGGCGACGCCTCCCAGGACAAGCGCGTCCTCTTCGCCGTCTGCGTGCGGCCGGGCGACATGGGCAACACGCACAGCCTCGAGCTCGTCCCAGACGCCAAGCTCGCCATCGCCACCACCAGCCACGCGCTCGACGCCACCATCCGCGTCTTCGACCTGTCCGCCGGCCTGCAGCCCGACCCGCAGCCCATCCAGTCCCTCGACAAGCTGCCTGCCGTCCACGCGCTCGTCTGGGACGAGAGCGCCGGCCTGCTCTGGGGCAGCGGCAGCACCCTCGACCCTACCGGCGCCACCCCGGGCTCCTCCGCGCCCGCCCTCAACGGCTACCGCTACGCTGACGGCGCCTTCGCCACCCAGCCCACCTACTCGTACAACGTCAGCGCCCCGCAGCCGCTCACCGCCGAGTGGACCGACACCGAGTACGCCGGCTGGTGGGACGGCGCCCACGACCTCATCGGCATCCCGGGCCGCCGCCAGCTGCTCATCTCCACCGACACCGACCTCCACGTCTTCGACATCGACTCCCAGACCTTTGCCAGCGGCGCCGAGGTCGCCGCCAACTACCTGCCGGGCTTCATGCCCGTCGACAACAGGGTCGACAAGGACGGGAATTCGCTGCCGCGCTCCGACATCAAGTCGCTAAGCATCGATGGCAACCTCAACGTCCTGTACATTCAGGCCTCTTGGAAGGACGTCACCTCCTACCAGATCAACCTGCTGAAAGACAAGAAGTTGCAGCCGGCGATGGGGTATCCTCAGGAGGTGTACCGCGCACGGTGGTTCGCTGACACGCCGACGTGGCCCAAGGCCCGTTTACCGTCTTCGTAGGCTTGATTTCTCTTCTTTTGTCGGGCTGGCGTTTGTGTCTTTTTCTGTCCTTGTTCTTAGAGAGGTATCCATTTGTTGCCTACACATATTAAAGCCATAGAATTTCACCAATGAACCCCGTAAGACGAGGGTATCATCATGTATTGTGCCGTAGTCTTTACTCAAAGTGTTGATCTCACAACCGGGATCGAATCCATTCCGCCCATTTGCTCAAGTCCTCGAGATGCTCCAGCACCTTGGCCAACTGTTCCCTTGTCACGTTGCTCCCGTTGATCTCCTTGACAGGGCCTGGCTCCTCACCAATTACATTTTCATGGATGATTTGCACCAGGCCTCCTTCGAGTATGCTTAGTGTGATGTTGGCCGTCGTGTCACGCATGGGAAAGACAACCTGCATATGCGGCGACGGGTGTACCCAGAGGATGACGTCCAGTGACAGGTCTGCCGGAACGCTAACTGGCATCCCGGCCTTTGATTTCGCATCGGATTTATCCAGGTTCATAAACTCGGTGAGTTGATGCCTCAAGGTTGAGGTGTCTGATTCCTCAACATCATTCTCCGACGCATTTAGTTTGCCGTCACTCTCAGTCGTAGACTCGTCCTTTCGGCCAAAACTACTCTCCAGCAACGTCGACAGGAATGCATATTGGCGAAGCACCGGCAGCATCTCAATGAGCTGGCGGGGATGCCCAAATGGCAGCTCCGACAGTTCTTGCGAGTATATGGGCTTGTAGATGAATAGACTGTTTTTGTGCGTTCTAGTCAGAGAGTCATTGTACGTGTTGATCATGGGCACCTGGTGTCTGCGAACAATGGTGCGTGGCTCGCTACTATCTTGCTTCGTGCCCGACGCCGCCGGGAAGAAGAGCTGGTCAAAGGTGGGAGGCTGGCGGTTGAACTCGCTCACCATGGTCATCATCGGTGTCTGGAGCCCAACAATCGTGTAGAAACGCGTCCAGTCGTTCTGTGGGAGGATAATGGGCGGGTCAAAGGTAGCTGTGAACATGACGCGCGGTACTCTGGTGGTGGAGAGGTCAGCTTGGAGTATATCCATGCCAGCGTCCTTGTTTTCGTCGTTTTGTGATAATGAAATATTCTCAGGCTCCTGCCAGTCCAGAGGAGGGCTCATCGTGTCGCTCAGATCGTCATGCTTGACAATGTCCTTGGATATCCAGTTCTGTGACACCCGAACTGGTGGGAGTCCCACGCCATCAATGGCAGCGCAACCAATGAGCATGGACCACACCTTGTTCTGCGTGCTTGCTTCCTGTTCCATCGGCGGTACAATGAATCTCCTCTCCTTCCAGTACTGTATGGCCAGCCCGACCTGGCCGCGCTCGTGCATGACTGGTCTGCCGTGCCGGGTGCACATGGCAGAGCTTTCTATCAAAGCATCTGGCTTGCCAGCCATATCTCGGCGCAGCTGCTCAAGATCCCAGCCATATAGGCGCACCAGGCTAGAATACATGCTTGACAGGGCCTCATGGCAATCCAACCCAGGCACAATGCTGAGCTTGTCTAGCCTGGCAAGACGCTCAAAGTTGATGGCGAACCTTTCCAGCGTCTTAGTCAGAGGACTTTGGCCAGGAGAAAGCCGCAGATCCTTGAGAAGTATCTGGCTAGCCGCATCAATGTGTTTTGTGACAGAGTCTGCATTTCCATGGTACGATAGTGTCGCATTCTGGACAATGTTGTTGTCCAGGACAATATCGAGGGCAATAGCAGATCCAGCGATGGCCAACGTTTTCGTTGTGTGACCTCCGGGTGTAGAATTTTCTTCGGACAGGATTTCCATCCCGAGCCGTTGTGCGAGCCGCTCGAGGCCTGCGTCGCTGACCATGCCCTTCTTCTCCTGTGTCCTCTTGTTAGTGAATGCGCGCCTGGGACGCAGAAACAAATCCCTACGTTGAAAATTTTTATGATATTCTCTAGTCGCCGCAGCTTCTCCTCCTCGCTGGCATAGGCGCCACCAACGCCTTCGAGGCCTGAAACGCCTTCAAGTCCCATATCGAAGCCGTTTCCCATCACGAGGGCGCCCATCGCTGCCGCCGTCGAAGGGCTGTCAAAGTTGAGAGCAGCCATGGCCGACTGGCCCGTCATTCCGATGGTAGCGGGCGATTTCTTGACGTGCTGCGGCGACGAGTGCGGGCCGCGCGGGGAAAAGGCAGCCTGGGCGGCATTCAAGGGCGTGGAGACGGGCGGCGTGGCGGCGGGAAAGTGAGACGGCGTGCGGCCCTGCTGGCCGGAAGGAGTGCGTCCTTGTTGGGAAGGCGCATGCTTCATGGCCGCGGGCGTCGGCGTCGACATTGTATGGATGTGAGGATATTGACGAAGGTTGGGATCGAATCGAGGGCGCCGGAGCGAGACCGTTTACGCGCCGGCAGCCGCAAAGGCCACCAGGTGACTGCACTGCGCGTGATAGTGTTGAAGCTTCCAGAGTACAAACGGCGTGATGGCTAAACCCGAGGCAAATTGGCAGCTGGGAGGGTGCGTGTTGGCTCAAGACGTCGAAGATTGAAGATGCAAGAGGTCAAACAAAGGGCTTGGCTTGGCGGCTTGAGTGCAAGTCTCGCCCCACAACAGCTTTGAGACCCAGACGGGGAGGAAGCCAGAAAAAAGACTACAGACTGGATTCATCATCAAAACCCCATGACAATTTCTAGTCAACAACGGTCGCCGGCGGCCCTAAAGACCTAGATTTTACGACTGAACCCTAATTCATAGCCAGAGACACGATTTTCAGACAACATGGTGCCGGTGCCGTTTCGCGGACTCAACAGCCGCTTGGCCAACCGGTCGATACGGATCATGATTTCCCCTGCGCCTGCTACGTTTGCCGAGCGACATTCGATATTACAAGTGCTGAAGAGATACGGCGCTGTGGATATTTTCAAGAGGGAAAATGTACGGCAAGCCCCTGCTCTCTTCTTTCAAAGGACACCTGTCGTGCTGACTTTGATACCCACGCTCAGCTAGACGCCTATCGATACATTTCCGTCACAAGAACCGAAGACACAGCCCGCACGCTCACGCACCTGAGCCCCATCGCATGCCGCGTGTCGATTCCCCGCGTCGAGCCCGCGCAGCGAGCGCGGCAGCTGCAAAGCCTCGCCGAGTCGACGGCGCAGCCGCGAGTCGAATTCCAGACGCAGGCGCCGACCCGGCTCGACGGCGAGGAAGCGGAGGCGGAGGCGACCGACGCGAAGCGAGCGCCGCAGGGGGGGGAGGAGGAGGGCGGTGTCGCTTCCGGGGCGGCGGCGGCGGCGGCGGAGGACTGCGAGACGCGCGAGTTCGTGCTGACCATTGGCCCCGCGCGCGACTACCACCACGGCCACGCGGCGGTCAAGGCGACGGAGCACCTCGCGTGGCCGGAAGGCTACGAGGCGGACCGGTCGCTCGCGGCGCTGGCGCTGCGCGAGGCGCTGCCGGACTCGCTGCTCAAGAAGGGGCTCTGCCACTGGCACGTCAAGCCCGCGTCGCCTGACGTGCCGCGGGGGAGCATGCGGCAGCGGCTGGAGCGCAGGCAGCTGCTGCCGGGGCAGATGGCGGCGGCGGCGGAGGCGGCGGCGGCAGATACATGGCAGCCATCGTCGGCGCTGCGGCGGAGATAGTAAACCATCCGGAGAGGTGGTGAACGTTTCCCAAGGTCCAACGGTCTTGAAGTAGAAGGGCAGCAAGGTGGGGGGTTGGTTAGCTACGGTCTGATGGCAGAGTGGTCGGTTTAGTCCGAATATCGACAGGTTTTTGCGCGTTGGTGTGTTGGCTTCCAAGGCAGCACGGCCACAGCCGGCCCAAGATTGCCGATGGCAGCTGTGGCTCAGCACATCCGGCCCGGGCTGGGCTGCAGGCTACGTAATAGTGCCGAGCAAGAACCAAAGGCCGCAGCACGGGAACACAAGAAGCACTGGTAGTGTGAATTGGGTGCGGAAGTTGGCTGATGCTGTAATTTCCCTCTCTTCTTCTCTCAACTTTAAGTTGCTTGAGATGAAGCTGGGATACCAGGGCCTCGGTATCAACAGATGACATTGCTTGGGCCTTGAGAGCAGCAATGGGGGCCAAAACACACAATGCCATCGCCGTGGTAAAGAGGCAGTGATCGGCGCAAATTATGCGCTGTAGCCTGTGGGCAATCAATGATGGGGCCATTTCGAGTCGGCCAGGGTGGTGTGGAAGTGGGAGGGCGATGTAAATACGGTGTGCCGAGAGACATTACACTGTTGTATGTATGAACAGCCGTACATATAAATACACATTGCATGCATATACGCAGCATATTACTAGAACGCGGGTTGAGTGCAGCAACGGACACGAGTTGCTAGGCCGGCTGGCAATCGGGATCTCATCTTGTGTTGTTGTGATGAGGTACTAGGCACATGCACATCGAACCACAAAAGCAAGGGAAGGGAGAAGACTCAGAAGAGGCAGAGACAGACCGACTACTGGGACTCTCCATCAAACGAACGTCACAGTGACGCTAGGCAACCCACAGTCTCGAGCTAACCCATGTCTCATTAAACTAAGCATGAATCTGAAAAATGAATGGGTTGAGCTGGAGCTTGCGGAGCGAGGATTCCTTTCTGCGACGTAACTTACCACTTGCCCAATGGTAAAGAGAGCTGTGGCGCAGTGGGACCTGCAAGGATGGTGTGGCGTGGTCTTTGCCTTGTGATGGCTATACTGGCCTGGCCAACGCGACAATGGCCTGGCAAGTTCTCTTTGAGCTGGACAGGGGGTGGGTTGCCAAGTCACTGAAAAGCTTATTGGAGCTTGGACTCGAAAGGGGGGGGGGGTAAACATTTTGCACGAGATAGAAAGCTGAGAGTATACACAAAACGGCGGCGCATCAAGCTGGGTTGGTTTTTCGGTACTTGATAGAATGAGGAGTAAATCTACGAAAGCGGACTTCTCCGCTTAACCTCTCGTCATTTTCCCCCCTTCCTTTCCCCGAGTTTCTGTGATGACGATGTTGGTGCTAGAGTCTGTGACGCTGCTCATACCCACTCACTCACCAGAACCTGACCATCGGGCTCATCTCGCTCAGCGCCGGAACAGAAGCCTGAGACCCAGTTTCGGTACCTCCCCTGCCTGCCCCCCCCCTCTGTTTTTTGGGCTGGCGATCGTGTGGCCCGATGGGAGGCAGATGGACGCTCTTGCTTTGCTTGTTGTTGCTTGACCATTGCTCGCCCAGGCTGGCTGGCTGCAACTTTCTGCCGCTCGGATTGATTGAGGCCATCGGCATCTGCGCTGTGCATCTTGCACCCAGGCGTGGCATTGCGAGCAGGAACAAGGGTCGATCTAATAACGGGTGGCTTCGGCAATTGGGTCATGGCCAGTGTCAACGTCATTGCAACAATCAAAACTAGTCCATCCTGGCAGAAAGTTAGGTTGGAGGCCGTCTCTCCATCCCCACCGCATCTTGTTCCAGCTCTGCCAGCCTCCAGCTTGGTCGGTTCCGTACCAAAGTAGCGCCGTTGACCTGTTGTCCCATCACCAGTCCTCAGTCCTGTGGCAGTACAGTAACCTAGTTACAGCATCCCTCGTTGCTGGCTAGACCAGATACAGTTTGACAATGAAGCTCGAGCCACCTACAATTCATAGCATCTGCCCCGCAGCTTGTGTGGCTCATCGCCCTATCCTGTCTGTGGCTGTGAAACATTATTCCTTGCTTGCCCAAAGCTTCCCTGCTATATGAATGACCTCCTTCCTCCCCAGAATCTTTCTTCTCGCCTCTGACTTTTTGCCCTTTTTCTGTCACGCAAAATCTTCTGCCACTGTCCTCTGTCGTGCATCTTTCTGACGTCGTCCAAAAAAAAGAAAGCCTCCAAAATACAACCACAACCACAACCACTACAATGGGTATCCTTCTCGGTGTTCACCACATTGGCACGCTGCTGCTCCTCATCACGGCCATTCTCCTCCTGGTCGCCTCCATCTCCTCCCCAGTCGTCAACAACCTCGCCCTTCTCAAGGTCGACTTCCGCGACGGCCTCAGCACGGAGCGCCTCACCTTTGGCTCCTTTGGTTACTGTGAGATATCCGAGTAAGTTGACCTGGCAAATTAGCTTCCTTGTTTTGGGCTTCATTTCAGCTTAGCTTGCTGTGCTCCACCATGACGGGCTCATCTGGATGGTCTAGCCAGGGCGCAAGATTTGCGCTGCTCAAAGCGTCACTGAGTCAGGTCCTCCTTGGTCCTCCTCGGCCTACCATGCCACATTTCCAGCTGAATTCAACCACTCAAGCGCCACGACGGCCCGAGCAATCCCTACTCCCATCTTCCTAGCCCAACCACTCGCTTCGCTGCCATTCAATCGCTAACAGCTCCCCTCCCCAGTGATTCGTCCGACTTCTGCAGCCGTCACCTCGGCTACAACCCTCTGCGCATCATTCGCGGTATTGACGGCCAGGTCGACAATGGCTCCGTCGGCCGCAACACTGCCTCGGGCCTGACCCGCGTCATGGTCCTGCACCCTGTTGGCGCTGTCCTCTCCTTTGTCGGCTTCCTCCTCGCCGTCCTCGGCACCCACGTCATCTCCTCATTGACCGCCTCGGTTCTCTCCGGCCTCACCTTCATTGTCACCGTTGTCGCCCTCGCCTGCGACTTTACCGCTCTCAGCATCGTCCACCACCGCGTCAACGAGATTCGCAACAACCACGCCACCTACGGATCCGCCCTGTGGTGCGTTGTCGCTGCCGTAGTCACCTCCTTCTTCGCCACCATCATCGTCTTCCTCAGCTGCTGCGCCAGCAAGCGCAACAAGAACAAGCCCGACCCTGTTCCCAAGCAGGAGGCCGGCTTCGCCGACTCTACTGTCCCCAAGAAGAAGTTCTGGCAGCGCCGTTAATGGGTGATGCGTCGGCCGTGTCTTGACTCGAACTCGAATGCTTTTTCGGCTTCCATGATACAATTCAAGCTACTACGGCTCTGCTAAACCCTAGCTGTTCTGTTCCCTGGTGCTCAACAAACATGGACGTGGTAATGGTTACTAATTTAATTCTGGTAATGCCTCTTGATGATGATGAACTCTCGTCTCTCTCGCTGGTTTTGGAGTGTTTATGATTATGCCGTTTTTGTGTACAAGAAGCTATGATATCCCATTGACTCATGACTTGGTCATTTGACGCAACGCGAGTTTCTATATACACCGCTAGTAATAAAAAAAACATATATCGAAGCTGAGAGTGTTCGTCTTTCGTCTCTTCAAACGGCGTGACCCTTGTGTCACCATCTGATACACGCGAACCCCTGTGGCTTCTCTACAGCTTGATCAGTCGTTTCCGATCGCTATGAGGGTTTCCGATGGCTAGGAGGATTCATCAGTCCTGCGGTGCTGCAGCATGCTGTGTTTCCCCAGTTCGTGGCACACTCAAGCGAACCACCCCTTCCCTGCCTGTTCATCCATCTGCCTAGCTTTCCGAAACTCGCAGCCCAGCAGCCGAGACGTCTGACGTATTCCGTGCAAACGGTGGGCTTCTACTACATGCGACGAGCCAATTAGCGCAGAAGCTCGAGTTTCCGAGATTCATGCGATCCCTCGTCTTATTTTCTTTCGATGCGATCAGTCGCCTCAAAACTCTATCCTGACTCCTCGCCTCTTTGGCAGCTCCTTTTCGCCCCAGGTGATTGGAGAGCGAAATCAACAATAAACGGATATTCGGAACCACTGAACCATAGAGGGGACTCGATATTTAAATGTATGCCCACCTTGAACTTGATTTTGTCGTACATGCGCAACGTACAAGCTACAACAGATACACCCGCCTGGGGTTCCTATAGGGTAGGAAGGCCCCGTTGGGTGAAGACGCCGGCGCCGTTGACAACCCCCGTGGCCGAGTCGCACGCAGAGCCAAGTCAACGCGGCGAATAAGTTGTCACAGGGTGCTATCCGCAGCTCCCGGGTAAAGCAAAACATGTACAGCTCAGCTGGTCCTATACTCCAAAACGTCGTCGTGTACGCTATCCCGCCAGCAACGCATCATCAACTCCGAGAGAAGCTCTATTACCGCTAGGTATCCATCGCAGAGTCAATGACATGGAAAACCGAGGCTCGACTACGCACTAGTCAATGTAGCCAAGTTCATTAAGCCAGTGGAGAAGTTTGCTTGGGTTCTCCTCCCTTGTTATTCATCAAAGCTTATGCATAATGGACGGGCCTGTTGAACTGACGGGCCGCTAACATGACGTCAAACTCAGAATGCCACTTACACAGAGCGCGACAACGGCTGATATAAACTTGTTACCGAGAAATATGGCATTAAAGGAATGGCGATGCTTTTTGAAATTCATGTACCATATTAGGATTTGGAACTATAGACTACCGCCTCTTGTCAACAAGGAAGATGGTTTTAAAGGAATGACGATACATGTGAAAACTGATTTATACCCCATCATCAACGACCGCCTCTCTCTCTCTCTCTCTCTCTCTCTCTCTCTCGTACATTATTTTTTTTTCCGGTGTATATCCACACATATTATTTACCACTCCCGAGACGGACCTTTTTTTTTCCCTTCTTCTTCTTTTCTCAGGGGCGCGCCAGCCGGCCCCGGAAGGCGAGCAGCAGAGCACCGGCCCGCCGCCTCGTGTACCCGCGGGCGCGTTGCTCGCGGCGGCGGCGGCGGCGGTCCTCCACGGCGACGGAGCGCACGGCGAGACGCATTGTGCTCGTCCGCGTGCGCGTCTGCGCCGGCGTGGACGCCTTTACAAGGCGACGAAGAGGGCCGCGACACCGACGAGGGCAGCGGCGCTGACGCCGGCCTGAGAGCCGCCGTTGGTGCTGACGACGACCGGGCCGGAGGGCATGGCGTTGTTGTTGCCGCTGCCGCCGTTGTTGTTGTTGTTGTTGCCGCCACCGTTCATGTTGCCTTTGCCGCTCATGTTGCCACCACCGTTGTTCATGTTGCCGCCACCGTTGTTCATGTTGCCGCCACCGTTGTTGTTGTTGTTGTTGTTGTTGTTGTTGTTGTCGGAGCGGTGGCCTCCGGAGGGCTTCTCGCCGCCCGGAACCATCGAGGGGTGCGGGTGGTGGTGGTGGTGGTGGCCCGGCTTTCCGTGCTCGGGGCAGCAGGCGGTGGTGGTCGGGTGGTGGTGATGGTGGTGCTTGGAGGAGGAGTGGTGGTGGTGGTGGACGCTGGGCTTGGCCGGATAGGAGGAGTGATGGTGGTGGACGCTGGGCTTGGGCGGGTAGGAGGAGTGGTGGTGGTGGATGGTGGGGGTGGCCGGGTAGGTGCTGGTCCTCGGAGGAGGAGGAGGGTGGTGATGGGTGCACGTCTTGTGGTGGTGCTGGTCACTGCACGGGGCGTGCGGGTGGTGGTGGTGAGTGCACGCCGGGGTCGCGACCACGGACACGGTCGTGCTGTACGGCGCGGGCATGGGCTCGTGCGCGGCGGCAGAGCCGGCGAGGGCCAGGACGGCGGTGGTGGCGGCGGTGAAGCGCATCTTGACAAGGGTGTGTTGGTTGTTGGCTGTTGGTTGAGAAGGAGGGAGGCAGCGAGGTAACGAGTGACTCGAACGCGAATAAACGGGCAACGACTGTGCTGGAGATGAGAGGGAAAAAGAAGCAGAGACTCGGGGAAGAGACGACCGGTTTATATAGACCGAGATGCTGCTTCTCATAGCCCCCCTGGGAGTTAAATCTCGCGGAACAGAGTCGTCTTCGAACCAGCGCCAAGAGCTGTCTAGACCCGAGCGTCCTTGACGCCGTCACCAAGTCTAGCCCGTCCGGCCCGCCTCTAGTCTTAAGCATCCTTGCGTTGGGATTGGATGGCATGGGAAAGATCGAAAAGCATCGGAAACATGGTCAACACCAGCCTCCCGGCCAACATCACGCCGGCTCGACAATTAACTTTTCGATGTAGTGGCAGCGGGCAACAACCAATGCTGAACCACCCATGAATGACGTTATCATGTTGGCCGGCAACTTGATAGCGTCTACTATCAAGACGCCGGCAGATATCCCAAGCGCACCTCCAAACATTAAATCGTCGCGTGCGAACCAACCAGGTTGCGCCAAGGGCCGTGTAGGCGTCGTCTCTCACGTCTTCCATCCATCTCTCGTCGTGTAAACACCAGTTCCGATGCTGTCATTGAAATCAGCAAAGCACATCAACACAAAGCGGCAGATAGAGACAAGCTGGATGGAAAAATTCTTCTAGTGGGGAATAAAAGCCACGAAAAGGATAATGCTCGCTATATGTAAATGCCACTCTTTCAACTCCCCGTGTCGCGTAATCACGGATTCTGCCAGCCCAACACACTTGAATTAGAACATTTTGACACACCGCCAACAATGGCACTCGACACCGTTATCCATCGTCTAGTCGTCCTCGGGGAGACCTGAGAAAAGGCCAAATCGCATGCGATGGCTCTGCAAGCACGTTAGTGGTCATTGTCCAGCATTGCCAGTCATCTCGCCGGAGGCGAGTGCTTTCCACCTGAAAAACAGCCCACGAGGATACAGACAGCACAGCGGAGCGTTACTTACAAAGGGAAGCTTGGGAATAATCACGGCCAAGACAGCCAAAAAGTTGATGATGAAGTAGGCCAGGTCGTAGTGGGTATAATGGGTGCTCAGGAGGAAGAGCACAATGGGAACACTCAGAAGAAACTTCTTGGTGGGGGTGTACTGGGCACCGTTGTCGATTTGCTCCCACATGTTGAGGTTATCGAAGGCACCGCTATTGAATTCGAAGGGCACTCCTCGGACGTAGTGGAACATGATGTACGAGCCGACCATGTAGGTAATGTTGGTCAGGGTCCATGAGGTCTCTTGCGAGACCCCAGGGATGACGTCGTAAAAGATCTTGAGGCATGCTATCAAGACAAAATGAATGGTCCACGCTCCTGTAGATTATCGTTAGTATGGAGCTGCGTGACGGCGGATGTGAGGGGCCGGGCACGGGCAACATGGACATACCCTTTGCGTTGGTCCAGTTTGCATTGAGGTTGGGAAGAGCAGCCTGGTCAGAGATTTGTTCGAGCGTCTCGGGGGGTTCGTGATAGACCTGCAGGATGCTGCTGGAGCGTCTGCGACGGCCACTCGCTCTATCGTCCATGTCGAGGTAGGCGCTTCCAGAGCGTGGAGGGTTCGTCCTAGCGTCGTAAGAGACGGTGGGCTGGAGAAGAGTAGGGGAAGCCAGCTTGGCGGTATTGAAAGGGGTTCTGCGCAAGCTGCGGATCGAGGTGTCGCGGGCCGTTCCTGGTCTGTGAGGAACGGGACGAAGGAAGTGATATCGGTGGCGTCGGCGAGGATCAGAGCGGAGAGGTGTGTAGCGAACGACAATGTCAAGTGACGTGGTGAGACTGGCGAGCGGCTCAGGGAGCACACAAAGAGGCCAGAAGTGTCTGCTAGGTCTGCTAGATGTCGGTGCGAGGACAGGACAAATTGGCCACTAGGGCAGGTTTCCTGCGAGCGGCGCTATTCGGGTGGCGGAATGGCGTGAACAGGAGAGAATTCGGTCTTGTCGGGGGGCAGGCGCTTGAGAAAAACCGAGTGTGCGCCAGAAACGAAACAAGTATGTCGTGGGATGATGTTGATGGAGATGAAAAAAGTAGTCTTGGTAAGAAGAGAGATTGGGGGAGGAAGAGAATGAGGCAAGGAAAGCAATGGGATAATGAATGGTCGAGGCAAGGCAAGAGGAGGCTTGCGTGGTGGCGAGGCGAGGGCCCTTGTGACAGGAAACCAGGTGTATGGGGCGGGTAACTTAGGTAGTGGGTTAGTAGGTGCCTGGGCGACCAGTCGGAGGCAGCAGGGACTGGTGCCTGTAGTGGATGTGCACCTGTAGGTTAGACTGGTTAGTGCATGCTGTAGATTGTGCGGTGCAGCGAAGGGCAGTTGTTGAACGACAGGGTTTTGGCCATGTGATGAGTGGGTAAGTGAATAATAATTATTTGTTGTTAATAATTATTCCGTCAGACATGCAGTACCAAAGGAGAGAAACTAGGTAGGTAGGTACTAGGTATTTCAACAAGGCGCTGGTGGTGATGTTTTCTTGTAGCCTGGTTAGTGCGCCTGTAAATGACGTGACGCTAGTGCGAGTACGAGAGCCTCGATGTTGGCCAACTGCCACTGTGGCCTCAGCTTGCCCAGGACGTTAGGGATTTAAGCTTCCCTCCAGTCATTTTTTAGAGGCCAGCGAGGACTTTTCAAGAAAAAAAAAGAAAAAAACATCAATACATGCATCGGCCCCCAATGCTTTTCATGCGATTTGCTACGTACCCGAGACACCACGACGGCCGTTGCGCCACTGTCTTCTCCCCCTCCTGTCATGCACAGGACAAACACAAATGCACAACACACATGCGCCGGCGTCGATGAGACTAGCATGAGCGTGCAAGTACCTTGAAGGCAGCCGGAAAGCTTGTCTTCACTTGTCGCTCAGGTTGGCGTCTGCAGACTTACCCGTGAGGCGTCAACAACTTTCGACCTCTTATCAGTTTCCAGGTCTTCCACAGGGTATCTCTTGGCCTCCTTCCTCTGCTAGTAGCAAGTAGGAACGATTGCTAAACCCAGCGTTTTGATCCCCTGCACAGCCAGCCTAGAGGTGGAGACTATAATAATACACGCAGACCGAACCCGATGAACCATCTTTCCAAGCTGGCGCCATGGCGAGTATTCCGTATTCAGCTGGCGTTCCTAGGGAGCGATGCGGCAACTTCCGCTTTCAAGACCGTAAGACTTCAAGATTGCGTTTAATCCAACACAAATTTCTCATCAAGTATGGCTATCAACGACAGGCAATCGATAACTCGTCCCTGTATTTTCGCCTGTTATAATATGGAAACAAGGGGCCAGAGGTGTTGTTCCCGAGTACGAAGTCTGTATCGGTACGGGATAACCTGTACCCGATCACTTCTGTGCTGCGGTGGAGAAACCGCCTAGGGTGGCTCCTGCAGTGAGAGTGGGGACATTGCCTCTTTTGCGCTGATTCGGCCAATGCTTATTTTTCGCGTCAACTTTTTTTTTGGTGATGCGGCAACATTGGACCTTTTTCTTTGGAATTTTGCGTTGCTCTGCTTCTCGGTGAAGTGGCCATTACCCGTGACCCCGAGCGTTTGATTGATTCGTAACGTATCTGCCGCATTGATTCGCCTCGGCCTCACTTTGCCGCAAACCCAAAGTCCAAGTGTCACATGAGTAACAGTCAACTGCAGTGTCACTCACATTCGCCATGGCTTCGGAGGAACAAATACCCGGAGATGTTCTTAGCATGGGGGGCAGTGACAGCGAAGAAGAAACAAGTCACATTGAAAAGAGGTCAATAGCTGATGTTGATGGTCCCGACGGCGAGGAGTCTCAACCCTCTATAACCACCAAGCGCCCAAAACTCAGCCGCCAATCACCAAGCAGCAACGCAAGCAAGGGCTCTGAAGAAGGCGAAATAGAAGAGAGCTTATCAAAGTCCCTCAGCAGCCAGTCCAGCATATCGAGCCTCCGGCCACGCGCCAAGTCGTTCGTTCCCTGGAAGCCGCCATTGTTTACGACTGACACGGTCAGCCTGAAGTTACCAGCGCTCTCGCGGAGGAAGGAAGGATCTTGGGTGGATCGCGTCGCCGATTGGGCTACTGTGCTTTGCACAATCAATTTTGATTCCCTGGCCGAGATCAAGGCCGCAACGATTGTTTCCGCCTTTGGCCAATACCTTGACTTGCACAGTGGTCTGAAACCAGCGAAAAGGAAATCAGCCAAGCAGACTGTTTCTGCCATGGAGGACTCGGGAAAGCTTGCTACGATTATCGGAAACACACAAGCGCCGGCTCCTTCACCGGCCGCTGCGTCACCCGAACCGGCGGACGAGCTCGAAAATGGTGCAGTCCCCGACTCACCAGAGTACGTACCAAGTGCTTCTGTGCTGCCGGAACCTAGCCAGGCCGCCAACAGCCACGTAATCGACGCTGCTAGAGAGACGAATGGTGCATCGGTACCGGAAGGGCAGCCAACAGCAGAGCAGCTTCGATACTTTCCGTCTGCCGAAAACGCTGCCGAAATGTGCGTACTGTGCGGCCACAAGGGCCATATCTCTGGCTTCTGCAACCGCGCAAAGTGTAAGTTTTGCGGCGAAACTGGTCACTGGGATTTTAGCTGCAAAGCTATCCAGACAAGATGCGGAAAGTGCCGCCAACTTGGCCACGAGACTTCTGGTTGCGTGGAAAAACTGGCCCTCACAAAGGATGAGGGCTTGGCCTGCGCCTACTGCGGCCTGCAGCAACACCTCGAAGGTGACTGCACAGAGCCATGGCGATCGTTCCACGGCGAAGGAGAAGGCGTTTTCCGGGTTATTGCTATCCAGGCATCATGTGCCGTATGTGGCTCTCGAAACCATTTTGCGTCGGACTGCTCGCAGAAGGGCAACCGCCCGTTTAATCCATCATGGACGCTACGAAACCGGGACCTCTTTGTAGATGTGAACTGCGGCAACGAGTCTATCGAGGAAGCTGCTAGCCTGCACCTTCGGGGGGAACCCCGCACAAACCAAAGACAGACGAGGGCGCCACGCGGCCCTTCTGCGCGTGCCATGAATGTGCATTATTCGGAGAGCGACGACTCTGATGGTATCGAGCTGCCCGGCTCGAGAGCCGTGCCAACGCATCAGCAGCAAAGGGCGGCACTGGTAGGTTCCATACGGGTGGCAACCAACCTTCAGATGCCGAGGCTGGGAGGTCACGCCGTCCAGCCGCCGCTTCCGCCTGGGCCGCCTCCGCCACTCCCTCCGCAGAGCCACCCCCCACCTCCGGGCACGTCGGGGTACGCTAGAAACCAGCACGGGCCGCCGCCTTCACTGCCCCCAAAGCCACCGACAGCGCGGAACAACCAGCGCGGGCCTCCGCCCCCAGGAGAGTCGCGGCACGGCGGTGGCAGCCGCGGACGGGGGGGTCCCCCGCGTGGGCGAGGCGGGCGTGGAGGCGGAGGCGGAGGTGGAAGAGGCCGGGGACGAGGACGAGGACAGCGATGAGAAGATACTGGAAAAGGCTCTGACGGCGTGTATGATTATCATTATTTGGCTTGGCGTATAAAAGGGACTTGAAAGGATAGCATGCATGTAAGACGACTATCGTCTTAGTTGAGAGCACCGGGGAATACAATTGGCTATATTGTCCTTGGTATTTTACGAGTTATTACATATTTATTCCTTGGTATTTGGCGAATTATCTGTACATGCTGCTGATGCTCACTGTAAATTACCAAAGGCGGTAGGTGATTGTAGAGCTTGTAGATAGGCTTAAAAAGCGACGCGTCACACTTGGCGACGCCTGTAAGCCCCCTCTAATATTGGACAACAGTGATGGGAGGTGCATACATGGCGCCACAGAAGCCGTTATCCGGCGTCCACGTCATGGCCTGCTGCCACGGGGCCTGTGTCATGTTCCGGGCCGAGCAGCAAGCCAGGCGCGGAATGACTGGTGGCCAAGGGAAGCCGTTTGATCCGTGGGATGGCAGCATGCGTGGATGCGGTGAAGCCCGGAACGGGGGCTCATGTGGTCAGGATTGGGCAGAAACGCCCTCGCAGCAAGGAAAGATATATAGAGCCCTCGGGAGGCCCAGCGCCTCTTCCCACAGCTTGGCTGGTGTCGCAGGCCCGCCCACGACTTGAGGGATCTTGACAGGTTGCCGCTTGAGGGCGGCGAGGAGCTTGTGTGAGTGCATTCTTCTTTTCTTTGGTGAGTATAGTTTTTTGTTTCTTGTGTGCTACGACGCCGACCAGAGTACAGGCTTACACCAACGCCCTGCGCGATGATCCGTCGGTCCTTGGGGAGGGGGGGGGCTGGGGACAGTGTACGGTACGGTGGGATGGTGGCACGGGTTGGGAAAGGAGTTTGGTGGGAAGACCATTCACCGGGCATTGGATGTGATGAGAAGCGGAGGAGGGCGCAGATGGTGTTGAGCGTTGTTGTCGCGGTGGGCGGGTTATTGGATGTCGCGATGGCGGGTTGGAAGTTGGGAAATCGGAGGTGGGTGGGTGTCTGCCGGGCTCGGGTCAGGTTCAGGCCAAAGTCAGGTTCAAGTCAACTGCCGTTGATTTGCCTGACGCGTTTCTTGTCCGCCTGTCCGGCTTTCGAGAGCGAGCGGCGTCGATCCGCGATCCGACAAGACGCGCGCAGGCGCGTCGAGATGCGCGTTTCTGATTGGTCGATGACGCGAAAGATCACGCCTGGATGCCGCACACATCGCGGGGAAGGAGCGACGACGCCACCAAAAGCCTCAGGAGGGATGTCCAAGGCGAAAAGGGGAGATCTCTGTGACCCCCTCCCCCGCTGCTTGCCAGTGGCTGATTGGTAAACTGAGAACCTGCGTTGCATGACAGGACAGGAGCTACTGCAGAAGCAGGGTTTTCGCTTCTCTCTTCCTTCATCAGCGTCGCTCACCGACCATTCAAGGGCCAGTCTCTGCCGCGACGACGCTGCAAGTCCTTGTCCGCGACTGGGGGAAAAAAGAACGCATCTCAGCCACTCGATGCGCGACTCTCGCGCGCCTTTTTCCTTCATGGCCCTGTAACCCCTGTCGCCGGGGACACAACCTCGAGATGGTAGGGTCGTTTCCTTTCGTTTTCTTGCGCGAGGGAACAAGCTTAACCTGTTGAGACTGTGTGGCTGGTTCCAGGTTTTACATAATTATGCAGAAAAGGTGGAGGGGAGGCCCAGGATGCTGAAGGAGGTGGGAGAGCTGGGAGAAAGGGGAAAGACTCTAATCAGTCCAGAGGCGACTTTTTTCGGGATATATACCGACCTGCTGCTTCCCGTTTTGAGAGACCACTTTCTGGGGACTTTTGTTCTTCAGCATTCATTCAAGCTTCAGGACTGGTTGTTGAACAAGATACGGTGGTTTGATATCAAGTATCTTGACTCTATCAGCACAGCTTGGTTGCTCTTCCTCTTTCAACCCCGGACAACAACTCGACAATAGAAATAAGACAAACATTGTCAACACCATCACACCTGCTTCCAATACCCTCCGTCCCTCCATCCTGCCCTCCCACCCCCCAATGAGACGGATATGGCGTCGTCTGAACAGCTATTTCTCGCCCTCGTGAGAGACGAGTCCATCCGGGACCGGCTGCTCTCCCTCCTCGACACCGCCTCCGTCTGCGCCCTCCGACAGTCCTCCTCGGCCTGCTGCAACCTCGTCACGAAGCGGCTCTTCACCCGCCTGCACGTCACCTTCACCGCCGCCACCTTCACCAAGCCGTGCCGCGTCGCCGCCCTCGGCCGGGTCGGCCACCACGTCGAGCACCTCACCTTCCACCTCGCCCACTCCGACGCCACCTTCCTGCCGCCGCTGCTGGACCCGCGCACCGGCGCCGAGCTCGCCTTCCTCTACACGCCGCACACCAGTATGCACGCCGCCCTCACCCGCCCCAAGTACGCCTCGCCGGACCTCGCCGACGCCCTCACCCAGCAGTACCCACCGCTCTTCCACGCCGCCACAAACGTCCCCAGCTTCATCCACGCCCTCGCCCGCATGCCCGCCCTGCGCCACCTGACCGTCCGCTGCCCCGGCCAGCACCCGGCCGAGCGCTACCGCCGCGACGTCGTCGACTACGCCCTCATCAGCCTCCGCATCGCCGTCGAGCGCGCCCCGCTGACCGCCCTGCGCACCCTCAGCCTCTCCCAGCTGCACCCGGCCGCGCTCGCGTACTTGCGCCACGTCAACGGCATCGGCAGCGTGCCCTCCGCGGGGAGAAGGTGGCGCCAGATCAGGTCGCTGCGCATGAGCGTCGAGGCCTGGGACTTTGGCGCCGGCGCCGGCGGCCTGGACCACCTCAAGATTATCGACGACTACATCCGCGCGCTGGCGCCGCATCTCGAGAAGCTGTCGTTTTCTTGGATCGGCGGCGGCCGGCCGGGCGCCGCTAACCGGGGTCCGTGTCCGCTCGCGCTCGCCGACGACCCGCTCTTCGCGTCGGCGCCGCCGCCGCCGTCGGCCCGCAAGCTGTTCCACGAAGTCACCTCGCCCATGTCGCCGCTGCCGCCGCTGCCGGCCTCCACCGCGGCGCGCCCGCCGATCCACATGCCGGCGCTGCGCTACTTGCAGATCCGCAACGCGGCCATGAACGCGGCGCAGCTGCGGCGGCTGATTGCGGCGCACCGCGCGACGGTGCGCGAGTTCGACCTGGACAACGTGGCGCTGGCGGAGCGCGACCGCTGGGACGACGCGCTGGCGCCGGTCAGTGAGGGCCGGCAGTGGTCGCGGAGCGGTGGCGGCGTGCCGGCGGGGTCGCGGTGCAGCTTGGTGTCGAGTGACGACGCGGATGATCTGCTGCAGAGCCCGAGCGCGGCGGTGGAGGCGGTGGCGCGGGAGCTGCTGGAGCTGGACGTCGGCGCGTATGGATTCGACGATGATGAGAGGACGGTCATGGATGAGCTGACGGAGGAGGCGGCGTCGTCGGTATCGCGTGAGCGGAGCGGTGGCGGCGGCGGCTTCACGGCGAGGATCAGGAAGAAGAAGCGGTCTCATAAGCATGGTGGCCGTGACGAGGATCATCATCGCAGTAGACGCAAGCACGGCCGAAGTGCGAGCGAGCCCGACCGCAAGGCCACCACGCCGCCGCCCTCACTCCCCCGCTCCGGCTCGTCCTCGTCCTCGTCCTCGTCGTCGCCCTTCTCCTCCTTTTCCTTTCCCCTTCGCCGCCGCCGTCCCTCGCAGACCACTACCTCCTGGCCACCGCCCAGCTCCTCCTTCTCCTCCTCCTCCTCCACTCCGCACAAGCCCTCCTCGGCCCGCGCCCCGCGCCCCCCGCCGATCCCCCTTCCGGACCCCTTCATCTCGGCGCCCATCCTGTCCGCCTCGCCGCAGCCGGTGCTGCAGGTCCTCCTGCAGCCGACCGTGTACGACCCGCACGCCGGCGCCGACGACGGCATCACGGCGGTGCAGCGGAACCTGGAGCAGGAGGAGGCGCACCGGCTGCTGGCGGAGGACGCGGCGGCGCGGGTCAGCGCGCTGCGGCGGGCCAAGGAGGCGGTCATGACGAAGCTGACGCGGGAGTTCTCCAAGAGGCAGCAGCAGAAGCACGATGGCCGGAGGGGGAGTGGTGCTGGCGATATCGATGGGCACGGCGGCCGCGGCGGTAACAACGGCGCGGTGGCGGCGTGTCGAGTGTTGGCCGGCAGGGACCTCGGGGCGGGCTGCGGCAGCTATTACACGGGGAATAGCGACTTTGTGCTCGAGGATGGGCGCGGCATGGGCAGTCCGACGGCGATGCACGTTCCGCTCATGTTTAGCCGCGCGTGAGGGCGGCAGTGGCGGCGGACTCTCGCCGATGAAGCTCATGTACACGTGTGATGAGAAATGATGTATCGCGATGAACGGCCTGGACTATTTGCGCTCTTTTCTTGCTCTTTCCTTTCTCCTTGCTCTTTCTTTCTTCCTTCTCTCTTTCGTTCTTCCTCCTTCCCCTTCTGCTTCTTGACTGACACGTGCTTCGTTCGGATGCACACCATTCCTGTCCTTGACATGTACCTTTTCGTATCCCATTCTAGTCTACAATTCTTGTCAGTATATGATTGAACCGGCGCTTTACCACCTGCACCGCGACTATCAGACGATTATCACCAGATGACCACGTACCATCATGTATTCATTGCCCAGCCCAACGAACGTTTCATATGCTAATTTTATTCCCTGTAAAATCGCTAAATAATCATGAATTTTCTTTTCCCACATTCTCCCCCTCAATCAAAACGTGACCTTGGTACCCGTGTGCTCAACCACCTTGCCCGTCAACCGCGCCGTCTGCAAATCTAGAGGCCCATCCGCCTTCTTCTGCCGTCTCTCCCCTCCGCCGCCGTTCTCACGCGGTCCGCGTCCCCCGCGCCCGTTCGGCCCCGCCGCGTCGGCCGGCCGGTCCTTGCCGAAGCGCTTCTTGTACCGCGACTGGTCGTCCTCGGCCAGCTCCAGCTTGAGCTCGCGGCCCAGCATGCGGTTCACGTACCACTTGCGTGTCTTGAACTGCTTCTGCTGCCTCGCCGGCTTCTTACTTGTCTTTGTCTTTGCCTCATCATCTCCCCCCTCGTCCTTGCCGGCGTCGCCCGCCTCGTCCGCCTCGTCCTTGTCCTCGTCGTCTCGGAAGTCGTCCTCCGTCTCGACGGCCTCCTTGATCTTGACGAAGCCCTTGACCGCCCACGCCGCGGCCTCGGCCTCCTTGAACTTGACCCAGCCGTAGCCCTTGCACTTGCCCGTGTCCTCAAACGTCGCCACCTTGACCCACTCGATCTCGCCGCACCGGTCAAAGTTGCGCCGCACGTCCTCCTCGGTCGTCTTGAAGCTCATGTTGCCGACAAAGACCTTGCGGCTGGCGTTGGGGTCCACCGCCGCCGCCGCCGCTGCTGCCCCGGACTGTTTGCCGCCGGCTGCGGCCCCCTCCTTCTCCTCCGCCGCGGCCTCCTTCTTCGGACGGCCCTCGAACGAGGTGGCGTCCTTGATGAGCAGCCGGCGCCCGTGCCACTCCGTCTCGGACAGCGCGATCGCGGCCAGCTTGCCGCCGACGTCGGAGAAGTCGACGTACGCGAAGCCCCTGTTTGTGGGCGGCTCGTCCTTGGCGCGGCCGCCGCCGCCGGGACCGGCTTTGGATGCGGGCAGCTTCACGCGCGTAATCATCTCCGCGGTGAGCACGCCTCCTGCGTTGTCGACCAGCCATTGGCGCAACTCCTTGGGCGTCACCGTGAAGCGCAGGTTGCCAATCCAGACGCCGTGCTCAGAACGGGCCGCCACCGCCTTGCCGTCCTTGCCGTCCTTGTTGTCATTGTTCGCGGCGTCTTCGTCTTCGAGGTCATCGTTGTTGTTGTGGTCCTTTTTCGCTTTCGACGACGTCACGCTCTTTCCCTTCTTCATTGCACGGCGCGCGCGCTTTGAGGGGGGCTCGGGGGCGGCGAGGTCGACTTCAATCTCTTCGACGTCGGCCTTGCGCTTCGAGGCATTCGCCTCGGGAGCGGCGTCCACGGGGGACATTTCCTTTTCGTCGGAAGACATGAGGCCAAGACAGAGGAGAATTTCGTGTGGAAGATCTTAGTAGAGATGAGGGCGATTGGTTGTTGTCTCAACAAAGGTCGAAATTCCAGGGCGCCAACATTTACAGAAAATTTTCTGGGTCAGCCGATAAGGCTTATCGCCAGGTACCTTTGCCGTTTATCCCTTTTATTATTGTACTGGATTTTATTTTATTTTATTTTATTTTATTTTATTGGCCAAAAAAATTACGAATGTACAATTGCGCAGAAAACAATTTTCTTCTTTCATAAGGTAATTCTCAATTCTGATACAATCGAGTTCCGAATAAATCCTGTGTTTGGTAGGCGCCTGTAACGCCACAGTTGCCACGACAAGCCACTCGTCCAACTACCAAGTATAAGGTGACTGACCATACAATTATTACCAGAATTATATAAAGTTGTCTAAAGATCCAACCACAATCCGTAATGTTGCCTGCACAAAACAAGTTCACCGGCAAATACTCGAATTCATCAGCTAACTATAACCATAGTCAGGCAGGAACCTCCACATCAAGCCGTGAGTTTGTGAGCAAAAAGAGAAAATAATACAGGACCAGTCAGCATTGGAAATGAAGGACTAGTAGTATAGGAAATGAAAGAGCAGTATAGGAAATGAAGGACCAGTATCAAACGTGTAAACACAACGTAACCCTGTAATTTCCTTGGTGAACCACTTTGATCAGGCGAAGCCGTGAACCGACCTTAGCGCAGGAGGTAAGCTGCGGCGATCGCGCCACAAGCGGAGATGGCTGCCTGGGACGTCTTGACCGGAGCGGCATTACCGGTCGACAAAGGCGCAGTGGTCGACGGGCCTGCCGCAGCACCGCCAACACCGCCAGCGCCGCCGGTGCCAGGGCTGCCGGCGCCGCCATCAGCTCCGGGGGCACCACCAACGCCACCAGCGCCTTCGGTACCAGGGCTGCCAGCGCCGCCATCGGCTCCGGGGGCACCACCGACGCCACCAGCACCTCCGGTGCCAGGGCTGCCGGCGCCGCCATCAGCTCCGGGGGCACCACCGACGCCACCAGCACCTCCGGTGCCAGGGCTGCCGGCGCCGCCATCAGCTCCAGGGGCACCACCAACGCCACCAGCGCCTCCGGTACCAGGGCTGCCGGCGCCGCCATCAGCTCCAGGAGCGCCACCAACACCGCCAGCACCTCCGGTGCCAGGGCTGCCGGCGCCGCCATCAGCTCCGGGGGCACCACCGACGCCACCAGCACCTCCGGTACCCGAGCCACCGGGGGCACCAGGAGCACCGTTGCCGCCCGAGCTACCGGGAGCACCACCGACGCCACCAGCACCTCCGGTACCCGAGCCACCGGGGGCACCAGGAGCGCCGTTGCCGCCCGAGCTACCGGGAGCGCCGCCAACGCCACCAGCACCTCCGGTACCCGAGCCACCGGGGGCACCAGGAGCGCCGTCGCCGCCCGAGCTACCGGGAGCACCAGGAGCGCCCCTGGCGGCCAGGTCGCCGCGGATGTTGGTAGGACGAGTGGCCACGACCGTCACGGAGGCGGCAAACCTGGCAGCGGCCGAGTTGTAGACCTCCCCGGGGAAGCCACACACGGACACGAGCTTCTTGATGTCTGGAGTACGAGGACAGGGGTTAGTTATGCACAGTTATAACAGATCAGCACATTTTTCTTTTTGCATACCGTCTCCGCCTTTGCGGTCCTTGCCTGGGAACTGGCGGATGCAATCGGCGCAGAGGGCGGCAATCTGGGGAACGTTGAAGCTCGTGTTGGTGCAGACGCACTCGTCACGGATGCGCAGCTCGGCAGGGTCGTTGGGGCTGCCCGGGTGGACGTTGCACTGGTCCGTGAGGGTGCTGATGGGCTGGCAGATGGTCTTGCAGCGCGTGGAGACGTCGTTGATGTCCAGGTCCATGTCGCCCTTGACGGCGAGGGCCAGCTGGGCAACAGCGAGGGGGAGGGCGGTCGAGTGACGCATTTTGGGAGATGTAAGCGAGGAAGAAAGAGCTTTTGCTGGGTAGTGAAATAAGGGTTAAGTCTCTTGTTGCTGGAAGAGATGGGAGAAAGGAAACTGATGTGATGGCATAATGATGGTAATTGTCAAGGAATTGGAGGCCTTAAATAGACCAGACACAACTGGCCAAGAATAATACACACCAGATATTCCTCCACTGAATGTGTCATTCATAATGAGAATCAAAAGAATGGAACGAGGTGGATGCCTCAGCTGATTTGCGAACTTGCCATCCCTGATTCATTGTCCTGGTAGAATTTCAAAGTATCCATCCTACTTCCCTTGACCAATAACTTTAAGTTACTATTCATGATAATGCCACCCTCGTTTTCTACGGCATAAAGCCCCCGAGAATAGAAAATATTGTGGCCTCTCCACTACTGATGGACTCGTGGCATCCTCCAGCCCGTCGCCTCTTCAAAAAAGCAACTCGTCTAATGGATAAGATTATGCCCCCCCATCATGGCCTGTTATACGTATGTATGTATCAATATTTGAGCGCACGGGTAATTCAGGAGTAGGGCAAACGGCGCTCGATGGGGTAGCTATCTATCCTAAGCATTAGGAGGTCTTGTTGTGTCCTGCTTATCTCGGAAACCACGTGTATGGGTCTTACGGTAGTCCCGAGCCTGTTCACCATTCTAAAGCGGTGCAAATCTCTTCGGAAAAGGGGTAGTACTAGATCATCTTTACAAAAGAAGCACACCGAACACCTAGTTTCCTATTAATATAGCTGTTGGTTGAACTGAAGGATTGTCGTCCTGTCTGTTTCCATATAGAGAAAGATATCGGATGGTCACTTCTATTTCCCGTAGGTGTAGGTGACTTTTGCATCTCGGTAATTGAAAATCTTTCATGGTAGTTGGCGAAAGTGTCGTGCCATGATGGAGTTCCACGCGTGAGAGCGCATGGAATTTCCGGCTTAGCCAGCTCTGCATTGAGCATTGCCTGACTTGTGGCCGAATGGTGGAGCTCCAACGGCCACTATTTACGTTGTAGAACACTAAATAAAGAATGATACGATAGATTACATTGAAGAAAATGAAACAATATCCATAATGATCATGGTAACGCGCTGGGTAGTAAGGCGTAGGGGCTATAACGAACCTCTACATATTGACCTGTTCGAATCATGAACTTCAAAGGGCCATGAAGAGCAAGTTTACAAAAGTGAGCATTCATGGTGCAATGCAGAATAACTGCAAGGCTGAACAGTGGCTTGGCAAGGCGACTCAGGCCTTGATCATAACAGGGATGGCGGGATAGACAGGAGAGGCGCTGGCTTGTAGTAGCCCTGTTCTGCTGGGAGAGCCTCTCTGGCTCTCTCTGGCGTTCTCTGGCAGCCTCGCTTTGAATTTATCTGGATTCCTCTGGCTCTCTCTCTGACTGTCTCTGGCTCTCTCTGGTAGCCTCTCCGCAACTCTCTTTTTGACTGCGTCTGGGTCTCTCTGGGTCTCTTTGACTGTCTCTAGCTCTCTCTGGCAGCATCTCTTCAACTCTATTTTCGACTCTCACTGACCCTCTCTGGCTCTTTTTGACTCTCTCTGTGACTGTCTCTGGCTCTCTCTGGTAGCCTCTCTGGAACTCCCTCTTTGACCGTTTCTGGCTCTCCATGGCCTTCCCTGGCTCTCTTTGGCTGCCTCTAGCTCCTCTGGTAGTCTCTCTTTAACTATATTTTTGAATCTCTCTGGCCCTCTCTGGCAGCCTCTCTTTGACTGTCTCTTTGACTCATTCTTTGGCTCTATTCGGCTCGATCTGGGAGCCTCTCTGGTAGTCTGTCTTTGACTCTCTTTGGTTATCTCCTTGGATCTCTGGCAGTCTCTTTTCAACTCTATTTTTGACTCTCTCTGGCCCTCTCTGGCGGCCTCTTTTGACTCTCTGGCAGCCTCTCTTGACTCGCACTCGGGCACTTACACGACAATGGTGGGTTTAACCGATCTATACCCTCGGGTACAATAAGCAGCAGCCCCCTATGGCATTCTTACCATCATCTATTGCCTCTTATACTAATACTAGTATAAATATAGATATTTAATAGATGATAAGAATTACTAGGAGGAAGGCTACATTTAAGTACATATGAATAATATATAAAAGTCTTTGGTACTAAAGTGTAAAAGGGTGGCTGCATCAACATTCGAGCCAGTGGGCATCAATACCTAGTAACCATAATCCTGCCAGCAAAAGGGTGGAACCAGCTGTTGCCATTGATGGCGACATATGTTGCCGTTATCTTCAACAACTCAAGAATAATCCATGCGTTTCTGTACCAATGGTTCATACCACGGACAGTGGGTAAAACGCCCTCTGGAGTCGTCGCAAATGCAAAGGGATGGGATGTCCTCGGACCCTGGGTGACAAAGTCAGCGAATGACGATTGAGAAACAATACTCGCGGCTCTTGGGAATCCATTAATTAATTTTTTTTTTTTGGCGCAAATTGACTAGTATTTCTTCTTCGTTCTCTCGCATTCGCAAGGCACAACTACCTCGCAAGGCATACTAGGGGGGCCCAGAAACCCAGAAAGCCCAACTACAAAGGTGGCTATTTATAAGGTTATTATCCTGAAGCAGTTTCATTGCCAATTGACAAAGGATCTTTGTCCTGCTCGCGTTTTGCCTCAGCGTATTGGACCCGTTCAAGACAGAGTACCCCAGCATTCGACTCCCTCGCGAGCAGCTAGCAGCGAGTAGCGCCCAGTCGCCAAATTTTGCCTTGTCCCTGCGTCAATGCCAGCCAACAAGCCGCACACTCGAGCCCGCATCAAAGTTTGATCGAGTCCCCCGCCATTGAATTCATTGGTAAGGCAAATGTGACCCCTACCTGAGCCTGCCCGGCTTACCTTGGCTGGGACAATGCCGTCTCGTCGCGGGACAACATAAGCAGTCTTTTCCGGCCAGAGCACTGCATATTCAAGGATACCCAACCAACAAGAGGTTTCAGCGGTCATCCGACACACCGTCGATAGCCAGGGAATCAGCCTTGCCCATCTGTCGTGACTCGGCGCGCCAACCAGCCGCGGAACCGACTCTCCGAACACGCAGAATGCTTTCGATGGTCTGCAAAAGCAACTGTCGGATCGCAATGGTTGTATCGCAAATACGAACCGCAGTAAGATTTCCAAATCAACCACGTGACGCTCTGTCGCTTATCAGGTCAACGCATTGGAAGCAATGCACGCTGACAGTGCAGGGCAGATCTCTAATTCGCGCGTCATAAATGCGCAACGACGGTGGGTGTACTTCCCGCCTCGGCGTCGTCGTACGGAGGGCACGACCATGTTACAAGGATCGCTCAAGTCTGCGCCCGAGCAAGTTTTGGCGTGCTGGGCTCGGGGGGGGGAATCTTAGTCATGGCGCAGGACCAGGTGCTGGTCGTTCGATTTTCTGTCAGTTTATCAAGATTGCTGCTTCTTTCCCTCTTGTCCAGCACGCGAGTTTGCCCTGTATCCAGAATACATGACATCGGCGGAGAAAAGGATTGAGTTGCATCTGCAGGCCATTGGGCGCAACGGCTGAGTCATCGCCGCCGTTTTGTCCAACATGCCGAATTCATGTCACATGGTGAGCGGGTCGGGGTTGTGACAAGTGACGGATATCTTGTTTGCAAGACAAACTTGCGGGATCGGTTTCGGGTCGACGAGTGAGACTTGTCTCTCTGCAGGATGTGATGTGATGTGCGATACCGTCTAGTGTGTGGGAGCGGAGCGGAGGATCCGAGGCCACGAGATGGACAGCAGATGGCTGGAAACTTGGGGGAGCCATCTGAATCGGATGCCGAGTGTCGGTTGCGTCAGTGTGAGTGTCAAGTTCACCAGGGCAAGTTACTGGCATGCATGTAGGCCGCAGTCAAGAAGCCACAGTGCATGAATCGCCACAGTAAATGCCAGCCACAGCGAGCCACAGTGGCTCCGACGGACGCTGCACTGGACTGCACTGGACTGCACTGGACTGCAGTGGCAACAACTGCCGTGAGCCGGCGCCACGCTGCATGGCGGGCAAGTTTGAGGTGGTGCTAACCAGTGAACTAGTGTCCGTCCGTCGTGCCGAAGTATCGCAGTACCAGGTACCTAGATGGCTTGGATTGTGGACGGAAAACCTTGAGTAATGAAAGGAGAGAGCTGACGGTTCCTGAGACCGGATAGGCGGTACATGCCGGACGGGGGACAGACGGACAGCACCTACCGAAAGCTGAGTGGTTCGCCGGCTCCCGTCTGTAACACCTGTAACTGTGCTACTGTGCTGGCACAAGACTTGGTGTGCCAGCATGCCAGCACTAACCACTAACCGCTAACCGGCCACTGAATGCTGAATGCTACTAGGAGGTACCTGGTAGTTAGCAGTGACCACCTAGAACTCCTCTAGACCGTCACGTGTGGCCTCTTTTTTAGCGCTTAGGCTGCAAAAGGCTCCCCCGGACGGGCTGGCCTGGTACTTGGGCAGCCCGGCGGCCCCTCCACACTGCCAGCTTTGTCCACTCAGCAGCCGTCTCCCATCACTGCGGCAAACCATGGCTGCTCCACTGCAAAAAGCCTCTCAGAATCCATCCGGTCCTCTTCTCCTGCCCTTGAGTCGCCGGCCTTTTCAGCCCTTTTCCCCCTTCTACCCTCCCCCCTCTCCGCTCTCTTGACAATACTTTCGAGCGCCCGCTGGCCGTTTCATCGCCACACGATTCCTCGACTTTGTCACATAGCGCTTGTCTTGTTCTGAGGAGCAGAGGCCAGACGCTCGCACTCGGTCGCTACCTGGTCGCTCCTCGTGCAAAGTCACCAGCCAACACAAGCAACCACAGCCTCGATCCTTGGGCGGCTTCTCTCCCGTCCTCGTCATCGCCATTGCGACTGCAACATGAACCTGCTCCTGTCACCGCAGCCGCCCGTATTCCCTCACCACCACCAAAGTACTCGCCATTCTCCTCAGCCATCCCGTGAGTTGCATCCCCTCTCTCCTATCGACCATCCCTCTTAGCCTCTACGCCCGTGCACCCGCTGGGCCGCCATATATGCATGGGTCGGTCCGGCCATTATAAGAGTCTTTCCTTAGACTGACAACAAGCAACTCTAGTATCCCCTTTTCACAACATGGCCAACCGTAAGCGAAAAGCAGAGGCGGACGGCGATGGCGACGAAAACATGTCGCCCCTCAACTCGCCGGCTGTACAGCCGCGCACCATTACTCGACCTTCCAAGAAAGTACGGTCAAACGATGTGACCGGACGTCCGCTGAGCCTCCCTCGCCTCCTTGAAACTCTCGATACCGACCAACTTCGTACTGTCCTCGAAAGAATCTGCGACACGCATCCTCAGATAGGCCTCGAAGTCGTCACCCAAGCCCCTCGCCCTTCGGTCGACGCCGCTCTTGGGGTCTTGCGTAGATATCAGGACAAGCTCAACGGCTCCATCCCCTACGGAAACAGCAGTGCCGAATATACCTATTATCGTGTGAAAGAACCCTTGGTCGCCCTCATCGATGCCATCGCCGACTTTACGCCTCAATTTCTGCCTCCCACCGAAACACAGCCAACTCGGTCCTTGGAATTTCTCGATCAGGCTACCAAGCTGATTCATGAGTTGCCTGACTGGGAGCCGCAAGCATACCGCCACCATAAGGATGGCGCTTACGATGACATCTCGAAAGCCTGGGCCCTCGTCATCAACGAAGCTGGCAAACGAGCTGGTGGCTTCAATATCCACTCCAATGGCTGGGACCAGGCCCTCAACAGACACAACCAGCAGTCCGGCGATCGTTTGGCCGGAGCCATTTCCGCCATGAACAGCCTCGGATGGATGGGCGTTGGCCCCAACCAAAACCCCAACGAACAAAACTCCCTTCTCAACCAGATCATCTCTGGCAACTTTGGCTCACCCCCACCCGTGCGAGTCGGGTCGTGGTAACCACATGGCAACTTGGAAACAACAAATTCATAGCACATATTGGCGGACGACACATAACCCCCCACGCAAAGATATCAATGGGGCCTGGACATAATAATATCGCCCCCCGCGGCATGACATGACACGTTTTATGAGATTCATCTAGCATCACGGACTCTAGCATAGACTTTTGGACCTTGCTTTTCTGCGCGCACTACGGAATAGTTTTGGCGTTTGTTATTTCAGTGTTTGGTTTTGGTGCTTCTTGGCACAGCCATTGGTTCTTGTTCGCGATTAGTCTGTTCTCTGGCTATTGTTTGCGGATGGTTCTCGTGCTTCCTCCCCTTCACCGCTCTCTGTCGAGACGCACCATTGGTGTGGAACAATAGAGTAGACCTGACCTCTCTTCCACGAGAGCACAGCAAATCATTTTAGCGTCTGCCGAAATTCAGATCGAGTTCCGTACAAGTTAGATAGAAGGGGAATACGAAACACGCATGAAGTATTATTTGCATAATGTTTTGTGATACAGGGTCCCCGAATGTGTACTGTTGCTGACGTAGTGTAGATGGCGGCTGTCACGTTGGTAACTACCTAGTTCGTACATAGCGTTAGGTACCCGCCGTCACTAATGAGGCAGGCATGTACCTCCATACATGTACCTACGAACTCACGTGTTTACCTGTCATGGCGCGACAGCGTGAACGCGACCACTTCTACACTCAACGTGATTATCGACCAACGACAAAACGACGACCAGAATATCATTTGTACACTTCGATTCATCGATCAACTGAGAATACAATATCCCAACAATTATTCATGGTGGAATATCTCGTCAACTTATAAAATGCCTGCGTACGTCTCCCCGTCCAATCCCCGGCAAACGCACGCCAACGGCATACCCTTCACGGTCCATCCTTTAGCTAACCCTCCTTCCAACCCCTTCTTCGCAGGCCAGGCGACCAGCACACGGCATGGGCCAACCCGTACGAGGACGCGAAGCCGCGCATCTCCGAGTGGACCGCCAAGGAGATTGCCACCATCGCCGTGCGGCTCGACAAGCAGCTGGGGCCCGAGTACATCTCGTCGCGGGCCGGCCCGGGCGGCGCGCGGGTGCACTACCTGACGGCGGAGAAGTGCATCGGCCTGGCCAACGAGATCTTTGGCTTCAACGGCTGGTCCTCGTCGATCCAGAACATCCAGGTCGACTTTGCGGACGAGAACCCGCAGACGCAGCGGGTGAGCGTCGGGTTGAGCGTGATTGTGCGCATCACGCTGCGGGACGGCACCTACCACGAGGACATTGGCTACGGGTCGATTGAGAACGCGCGCGGCAAGGCGATGGCGTTTGAGAAGGCCAAGAAGGAGGGCACGACGGACGCGCTGAAGCGCACGCTGCGCAGCTTCGGCAACGTGCTGGGGAACTGCATCTACGATCAGGACTATGTCAAGCAGGTGACCAAGATCAAGGCGCAGCCGGTCAAGAGGTTTGACCAGGACAACTTGCATCGCCACTCGGACTTTGTCAAGAAGGACGTGCCGGCGCCGGTGGTGACGGTAGTGTCAGGGTCGGGGTCGGGGTCGTCGTCTGTGTCGACGACGGCGGCTGTCAAGGCAGATGCATTAGAGTCGTTTGAGGACTTCCTTGGAGGTAAGTGACGAAACATTCAAGTGAAGAGACCACGCATGCCAAGTTCTTGGGCATGACTCGCGACGGGACAAACGATGGCATGAATGGTGCTGACTAGGCGCAATTTCTAGACTTTGACGAGGCAGACTTTTGCGTGTCTGAGGAGGGTCACCCCGATGAGGTTGTGGTGCCAGTCCCAGCTGCACCTGCAGGCCCGCAAACACGACAGCAGCAGCAGCAACCGAATAGGCCTGCACAGCAACCCAATCCTCGACCACCGCAGCCCCAGACCCCCAACCCCCCAAATCATAGACCAGCAGCCGGCCACGCCCAAGCCGCTCCGCCCGCAGCAGCTGCCGCCGGCGAGCCGGTCGCCGCGTTCTTCTCGGCGCGCGCCGTCACGACGGACGCGAACCAGAGCGCCAGCGTCCCCGCCCACCGACAGCAGCAGCTCTTCAACCCCAAGGCGGAGAGCCCCTCGATCCGCAAGACGCCCGGCATCGACCACACCTCCTCCAAGCCCGTGTCGCGCTCCGGCCAGCACGTCCCGCCGCCGACGACCAGTCAGGGTGCCGCGGATCCGCCGACCGCCACGCCTAGTCGGCCGAGGGCGGCGGCGGCGGCGGCGGGCGGCGTGGGCAGGGGCCACGCGGTCAACCCCAGCCTGGACCACGCGCGCAGGATCGGCGCGCCGGGCGGGCCGGCCAGCCCGCTGGCAAACAGGGGCTCGTACAAGCCGCCGACGATGATGAAGAGGCCGCTGGTGGAGGGCCGCGCGCCGCTGAGCGAGATGCCCGCGAACGGGGGGGTGGCGGCAGCGGCAGGGCCGGACGGGCTGGAGGCGAAGAGGCAGAAGATGGTTTAAGGCTGACAGCTGCTGTCCTTGGGATCCTTGCAATTACAATTCAGGGGGAAAACGAAGACTGCTTCTAGGTCCAGATGGCTGTGTGCCTTGCGGTCACGCGACTCTTAATGACGGGATTTCTTTTTTTGGAGTTTGTGCTGGGCGTCGGGCTTCTTTTCACATTGTTTTCATATGGCAGAAACCCATGTTGCTGTGCAAATACGTCCACTATTTAGCCAAATATTATGCTCTTGTCCGTTATTATTTTACAAAAACGGCGTCTGCGCGAACGTTTCGTTGGCACGAGCAGAAGCCGCCAAACAACTTGGGCATTGCAGCAGCAACGTCATTGCTATGAAACGAGGCCCGTCTTCATGTGAACCAAACTCCGAGAAGAAGAAGAGGGAAGAAATTAAACATAATGAATGGGCGGAGGGTTTATGCTTGCGCATGTCAGATGGGGGCTGGGGGGTAGACGGGGAGGAGATGCGGCGAGAGCGTCGGCTGCTGTTGTGAATGCTGCGGATCTAGCAGCTGGGGCGCGATGAGGCAGCTGCCGTCGCCGCCTTGCTGCCGTGCCAAGACGGACAGGGCGAGAAGCGTCGGCGCCATCGTCGCTGCTGCATCCCCATCCTCGGACGCCACGGCGACGGCGCCGGGGAAGCGACCGTGATGACGGTTTCTGCTACCCCGACCGGGACCGCTGCCGCCGCTGCCGCCCGTCAGTAGCTGTTGTTGCTCGTGCTCGGCGCGCAGCGTTGCGTAGGCGCGGCCCATGTCGCGCTCGCGCTCGGCGGCCTGGCGGAGGAGCTCCTCGAGCTCGGCGATGCGGTCGTCCTTGCGCTTGCGGTAGGCGCGCTGCGATTTTCTGTTGGAGGCTCTCCGACGCTAACAAGTTCCCAGGGTTAGTCAAACCCGCGATGGATGGGATCCAAGCAGGAAAATATGGTTTGGAGGACTGGGCGAGTTGCTTCTGAAGTATACTTGCCTGAATGACGGCTGGTGGTGCGTTCTTGTAGCGGTTCGGGCGGCTACGCTTGGTCTTCTTGGGAGGCGGCTGTTGTTGCTCTGTGGCCGTCGGGGTCTCGGCGTCTTGGAACGAGGGCGTCTCTGAAGACAGCCTGGCTGATGGGCTGCTGCCCTGGCTTGACATTTCATGATACAAGGGAGGTACCATGAGGGAATAGGAGGACCACGGGAGCTGTGCGTTCTGGAATTCCGGGTTAGGAGGACAGGTGTGCCCAGGGGATAGCCACTCACCACAGCCAGGTAGTCTCCATGTTCGATTGCGGGAGCCGGTATGTCGGGAAGCGTGTGAAGCTGGGAAGACTGCGAGAGAGGTGTGAGCGACGCGGGCTGCGACATTAGCGGCTGTGGCGAAGTGGCAAGGTCCTGCGTATACGGAGAGCCGAGGCTGAGATCGAAAAGCCAGTCGGTGGAGGAGAGATAGAGCAAATTCCCTCCGGGTAACGGTGATGGAGAGTGGTGATGTGGAGCAGGCGCGGACAAGAAGTTCCGTTCCTGGGAGCCGGAGAGCTTTGGCATGGCTACGGAGCAGGTGACGGGACAGTGTTCCAAAACGGCTAGATGGCATGGGGAGAGGGGGGAGGGAAGGGAAGAAAAGGGAAGACGAGCCAGTCTGGGGAACATGTATGAGTAGAAAGAAGAAGATGAGAAGAGAATACGAAGGGAATGGGAGGATCTGTCTGACCGCTATAAAAGGGAATCAGATGTGACGCAGTCGAGCTGACGACGGGTGCGCCTCGGGCTGCCGCAGCTGGTGCGGAGAGACGCGAGGATCCAGATATTTGGCGCTTCCTTGCTTGGAGGGGAGGGGGTGAGGTTGACAATCAAGGGAATGTGGCGTGTTGAATAGAGAAGGGGTGTATAATGCATGGATGAACGTACCGAAATACTAGCTGACTGCATTGCTCTGATATGTGAGCCCGTCGCGAGGCTGTGCGGATTTGAAAGACAGAGAGTGAGGTTCGCGGCGATGAGAGAGAAACAGAAAGGCTGGGGAGATGTATTCAAGATTGATTGGAGAGAGGAGAAGCCGCATGAGAGTGGTAATAGAAGACGGAAACATGTCTTCGTACGCACCCCCCCGCTTCGCTTCGGCCCCGACAGCCCTGCAGCGGGAATATAGACGGCATTCAAGACAGAAGCGAGGAAGTGGAATAGGGACAAGACAACACAGACCTCGGTAGCCGCCCGAAATGTCTGTGTGTGACGCTGGAAGTTGCGAAATGACCGAGTCAAATTGCTGGGATTTCCTGACTAGGCAAGTAATCAGTACACAAACTACACAAACTATATAAAGTATACTGTTTAAAGGCTCAACTCTCAACTTGCTTACACAGTAACACAGTCGGGTAGAAGTGGATATGTAGGTAGGATAGGTAGGCAGGTCATAGGCCATTCATCATCATCTATCGATACTATCGAGGCAGGCCGCTTCGTAGTCCGGTCAGTTGCCATGAGTCCATTGCTTTGCTTGCTCGCTTGATGACAGGTTCCTCCCATCTTCGGCCACTGCCGGGTTAGGTTTGGTGCTGTCGTCTACCTGCATTAGCCCCTCACCCAAACAAGCCGGCTCAAGATAATTGATCCTCTTTCCCTCCCTCGTCACACCCCCCGGCCTGGCATGTCACTCACTACCACTACACTCCACATGGCACAGACAGGCCTTTGAATCTTGTTTGTAGAGGGCAGGGCCAGGCGGCAAGCCAAGTGGTGCCGCAGCTGAAGGTGATGCAAGGCGTACTGTGTGCCACTAGAGGCACAGCGGTGGACCCAAAGACAAAAGAACTCGTTTACGTTCTGGAGATTGTAATGTGTAATCGATTCGCCATCATGCACCCCCTGCCGCAAAACCCACAACGTCGGGCTGAGGAGTCGGAATCGGAGTCGGCCGGCGCTGGCCCCCTCCCATGTCCGGACACCCGGCACAGACAGACAGACAGACGGTTGACTGTTAGCCCGACGGTAGAACAAGCCGGCTTTTTTGGTGGTTGGCTATTATTAGCTCGATGAACTTGGGGGCCTTCTCATCTTTGGCTCCATCGTAGTTGAGAGCCGGGCTCCAGCCCATGACACACAACATGATGCTGAATGATGAACTCAGTGGAAGAGTCATTATGAACGGGTATGATGAGCTAATAAAAAAAAGAGGCAGCCTCTTTTCTATTACTGCCTGTTTGTTGGCCGTCCTTTCGGACAGCGGCTTCGCGATAACGGAGTCGTTGACGAGGGACCAAGACCGCTCCGGCACGGACCCAAAGCCGGATACAGATTGACCTCGAAACAGGGCGTCATGTTGCATCAGCTCCGGAGCCAATAGATCTGCTAAGAAAGAGAAGGTCCATCGGAAAGCTGGTTTCGCCTTGCCTGCCTTGGTTTGCAAATCGCCGGGTTCCTATCCAACCGCACAAGAGGAACGACTCACACCAGCCCAGCCAGTGCGCACGCTGTTCCCTTCGAACTCGCCGAGAAAGCCAATCGACGAGAGCGGGATGGATCTGCACCACCGTCGTCTAGTTGCATCTCAGCCATCTGTTGGCTATAGCCTTTCGGCCACTCCACCTCCACCTTGGCCTCACACCGCCGACCCCCAGCTGACTAGTCTCCTGATAGCCCTGTCGGCCGGTAGATTGCTTCGTGTGACCGATTGCAATCCAGTAATAATGCTTACCAGGTTGAGTGGATAAACAACCTTGCTAGATCGCCGCGATTTGTGTGACCTTCCGCTGCCATTGACTGGTAACGAAGGGGGCCAAGCTCGGCGTAGCAAGAGCTTCAAGGTAGTTCCCGAATAGTGGCTGCAGAGCCATACGCGCATTCTTTCAAAGCAGCTCTGTAGCGTAAGTAGGCACTTCCAGTGCCTTGTCTTGATTCCTAGTTCCTTGTTGCCACAAGATACGAATTGTATCCTCAGAGTCTAATCCGGTGTCGTCATTTGCTGGCGGGATGGCAGGATGGCACGAGGCGCATCTTCCATCTTTGCAGAGGTATCCTTGTTGTAGATTGGGCACTGCCCCGGGCCCTTGGCGGAAGGAAGCGACGAGTACGGCGTACTTCCCGTCTCCCACCGCCCTGTCATCTTCAGCTCGGCGTAGGAGAAAGAGGAAGGTGACTAGGAAACGCTCTCAGAACAATGTCGCTGGCTTCAGCCTTACTGTTGGTAGTCTCATCCTCCGCATCACGTGTCATCCAATGAAGGCTCTAATATACATGATGACAATTATACAGAAAATAGTAAAGTATCGTAAAACATGTTATGTCCGTATGGGTTCCATACATAGCAGCCACGGCTGTGGTGGTAGCGGCGTTTGAGTCTGCGCCGTCGAACTCGCCAAGTTTGTTCATATCGGAGGGTCTTTTAGTTGGAGCCCTTGTTGAGCTTCTTTAGTCCATCCGCCGCCTGCTTGGCCCCGTCCGCAAATTCGAGTTTGTCGCTGAGTTCAATGCACTGTTCATACTTTTGTCTAGCCACAGCAGTCTTTCCAAGCATAGCAGCCACGTCTGCCCAATTGCAGAGGGCCACGGCGCAGGCTTCATCACACTCCGCTGTGCGCTCGTCACCCTTGACGTCATTGCCATGCATGTACGCGTTCTTTGCCCAATTTTCTGCGGCCGCAAGGCTTTCCGATCGAGTTTTGGGCATTTCGGCGCTTTCAAGATCCTTGAGCCCTTCAGTTAGGGAACTTGAAAGGAATGACGCGGGAATCTGGGCAAACGATGCTGCCAGGTTGTTCATAACGACAGCGCGATGACACGGAACCTCGCACAGGCGCAGTGCTTGAAAAAATAGCGGGATAGCCAGGTGGAATTGTGATTTGCGCTCATAGTCTCGTCCCAGAGATTCCATTGCACCGCCGACTTCAGTTGGGGTGAGCCAGGATTCCTCACCGGGCTTTTTTCCTTCCGTACGGCGACGCTTAAACTCCTTGAGTGTCGTTTCAACAGCCCAGACAAAATGCTCAGTCGCCTTCTCAGGCTTTAGAACGTGTTCATCTGCGTATAATTCACCCAGCGCGACCGCAGTCTTGACTGCCGTGGCAAGTAGTCGCTCTCGTTTGCGCCAAAGCGTCTCGCGCGGAGCTTCCGATTCCTCGCTCGTGACAACCTTTTCACTAACTGTAGTCAGTTTGGCATCCCTGCCAGTGAGGTCTTTGACATCAGCCAAATTGGACGAATCCACGTAATAGCCGTCCTTGTCTATCTGGCTGTCTTCTACCGACTTCTCCATCACGCCGATCCATTTTTGGCAGTCGGCCAATATCGATTCCAATACCTCGCCGCTTGATGTGTAGTTTTCAAGTTGCTGGAGCCAGGCAGATACTTGGATACGGATGCCGAGTACTTCATCCGAGAACGGGTCCAGCCCGATCTCGGCGCACTGCTGCATGGCCTTTTTATAAAATTTAAGGGCCAGTTCGGGGTCAGGCGCATAATTGCTGTAATAAATCGCTCGTCTGAGGGTATTGGCAACGGGCTCGGGATATCTGCTCAATTTTTCGTTATAGAAGTGGGCGTAGAAGCTTCGTAGGGCGACGGCGCTGACACCGAAAGTGATGAGAAGTCTGCAAGCTCGTGTTAGCCTGCTCCAAATCAACTTATTGACTAGTCGGAAGCAACCTACAGGACAACAGCAAAGGAAGTCGATCCGGGCGAGTCCTTGTACGCCTGTTTGATACCTCTGGGGCTTAAAGCAAACGCGAGATTCTTCAACCCAGCACCGAGGGCACGCCCTGCAAACTGGCGAAAGGTGACTTTTTGTGGCTTATTTTGACCCTTGTTCTTTTGCATCCCATCCAATGCGTTTGTTGATTGGTGTCTCTGCCACCGCGGGGGGAGGGAGATGACCAGGCGAGGATGAGCGCTGGAGCTTGGAGATGCGAGATGGAAGGACAACAGCCCCTTGGTTGTGTTTGTGTGTAGACATCGCGCCGGAATTGGTCGCAGAGACGCGATGGCAACGGTAGACATGCTGAGATAAAGCCTCTTTTTGCTATAGACCCGGGTGTGCTTCTCTCAGACGATGCGCTTGATGATGAGGCTTGGTCCCTTTTCCTCCAAGAAAAAGAATGATGCTGACCAGCAAATTGGCCCTGCGTATTGGTCCGTGCGTTTTGATATAAAAAAGTTGCGGGGCGGGAATGGATAGTGGGGGAACCTTCCTCGGCTGGCGATGCAAACGCAGGGAGCTCAGATTATACAAACCACTTTACAGCATCCGCGTCATCTCCAATCTCATAAAATGGCTGGAAAATTCGAACCCAAGCAGCCCGTCCAGCTCAACCCTCCAAAGGATGACCCCATCACCGTGGAGGAGTTGGCTAAGTGCAACGGTACGTCATGGAGAGCCCCACGAAGCCCGAGGTTGTGGCTTGCACGTGAGAATGGCAAACAGAGTCGAAATTTCGATCGAAATAGTACCGATAGGACGTTTTTTTCGACTCGGGAAATTATTGCAAGATTTTTCAGCTATTCGGACCCAGGCGAGGCTAGCGACGTCTCCGGTCACCGGAGCGAAAGGGCAGTGGCTGACAGTGGCGTACTCACCAGGCATTGACAGCGACAAGATTTATGTAGCCATCAAGGTATGTCCTGAATCATCGAGAAATATGAGTGATTTATTCTCATACTCTGTATTAGGGCAAGGTGTATGATGTAACTGGCAACGCTTCGTATCTGCCAGGCAAGGCCTACCACGGTATGTGATCGACATTGGAGTAGCAAGCATACCTCAAGGGTCTGCATTCACCAGAAATATTGCGGTTTTCAGGCATATGCTGCGATTTAGCACATGGGTCCTGCTTGCGTGTTGATCTCCGGCAAGGATTTGTAAAAAATGTTTAGGATAACTCGCTGACGCATGCTCGCTCACCCCTGTAGTCTTTACCGGCAAGGACGCCTCCCGGGCCCTTGGCATGACCTCGACGAAGCCCGAGGATGTCGTTGCCGACTGGTCAACACTCAGCGAAAAGGAAAAGGGCGTTCTCAACGACTGGGTAACCTTCTTCTCCAAGCGCTACAACGTCGTGGGCGTGGTCGTGGGCGCCACAAATATGGACTAGGAACTTGAGAGCAGACGGTGAGGGACGGACGGTGCGGTAGAGGGTGGGAAACTGGATGGCGAGGTCAGACATGAATTCTGCTTCCAGCTGTCCTCCGGTCTGCAATGATTGGGAGGGCATGGCAAAATATTATCAAAAATGCAAAACTCTTACCACATCTCGCACCTATGCATCCAGGACTTTGCTATTGCTATTTTCTCTTCAGCCACAGAAAAGAAGGGACCAGAAGGGTTACCCAAAAAGGAAACCCTGAAATCGGGGGTAGCAGGGCCTTCCAAGCCATGATTCACGGCACTTTCCTGTCAGGTATGCCGGCAAACATCCTTACTTTTATGTATCCTTGTCCCACCCCTTTCTGAGATGGGGTACGTGTTGAGATGCCACATCGCTTTTGCAGTTACACAAAGATGGCCCAAGTACCGGGAAACGAGCCAATTCCATGGGCTTGACCTGTCCCGGCCGCCAGGCTGTTGTGCATCGTCATACTGAGTTTGACAGCCAGGAGAGAGCTTTGTGCACAATCAAAAAGCAACTGCAGCTCTGGCATTGCACAGGATAAAGCACGACTGCCGTGACAGGTAACCAGCGGCAGCGTTACCAAGATCGGGAAGCCGAACAGGTAGGTCTCACAGTCATGCAGGGAATATGCGAGGTCGAGTAAGACGACAATAACAAAGGCTCCAGGCATGCGAGGTTCTCCGACCCTCTCTACTCGCAATTGAGTGCTGATGAGTCACTTGGCGTTTTTTTCTTGCTTGGCAGAGCTGAAGCAAGCTCCTAGGAGGTGGGCGTGCTCGAGGTTGGCCATCAAAAGCGAAGTTCTCGTCATACGTGACCAGATAGCGTTGCATCGAGGTGACGAATTCATCTCCGTGGGGCCCTTGGTCTTGTGGAGGGTCGGGCTTTTGTCGACAGTGCCGCGCGCTGGTGCTCTCTTGGATGAGACATACAGGGGCAGCTGAGGCTTGCAGGCATGCGTCCGCGATGAAGCAATCGGCTCCAATTCTGAGGGATCGCAACTGCATGTCCATCACAATTGAGTCTTGCTATGAAGGCGTGTGTATGATGATGGAAAGTTCTGATTTCATGGCCGGCACTTGCAACTAACATTGAATTTACTCGAGCAAAAGACTTGAAGCTAGCAGGAACTAAAAGAATCCACTAATTACATTCTTAACGGCATTCCTCCATTGTCATCACACGTTTTGTTGTATGCTAACATCCGGGCTTCACAACTCCTCCGCCTCGATACGCCAACCGGCGGCTAGTAAGAGTAGCACGGACACCAGTACTGCATTCTCAAGGCACAGTATCTTCCATCCTAGCCCCAGGAGCGGTAGACGCAGCCCCTTCATTGCAACGCGCCCTTCCCGTTGACGAACGGGCCACGAGGATCCTTGCGATGGCCGCCGGGGCCTGGCGCACCGCTCCCGCTGCCGCCGCCCGAGCTGGCTCCGGCGTCGCTCGCGGCCCTGGGGCAGCAGAGATTGCACATGCGTTGCTGGTACCAGCTGTTGCACAGGCGCCGGACGTTGTTGCACTCTCGGCGAGGGTGGTTGCGCGACTGGTGGCAGTACGCCTTGAGGTTGAGGACGTTGTGCCCGCACATGAAGATGATCTCTTCAAAGTCGCACATGATGGCAGGGGTGATGGTATGAACGTAGGGGAGGAGTGACACGCGTATGAAGTCTTGTGATGTGCCGCTGATGTCCAGGGGGTAGGATGAGGTTTTGATTGTGCCACAGCAAGGGACTGCAAGAGTAGGGCGTGAGGACTTCTTCAAGGAGACTGGGATCGTAGGAGAAAACTTGGGATGATTTAGAATGGAGGAGAAAGAGTGAAATACGGGATGGCCTGAGGCTTTTATAGTTGAAATTCGTGGCTTCTAGCAGCGCCTTTCCTTGCTACAAGACGGTCTCGTCAGCAAATGTCTCAATAATGAGCCAGCAACGACTACGCAGCTGTGTGCATCCCCAGCCCAAAATCTCATGATAAAGCACGAAGCTGCATTATATTGGAGCCACCATCAAGGTGAAGTTTCTTTAGTGCAAAATACGAGAGACCCTCGCCACCCTCACCAGAAAGGATGAGACAAAGATGCGCGTTGGATTTACGTTCTGGCATCAACCCGGGTGACGTTCCTATTGGTGTGATCCGAGTTGTCATGCAATGAGGATAGCATCAATTACCAAAAGGGCTAGAGTGTTATTAATGCGTAAGCCCACGATGCTGCATCCGACTAGCCAGAGGAGGTGACTAGAATACCGCAGTTACCTCTGTGGAGACGGGTCTTTTTGGAGAGGGAAACATCGAAAGTATAAAGAAACAAGGTCAAAATCAGGAATCGGGGTTCAGGTTTCAAGAACAGAGGCTGCAGCCAGTCGTGCATCATGGCACCATGGACCCCCCTTCACGAGGGCAGCCCAATATGACTCACTTCATATATCGCAGCAGCGATCTATGGCATGCAGGTCACCGAAGCATTCGATCCGATTCATTCCTGTTGTGATACCCTCTCGGGGGAATTGCAGATGTTATGCGTGGTGCAAGCCGCCAGCTAGCAGCCAGTCCAGACGACGTACCTGACTCTGCGACAACGTGACGCTGGAAAGGACCAACAGGCCCGCTCGAGGTCGCATCGCAGCATCGCTTGCTCAATCAAAATTTCGGGGCGTGGAAAACGCGAGTGCTTCTCGGCAGCGGTTTCGCTTTTGGCTATGTTTGCGACGACAGCGCGCATCAATAGGCCAGAATGGCTCTGGAACAATAGGATGCGGATGTGCGCCACCACAGCCCCGAAGCCATAACTGGTCTACGACAGATTGATGTCGGCGCAGAGCTCAAACAACTTCTGGGCGATGTAGAGTTGTCGGGGGAGGTCCAGTCTAGATCGCGGGTTGGAGAGATCCGCGATGGTCGGCGGTCGATGCGGCTATATTCGAAACACTCTGCAGAGACGAGTCGCTTTGATTCGTCTATATTAAGAGAGTTGGATTTGATCTATGCTGTCAGCATGCGGGAGCCCCGATGAGGAAATACCCGTGAGTCCTCCCTTCCACTGGTTCCAGCCAAAATGTACCTGTCGTTGCTCTGAGGCATGCGCTGTCCACCCCAGACGGCCCCGCAAGAGCAAACAGTTTTAAAAACAAAATGTTTTAAAAACCTGTTAATAAGACTCCGCTTTACCGAGACAGTGCATTTTTGCCTCAGGAATAAAGGCAGTGGCGATGTGCAGAGCTGATTGATTGTCCGGGCGGCGGGGTAACCGAGGGACATCCAGTCGCTGAAGATTTCCGAAATCTGGGGTTCAGGGCTGACTTCCCCAGCGATCAAGAGGGCGCTGCAAGTGACCGCCAAGGGCTAAATTTCCGACCTTGTAGTTTCAAAGCGGATGATGGATGATGTGGCCGACTCAGCTGTCAGAAACATGGCGGGAGGACGTTACACACAAGCTACTACGTCAGGTAAGACAGACAAGCAGGCCCTCGCCTTCCATGCGGCTATCCAGGCCGCAAAAAAGGCAAGAGATACCACAAGTACCACCAGCAAAGCAGCCGGTAGATTTCCACAAGACCTTTTGTCCCCCTTACCCTTTGCCGAAGAAAGGAAAAGGGCGAGACACAGGGACCGGCTGGGAGAGTGGCGAAAACAAAGCGAGGCTACTTGTCGATTCGGTGCATGCAGCATCCATCCCGACGTGACCAGCGCACCGAATTGCTCGTATGAGGGTGACAAGCGTGTCCTCTGCACACCTCCCATCGCGGTCCGGCCCGCTGGCTCAGCCACAAGCCACGCGATGGCGTTGCAAGCGTGCTATAGACCCTGGCGGCTGCATGCTGGAGTCTCGCACACCACGCACGAATTGCAGTTTTAGCGACGCGCGCCGGTAGCAACTCCAGGAAGAAGGTGTTGGGCTCTGGTCGAAATCGTCATGCGCTCTGACCATGTGAGTAGCGACAGCAGAGGTGGCGTTTGGCAATCTTCTGCCACGTAGTATAGTAGCCGGGCGGCAGCAGCTCAAGACACACGAGAATGACGCGGAGCCGTGGCCGAAAAAGCACTTCGTATTTGCCTTTTGCTACCTGCGGGCGGTGAAAAGATGCCTTCCGTGATGGCGATTTCGCAGCGATACGGGAAAGCCCGGGCGCGGCGCGCTTGGGGGAGGAGGATCTGTTTCGGACCACAGAAATTAGTAACGTTTCCTCTTCATATCTGTCGGGCTCCTTATGCGATTGATTCCCGATTTCCCGATGTCGTCACAGGGCAGAATCGTGGGAAGCACGTCCGCGTCGTGCTTGCAAAGACTCCAGGAAAATATTGATTGTTGGGTTCGAGCCGGTCGCCGTCGCGGGCAGGGCTGTGCAAGCTGCGCAATCATTGGTTTGGATAATATTCTCTGGCAATGTGATGATACCAGCTGCGCATAGTTATAATAGCGTCAATGTATGGATTTTACGTGATTTCAAGCCGAATCTCGAAAAAAAAAAGTGTGATGCATTTTGGTATCGGGCACAGATTGGCTGTGCCCGGCCAGGTGGTTGCAGGCGGCCAGTTCTGCGGCCAGGGACGCTAGTTGGCTGCCTTATGGGTTGCCTTGATGGTTCGCATCGACCCACCGATTACATTGGTAGACCAGTTACTGAGCGAAACACAGCTCGATGGCTTCCAGGTTAGCAGAGAAGTCTGGGATTTCTTTGTTTTTAGCCAAAAAATCTCTTTGTTAATCTTCTTTTCGAATTTCGTATTTGAATATGGCTTTCTGGATTTATTCATTATCTAACCAACAGCAGGTACCGCAAACGACGTTTCACTACAGCGAAGACTGACTGACTGACACTGACAGCACATCAGCGTCGAGAAAAAGCCGGAAGAGTTGGTTGGGATTGACATTGCAGCTACCAAAAGCAGGCCGGGCTGCAAGTTACACAAACTAACACAATTATCAGTGCAAAAGAAATTGCATGCACGACTTTGGTGATTGCATACATATCTACTCTACTCGTTGCGAGAACATGGTCGACGCCGCTTTTATGACATCAATACAGCACATCTATAAGTTCTGTAGGTAAGTAGGTACTAACTATCTACCTAGGTACCTAGGTAGTTAATGTATGTAGATACTAGTTGGGTTAGTGCGAAGGACCAGGGATTAGGGAAGACGGCCCCACGGTGACGGGGCGGCGGCGGAGGTGGCCGACTCGCGGAGTCACTCTTCCATAGCGCCGGGTCAGGTCGCAGATCACAGATTCGATTGCAGCAGTCTGATCAGCAGGACTGTTTGGCTCGTTTGAAGGGGGATGAGTATATTCGGAGGGCTTTGGAGCGCAGCAGGATCTTGGACGAGGGTGCGCTGGATTGTAACTAGTCCATGTTAGCATCTACCTTACCTATGGACCTGCCTGTACTGGGATGTTGCCTTGTGCCTGAGCCATCACATCATCTTCACGGATCTACGAATCGAAATCGGGATTATCAAGCCCTGAAAATGGCGGAATGGGTTGAGAGTAGCGGATCCGCGGCGATGCTGCTCACCTCTATAGTCTCTCAGCCTCGTTCCGTGCAAGGAGGTAAGTGAGTTCACAGCGGGGAAGCTCTTGGTAGGGATTGCATCGCCGTCCATCACGATGCCCAGCTCTCGATCCTGTCACATAACCGCTTGGTGTGGCAGTGCTGCTGCAGCCCGCCTGCTGCGCCCAGGTCGGGCCTGAACAGCCCTCTCCAACGTCCTCAGTGTCCTGTCCATTTGTCACCGTCGTTTAATCGCAAAAGCGGCGAGCAGCTTTGCCAGCTGCCCAGCACCGAAAACACCAAACGGTTTTGCTGCCGGTCCGCCGCCCGTTTTTCCTTATCTAGTTGGGCTTCTGCACATCATCTCTGGCCCTTCGTTTTTCCCTCCATCTCCTACTTCAACATTTGTATCGCATCTTGCTGCTCTCCATCGACTTCATGATAATTGTTAACATCCGCTTTTTTACTTTCGCGACCTGTTTCTGCTTCTTACAGCACCCGTTGTGCTGGACGCAACACCAAGACCCGCCATCAACCCCCAATCCCGTTGCTGCCTGGCGGCGTCCCATCTCGGCCCCCAGACAGCCTTGATATTGGCCTTTCCACCGCTACCACATCACTACGCCACCGAAGAGACCCTATCAAGACCTTGTCTCGTTTCCCTTGTTCTGGACTTGGATCTAAGCGCGCCCGTACACCCCACGCAACCGTCGTGCTCCGCTAAATAAGCGCATGCGAGCATGAACCATCAGGAGCATGTCAACACAGATTCGGCGCCGGCGACCGGTCCAGATGACACGAACCCATATGTACAAAACCCGCAATGGGCTGGAGCCTTCCTTGACATCAATTCTTATATCCAAAGCCCGCACAGTGCACCCTGGAATCCCGTGCTTGCTGGCCAGCAGCCTCCGTCCAACGATTTACCATTCTACAGATCTACCAATTTCCCATCTGAGGATGATACAGCTGCTGGATCAATCGCAGGAGGCACTGTGCCACTCTATGACGAGTACACCTCTATCGCCGGTGTTGGCCAAGAGACGGCCACTGCCGCGCAAATGCAACAGATGCTCGATATCGTCCACCTCGGCACCCTAGGGCCACACATGCCTTCTATGCCAGACAGCAGATTAGAAGCCGCGAGCACCGATTCCACCACCACAGCTGCAGCAGGAACCTCCCATTCCCTCAGATGCACGAAATGCGACAAGGTATACTTAAGCGCATCAAGCCTCAAGTAAGTATCCCATGTCATTCAGCTCCTTCGCCTTTACTAACCTCGTTTACCAGAAAGCATATGAAGAGCCATTCGCGCACCTACCTTTGCGACTATCCCAACTGCAATAAGGCGAAGGAGGGATTCAGCACACCGAACGACTTGCACAGACACAAATTGTCGGTTCATAAAGAAGCGACAACTCTGTTTGTTTGCCAGGAACCGGGTTGTGTTGCCCGATTTGCTCGAAAAGACAACTTTCGTCAGCATCTACGCAAGGTGCACAAATTGGTGGTCTCAAATAAGAATGCACTTGAGTATGCAGTTGAGTAAGCTCGCCACCTAATTGTTCGTCGAAACGTCTCTTAACCTAGAGCATAGACGGGAGTTCTGCGGTACGAACCCCGCGGCATCTAGCAATATCGCACCATCAGAGGGTTTGATGGACATGGTGCCAGCTTCCACCGACAGCCACCCTGGTGACTCGACGCCGATGGAGGAGGTAGACTCTCAGTATGGAAGTCAGCAAATGGCAGATCAAACCTTGCCAGACGTTCCCTACCAGAGTGACCCTCAAGAAACCCCTACTTTTCCCCTGCAGAACCTCCCTTTTCAAGACCCAGGCGGCTCTGTTGATATGGGCTATTCTGTTGACATGCGCTATGCCGGGAGTATTCACTCGCTGCAAAGCTCCCTGCTAACTGGTTTCAGCAATCAATCGCTCAGGGCACAGCGCATACCGCTGAGCGCCGCCGTGCCTATGTTTGCTCCATCATCGTCCGTCTACCCTGGCTACCCTGGCTACCATACTTCGCCCCAACGGGGACCACCAAGCCATAGTGTCAGTGTCATGGATGAGACGCACGCGGTCCGCTCGGCCAATACTAGCAGTGTATTCAGCTATCATGCTCCCCGGGAAAGTTTAACTGCTGCGAGTTCTCAGAAAGTTGAGGCCCTGAGCCATTGCACATTGGTCAATCGGGGTTGGACCACTTCACAGCTCGTGGATCACCTACGCACGTTTCCGGTGGAGCTTCTGGAACGGGCCGTGATGTCGAAGCAGAGCTCCGAAGGGACAAACGAAGCAGAGGAAAATACTGGCCCCAAATCCCAGCATCAATGCCAGCAGTGCGAAAAGGTCTGCAATCGAGCTTGTGAGCTTAAGTGAGCCAGAGCATTCCTTAGCGCATGCGGTGCCGGTTATAACAGTGACTAATGACGCATGCAGAAAGCACATGAAGAGGCATTACCGACCCTATGCTTGCACAGTGAAAGACTGTGGCAAGGATTTTGGAAGCAAGAACGACTGGAAACGACACGAAAGTTCACAACACACAGTCTTCGAAGTATGGGCGTGTGATGCAGATGGCTGCATTGCCATCTGCGAGAATCGCTATTCATTTATACAGCATCTCAGGGAAGCGCATGATATAGTGCATAACGAAGACCTTCAACCGAGAGTCCAAACATGTCATATCGGAGGGCAATACGATGCCAGGTTTTGGTGCGGCTTTTGCTGTCGAGTGATCGGAGTCGATGACATGATGCCGCAGGAAGACAAGAAAAACGCCACGCCCTGGAGTCGTCGGTGCGATCACATCGATAACCATTTAAATGGAAAGAACAACCTTGAGAAAAAAGGCAAACGTCAATGGCGATTTCTAGAAGATGAGGTCAAAGGCGTACCACATGAACAGATAAGCGCGACCAGGAGCATCACTTCGAGCAACGGGGTACCTTACAAGCGCAAAGTCTCGGGGCAAGCCGACAATCGCCCCCGCAAACGAGCCGACCGACAATGGGCTACGAGCAGTTGATAATGTGCTAGACTTGGCTAGGCATTGTTGAGGTAGATCTAGCCATCGACATTTCGCCTGAGCCGAGTGTACAAACCGAATGTGGCACGAATAATGACTACGAAAGACAATCTAGGAGCCAGGCGAGGCATCTTGGATAACGGATATTAGGATTGTGTATGAATAGATGAGTTTTCATTGAGGGCGCTGCTTGTATTTCTTCTTGTACAATTTTCATTCTCGTGGAAAGCGAAGCAGAGCATTGAGAAGGAACAGGAACCAGAATGCCATGCAACATCGCAGACGCTGTCGGCATTTCCTAATGGGGCAGACTTTCGGATCCTAGCTTAAGGATGTGGGTGGAAGGATGCGCTTTACATTTGGGGGCTAATAATACCAACAAGGCAGGACGAGGCTGGCATCGGGAGAAAGCATGAGGATGGCGGACGATCTGGCGAATGCCGAGTGAACCTGCAAGTGCAGAGCCTGACGGACCCCAGATACGGCCGTAGGGTATATGCATGGATGCCGACGTGATGTTCTGATGTTCTGATGGGCTTATTAGGTTCGAGGAGTGAGAATTGGGATTGAGTGATCTAGATTACTTGATATTGTCCTGTGATGAATAGCAGATCGAACACTTTGCGGTGAGGACCTGCATATGTGATTGAATCGCGACAGCGAAGCATCATGGGGGTGTAGATGCAGCCCTAGCTGGGACTTTTACTGGCTTGAATGTGCAGCTAGCATGTAAGGGACCTCTTTGAACCAACTGTTTTGCAGGATTTGGTTCAGTCGTGGCGTCGATGTCTGTCTGCCTTGTGTCTTTCGCACGAAGTCCGTCGATCAGCTCCGAGAACATCAAGGACGACAGCCAACCACGCACCACCACCGACCACGCCGACAAGTGAAAGCGGCGCCTGATTCTAGAGTAGTCGTCAACGAACGCCAGACGGACCCGAAGGATACGATGTAGCAGCCGGTTCCCTACGAACTTGGGAGAGGCTTCAGCCCCGAAGCCAACCCGGTCTTTTGACGGGGAGGGGGGGGGGGGGGCGCTGTATTCCCGAACCGGCTTCCCGGCGAGGCCGAGACAGATGCCCCGGTCACAGGTCCAAGTTCACGTGGCAGGGGGGGGGGGCTCCAAAACAGAACAAAAACAAGAAACTTTGTTGGCCTCAAGAGCCGGAGGGGGGAGAAAGCCACGCGAGAGAGAAGTCACCATAGACGAGCGGAGCGTGAAGCTAAAAGGACAAAAAAAAAAAATAGGCAGAACAGGGTTCAAGTTTTGTACGGAGTGAGTCTAACTTGCGCGAAGCTAGACGGGCAGGATGTAACGGTAGCAGCTGTGTGTAGGGGGGTGGTGGGTGTGTGGTTTACGTGTTTTTTGTACTTTTGAACGATTTTTTGGTGTAGTTGTTGTAAGCTCGTCGTCATCGTATTTTTTTTTTCTTTTTTTTTTTTGTGGTTTCGGAGCTGAGAAGATTTGGGGCGGACAAGAAGAGGTTTTGTCGCCGGCCGCCCGTTCCCTATGGCGCAGGGCGGAAGATGACACGATGCGATGGGTGGTGGCGTTGTTTTGCAGCAGATTGGTGATGATTTTTGTCCTTGTATAGTAGATACGTATGCAGTTACGAATACAACTGAAGGGGGGGACGGAGGCAGCACGAGACGAACAAGGTCAATTTGAGACGAGAGGAAAAAGCACGAACAGAGCGAGCGAGGAGGGGGGGGGAGGGGGGGCGTGTAGGGCGTGGTCGATGACGAAGCAGATGACAAAAGAAACAAGCTCCATTCCTGTTACAAAAGTTCCTCCAGCCGCACGGGCAGGGCAACTATGTTTCTTCATTCTTCATTTTGCGTCGGGGGACGTTTCCCCACGGCCTTGGAGATAACGCAAGGGGCGGAGCAGCAAGAGAGGCGGGGGGGGGACGGTGTCGATGTGCAGTGGCAGAAACAAGAAATAACGGTTTAATTTTTGGGGGTCGTACGGCGGCCAAATGGGGCGTCACGGAGGAGAGGCTTTCCGTAGATGGTTCGTCGCTCCGCCGCCAGGGAGGCAATTTGGAGGGAAGGGGAGGGGGGGGGGTTGAGGTCGAATTGGGGTGGGCGGTGGTGGTGGAGTTGGTTGGAGAAGTCGACAGTGGACGTGGACAGCAGACGAGGGTATTGGTAATGGCCAATAGGAAGCACCAGCGCGAGTGTAGAGTGCAGAGGTGCATACAGAAATCCATCCATACTAATCTCGACGAATGATGGTTTTTGGAGACGACATGGCGACTAGGCTCAAAATGGCTGATTGAACGGAAGAGCGGGGACGATGATGGTGGGCGGGGTGTTAGCCTTGAACGCCTTTTTAGCGGACATCTTGGTTTCAATTCGCTATTCGTCCCCCCCCTGCGGCTCCCGGCTCCATTTTCTCAAAACGGTAAAAAGTGTACATGTGTTGGTACCTTTGCGCTTTGCGCAGGGCTGGACAGCTGAGGGACGGACAGCGCACAGAAGCAGCGGCCGAAGCCAAACATGTATGAAGAAAGTATCAGCATCAACAATTGCCATGTATTAGAAGCGCGAATAAGATGGGGAAAGAGGAGGACGAGAGACAGGCGAGATGGTAAAAGCGCTGCATTGGTGACATCTGTTGGCTGTCGGACTCCACAAGGCGTTATTTCATTGAGCGGAACGGGAGGCTTTTCCAGTTCCCTTGTTGCCCGATTTATTACAAAAATAACGGAGCGTGATGGAGTACATGCCATGTTAGTTTGTGTCTTTGTAATGCCAAGCCAGAGAAGAAAAGCTGACATTGCAGTTTTTTAATGACGTTGAAAAGAAGAAAAGAAAATGAAGAAGGAAAAAAGAAAAAGGAAAAAGAGAAGAAGAACAGACAGAGACAGACAAGCGCAGGTAACAAGGAAAGACGAGACCTGCCCTGCACACGACGACTTCATGAATGACTCTTTCTCATGTATCGTAAAGGACGTGCGCCGCGCGGCCGGCCGCCGCCGGAGATAGTGACGGTTCTTGACGGCGCGGAAAGAGAACAGATTTGACCAAAGCAGGGGGGGTGTATTTACCATCTGGCGTCTTTTCTCCGTTATTTTTATCCCCATGCTACCACCAGAGTTAGGGCCAAAGGTGGGTAGGGCGAGAGAAGAAGAAGAAGAGAGGAGAGAACTGGGTGGGGGGAAAGAAAACGAGATTGAGGTCCCCACCTCGTCAAGATCCTTTTGCCATTGGCTCAGATGTTGGGGGAAAAGTGGGAATACGACTTTCTGTAGGGCAGAGCAGGGAAAGCAGGCGGACCAAAGTTGCGTTGCATTGCGTTGAAGAGGCGCATATAGGCAGACATGGGGGAGCGCGGAAGGAGGAGAAAAAGAGACAGGACCGGGGCAGTAGATGGCTGGGCTGGACGGAAAGAAGAAAAAAAAAAGAGGGCATGCCCTGAACAAGATACAAAAATTTACGAAGAAAACTGCAAGTGAGACGCAAGTTTGCCTTTTTTTTTTTTTTATGCATGCATCCATGTCTATCTGTCTACTTGGCCGCCTTTTCTTGCATCTTATTTTGGAAATTACGAGACAAAATAAAATGGCTGGGGCTGCATCCTTTTCTGGGACCCGTCATGAACCGTGCGGTTTTGGTTTTGGAGGAGTTTGGAGTAGTTGGACGTTGAAGCACTTTTGGACGGTGGTGGCGGTCGCCCAGCTGAGAAGGGGCAGGGCAAAACTTGGGACTTGGGGCGCCAGGGTGGAAACGAAACGAAACGACCGACCAGACCAATTTAGGCATCCAATGCGGGCGTAACGCCCAGCGAAACAACTTGGCGCGTTTTTTCCAAAATTGATACAATTTATTCTATAGACATGGTGTGCACGTTCCCTTGTATTGATTGATATATTGATCAATCTGGCGAAATGTGAGTCAACATGAGAGAGATTGCAGGCCTAGTGCGTTGCTGTTGGCTCCCAGGTGTGTGTGTGTGTACATTGTCGTTGGGGGGTTTTTGTGTGGGTGTGGCATGTACCCCCCGCATGTTTGCTGCTGCTGCAGCCGGGCACCTGCGAGAGGCAACGTGGCGGAAAGCAATGAGGGAAGACATTTACCAAATGATCCAGTTGAAGGTTTTCGAGGTTCTTGCTTGTATCGCCGTGTCACCTTGTGACTGCAGGGTGCAAAGGAGACGAGCTTCTGTGTCACAAACAAAACCCCACTGGCAGCTGGAGCTTGTCGTCGGACATTTTGACAGCGGGTTTATCTCGCGTCACCTACAGATTGCTGTCACCTGCAGATTGCAGAGATTGCCCCCTCAATCGGCCTCGTGACTCATCCTCGGCGTATAGAACAAATGAGTTAAGCTACTATCTGCCTATATTCCCTGCCCCTAGTGTTCATGTTGGTAGCAAACAATGGAACACGGGCGGTGTACCTTGCTATTTGGTCTTTGGAGCGACAACCATACACGCCGATACACGTCAATGTCAACTTGTCAAGTGACATCAGCTAGGGCGACCGCGTCCGAGTTCAGCCCACCGACCAGGCCTACCAGGAGGGGCCAGTTTTTGTGTCCAAAATTTACGAATAGCAGATTGATACGAAAGTGTCGACCAACTAGCTAGTTATTAGTTGGCTAATAACCTGGTAATTAACGACCTTCGTTGGTGGAAAGTCGTGCTTGGCTCCGCAGCGGAACCGGATATCTGCTCCGCTCGTCTATAGTGGGGGTTCGCGCACGTTGCAGCGCGCCCGCGGGAGACAACTTGGCTTCGACGCAGGGTTTTACGGGGAGAGGGGGGGGGGGGGGACCAAAACGGCAACTACTATTTGCAAGGTTGGGAAGATGAGCTGCCAGGGAAAATAAGGCCCTAAAAACAAAAAGAGTCATCTCGGAAGCTTGCAGTCCCTGTCATCCGCCGCCGCCCGGCCGAAAGGTCCTTCTCGCTGACCACCCCTCCCAGGCTCGCGTCAGCTTCGCCTCGATCGACGCATCGGCAAGTGTAAAAAGGAAGGAGCAGTGGAAATAATGGAGGACTTTTTTTTTTTCCTAGTATTCACATTTGTGCCTTTTTTTTCTTTTATTTCTTTTATTTTTATTTTTTATTTTCTTGCCCCTTGCACCTTGTTGGCTTCGGGACGTGGCCGAAGATGTCGCACCGTGACACCCTGCCTCTCAGTTTTACCTTGGTGTGTGCTTGGTAACGGTTGAGCCTGGGGAAAATAGCCGACCATCGGCTACAATACATTGTGCGATCAAGAAGATGTATACAAGTTTTTAGGGGGATAAAAAAGAAAGTCGAACAAATTATAGAAAAAAAAATGACATGTCAACAAGAATTTGGCCTAGTTAGTGAATGCTTTATTTTCTACTTGCAGCTCATAGTCTGGTGCAAGTCTGCCTGATCGTCCAACTCGCACCAGTCGCAAAAATAGTATCAACTCGCTATAGGTTGGCAACCGCCCTTTGTTTTTCATGCTTTGTATTTCCACGGATAAAAATTCCCGATACTAAAGTGTAGGGGTAACGCGACTGTTCCGCGGTCGCTGAGACAAGGCGTAAGTGTAGACCGATGATATACGGATACTCCATACACCGACCTTGGTTCCTCGGTATGTAAATCCAGTCATCGGATGCAAATTATGCATCACTTGCCCCTCCTCTTGCATACAAAATGTCTTTCTTTCTTTTTTTCTTTTTTTTTCTTCTTTCTTTGCAAATTGCAATCACTCATGTCTCTCCCGGCCAGTTCGCTTGTTCCGCATTGCCTGTCGTCTGCCTTGCCGATCCCCAGTTTCGACGACGGTGGTGATGTGGTGGGTGGGTTTGTGGTTGAGAACCCTGGTACCTAGCTTGTCCCTGTGAATGACGCCCCCCTACGGATCGTTTTCTCCTTTGATTGTTATCCGGCCCTCCGAGAAAGCCGACAAGTCAGTCATTGACAAGAAAAGAGGCGCTCTACAGCATCCCACCATCCGTGATAGCCCCGAGATGGTCATGACTCTTCTGGATCGTTGGTTTGCCTCCAGTCGGATCGACAGGAAAGCTGGCGAATCCGACAAGTTCGAAAAGATGCCAAAGTCGCAGTTGGTGTGGTGGCATCGCGCTAGATGGCGGGTGCGACCATTGGCCATCTGGTTCCCCAGCTAGAGGGGTGTGGACGCAGACGAGACGCTAATCTTCGTTCATGTGGAAATGGTCTGCTGGATGATGTAGGTGTATATGCACAGGGGTGAATGAGGATGGGTGGCTGTTGTGCTTGGGCGAGCAATTTTGGCACTGACAGTGACTGAAGGCAACGGCAACCAACTACATGCAGCTTTCTCTTCGCAAAAGGGATGGCTCATTGATATCCTGTTCCAGTTGGTTCCAGCTTTAGGGTAACTTGTTGCACAAGCAGGGAATACACGGATAGGGTAGTGGAATCGCGCCTCCAGTGCCCTCTTTTATTCTAATCTCCAACTTTTTTTCCGCCCAGAGGACGATCATAGAAACACGATTTTGGCCAAATATCAGGCTGCGCAGCTGAGATTCGCACCGGGGCGACCAACCAGCGAGAGGGACACGCGGTAGTCTCATGGGGGCCGTAATCTTGAGAATTGCGCAACTAGCGAGAACTGCACCTCATGGCCGAGGTAGGAACTAGACTTGGATCCGGAGTAATTAACCAGCGATTAGTTAGTACGGACTACGTGGTATTCATCTGCACTCCGTCGGGGAATGAGAGAGGAGAGCAAGAACGTATCCATATTCCCATTTGGGCATCTGGTTTCGCTTTCTGCAGGCCTGCAGCAACCACTCACCCTGTGGCTTGAACTGATAATATGATAGCACCCGGGGGGAGGGGGGCAGCCCGACAGGCCCTTGTCCGCTGGTACTGCGAACAGGAGGGAAGAGGTCGAGGCATGAGAAAGGTTCCAGCCTCGATGTTCTTCAAGCACAACCTGTTTATCCGTCGGGTCTTGTCGTCTTGTCCCTCCACTCACCTCGCTAGGGCAGCGCTACCAAATCTCCCAAAGAGGCGGCAAGGTGCGCAGGGCTCGTCTGCCTGCCCAGCACGCGTCAAAACTGTTGGCACCTTTGCACGTTGTCTCATCTCATCCTGTTTCACGAGAACGTGTGCAACCATAATCCGTAATCGGCAGCGAAACTTAAAAGAACAAAGCCATCTATTCAGAAAGCCGGGATATGCCTACACCGTCCCATGCCGTTCGGGCGGGCGCACGCTGTGTGGTTGGGCCGGCCAAGACCACATGTGAACCAGTCTGTGTGCTATTTTTATCGATTGTGATGGCTTTGAGTTCACAAAGTGGCCAGCCGCATTGCTGCGCCTACCATGTACGTGAGAGACAGGAGCAGGCAATGAGTAGGGGAGGGGACCTGGGGGATTCGAGATTCGTGGCGGGGCCAGAGAGCAGAGGGGGGGGGATGATGGCTGCAGTCAACCAATGTGGGAGGCATGGCAGACTTGTTGATTGTTTGTAATCACGGAGGAGGGGGATATGGCCGCGGACATTTCCAAAGTAGAGTTAGTTGGTCGTTACTGAGAGCCCCCCCCCTCCGCCCCGCGCAAAGTTAGGTCGGGGAGGGGGGGGAAGACTTTATTCGTATGTACTTGGCCCCTCACTTTTTGACTAGACCCTGCCCATCCGCGCGGGGAGAGGGAGGGGGCGTGCTCTGCTATGCTATTGTCGTGAATCTGCAAATCGATCACGCCCGCAAATGGGGGACAAAAAGGCGCGGGAAGGGCTGCGGGTGACGGGAGAGAGGAAGGATGTTGTGCGACGCGACAAGGCATCATGGACGGGACGATTTGGTCCCATTTTAGACGAAAAATAGCGGCATCTCTAGTTTAGTAGTATAGCATACAGCATACAGCATACATATTGGCCCTGGGTGCGGTTGACCGAGGATGAAGGATGCCTCGCGCGGTCGAGGCGCATCTTTTTTCTTGTTCTTGTTCTTCTTCCGTCTTGCGTGTGTGTGTGGTGCTGGGCGCCTCATATGATGACCCAGGTGTTGTGAGGCACCTTTGGTGGCAACGATAAACGCAGTCTGCGGTGCTCCAAGACACCAGGTGAAGTCAGGTTGGTCCCTGCAACTCGCCCGGTTGGCCGCAGTAATACCACTGCGCGAAGGAACGACTGCAGTTATGGATGTTACTGCCTGTATGTCTGTATGTACATCTGTACAAAGTGAATTAGCGACCAGAAAGCATGCCAACTAACTGTACTCTCTGGTGACAATAGCCCTACAGCGGGCCTTCTCGTTTGACGGTTTGAGCCAGTAGCCCCAGCGCCTTTTTGTTCTTCTTACTGGCCGTCCAGCGCACAGCCACGCCCCCCCCTTGCGCCAAAGCAATCCAACAAACCCATCCATGCAACCCCATCCATTCATCCATCCATCCACATCCCATCGCCAAATCCTTCCTACGCATACGTACTCGTTTGAAGCTTGCTTTGCGCTTCCTTCACCATAGCCCCAGCCGCCGTTCACTAGCCCACGGCCGCCATAGCCAATCCAAGCGCCTAAGTGCTTCTCATGCATCTTGTCCCCGCCTCACAAATTCGTTCGAGACATAGGAAAACGCAGCAAACGGATAGCCCACGTCCGTCCGTCTGCTCTAAAGCGATAGTCATTCCCGATACGAATCAAACGGGTGCCGCTGCATTAAAGTCATCTTGTTAGAAACTGCGATGGTATATTCTGTGTTGGATGCCCTGCATGCGACCCAAGGCAAACCGGCTGACCGCATGATGCAACATCACCAGACATCATGGAGTCATAGCTGAGCTTCTCCCTTGCTCGCTTGTTCGTTTATTAGCTCGGTTTTCTGGAACTCAGGTCGACTCTTCCGTCCCTCAAATTATTCCCAGCGCAACTTGGCTGGCTCGGCGAGATGCGACATGCATGCAGGCAGTGCCAGGGCAAATTTGCCCTGTATACTGAGTGCACAGTTGGGTCAGTGTCAAATACCAAATAGGTGGACATCTGCCCATGCACCGCCCAGGCCATGCGCAAACTGATAGTTCTGAGACTACAATGTAGGGCATGCCACATTCGCAGCGTCATTGGGCATCACACCAGGCAAGCTTCGAGCCTACTCTCACCTTGACGCAATTGGCAAGTCACCGCCAGTCTGGGCAGGCTCAGCCATCATCGCCACACCAGATTCCACATCAGGCAGGCGAAATCGCCGAGAAAGCCTCTCCAAAGCCAAAGCCAACATCTCATGATAGCCTACCCCTGCCAAGCAGCACAACAACATCCCGAACCAATCCCGGCTCGCTATCAGCGGCCACCACATCCAACCCTGGGAGAATAGACGGGAAAAAAAAAGCTCGCTATATCATTTGTTAGGTCAGCTTTCCCTGAACGACTAGGTGACTTGTTGATCCCTCGGTCTGGCTTGCCTCAAAATCAAAATCAACCATGTCCCAGTCCAGGCCAACTGAACGAGTCGCCAGCCTGCTTTTTTCCATGCTTTCCCGAGTGGCCCGCAGACACGCCCCCCATGTGGTTCTCAGCCCTGTAGAAAGGGTACCAAAAATGCACTTTGGCTTGCGTGCCTGTCACCTTCCAGCTAAGGCGCTGCCTGATTTTTGGCGTCTTTGGGAAACTCGGAAAACAAATCGGTCACTTTCGAGCCCCCAAACTTTCTGGACTGGGCAGTAGCAACGCATCACTGACGACTCCTGGCTGCGGGTTTGGTCCCTTGGGGGCCTGGCCCCGGCAGATTCGGTGCAGTGACAGACCAGCCACAACCCTCAGAGTCTCAGTCCATGGCCGGCCTTGCCGTCGCTCTGCTTGCATCCACTGTGAGCTTGACACGCAAAGCCCCGAGTACTCGCACCTCACCTCACAGTGTGACAACGCTTGCGTGCGAGCTGCCCTGATTACGCAACAACTGGTTGCGTCACTCGCAGCTAGCGGGCGGGCAAACTTATTGCCCGCCCAGCTTCGTAACGAATAAGGTATCAACCGGGTGCAGGGGTAGCAGTGCGGAATGCTCACCGATAAGGCACTGCTAGCAAACCACAGCACATAATAAAACATTCATCAGTGCGAACTGCAGAGAGAAGGGCTTACGAAGAAACTGCCCCGGACACACAGTCCCCTACTTGTGACACTGATTGGTTGCAGTGGATCTACGCTATTTTAGCCAATGCGGCCAGGCTGAACGATTCAGCGATGACAACTTCGTACAATCTCACAAATTGGCCAAGTCCGAGTCAGAATCGGATGTAGCTATTGCTTCGGGAGAGTACTCAAGTTTCGGAGAGTCAAAACTTGTCTGCCTACTTGAAACTCGAGACCTTGGAGCCGCTGAACCAACGAGCACGCTGTCAAGACCAGCTAGGAAGTTCACTGTATCATATCGTCTCCTGAGCGTGCATGGCTCTAGGGGACCGAATACAGCTCGGCCCATGAAGTACAGATTACAGAGCTGCCAGTGCATTTACAGGGCGACTCACATTCTGCAATGCGTACTGACGCCGCGATCGAGTTGCACGCATCCTTGCTACTGGCGCAACACATCGTCTATTGCGGGGTGGGCTGGGGCAATCGCGACAGATTCGCCAATCCATGGAGAAACAAATGTTTGCACTGATGGTGACGGGGATGGTGGTGCCGGGAATGGTGTCTTTTTGCACAGGGCAAGCCACGAATGGCATTCGGCCGATACGTTGTCCAGTTCTTCTGACAGGAGACGGCCAGTGAAGGTTCGTCACGGCGCCATCTAAAATTGGCGACCGCCAACACGCCTCGAAACGCCTCCTCGTACAACGCCTCTTCCGTATGGAACACACCAGAGTTAGCATTGTGCCTTTTGGAAAGCACACCGCGTACCACACTACCCCTACTGTGAGCACAGTGAGCGCCCTTGCACAGCACAGGGCCGCAGCACGCAACACATCAAGGTTGGTCCTGGGACGGTGGACCGTCCGGCCCTTGCCCAAATGAGTTACAGAGGGCTAACTTGGGTCGTTAGTTGGGCGAGGGCTGTGGAGGTTCAGCGGAGGCGACACACCAAGGGCCCCAAGTCCCTGCCATCCAGTTACAGACCACGGACTGGGTGCGAGGGAGGGGCGTGTCGCAGGATAAACGAGGCAACTTGAACGAGCCAAGTCTTGCCACCCCCCTCTCGGTCGTCGGCAGGTCAGGCGAGGCGAAGGCGCCGGCGCTGGCTGGCTCGCTGGGCTGGGCTGTTAGTTGGCGGGCGATCTCGTAATAGATGGTGCTGGCTAACTAGTACCGCTGACAGGCAGGATATTCAGAACAGACAAATAAGACGCTACGGGTACTCGAATCGATCTAAAAAAGAAGCAGCTTCCCTACACGCCTCAGCTACGATATAGGCTCACTCACACGCCCCCCCGTCCCCCCCTGCGCCAGCCAACCTACAGCTTCTTGACGAGGTCTTGGTGGACCCTTGGCATCGGTGCATCTGCTTCTTTTGCAGAATATATATCTCGGTCTGGTCCGCTTCCCTCTGGCCTGGTGCGATATTCCTCTCGATCATCAACCAGTCTGCAGATTTTCCAACACCATCTCCCCGATATACCCAACTGTCGTCGATATACTATAACCACACTTGGCTCGTCCACATGCTCCCTTGTGCCAACCAACCTCCAACCTCTTGCAGCTCGCCCACCTCAGCTCTTCCGAAGATAGCAATACCTGCCGCTGCAAGCATTATTCTGCGCTAGCCGCCAATCTGCTGCCAAATAGAAACGCTGCCGCCGTTCGACTCACTCTCCCACCAACGAATCCTGCCTGCATCTGCGCCTTTGGCCCCCTCTCCCCTCCACCCACACTCGCACTTCCCTGTCCTCGGTTGCCTTGTCGTTGGCCCGCCGCATATATTCCGCCCATTTCCTCTTCTCTCCTCCTCCGTCTCGGACAGGATGCTGGCTCAAACACCCCCCAACAACCCCTTCCATATCCATCTCCCTCTTGTCAACCAGACCTTGACCTTTGACGACCTGCGATCGATTTCCCCTTCTGCCCTCGAAGAGTCTGTTCACTTTGCCGGCGACGCTTCAAGCTGCCATTCTACTATGCAACAAACCTTTGCCTATAACACCACAGGGAACGCCGCTCACTTTGACCCCCTCGCCTACGACAGCAAGGCCGCGACGCTGCAACACACCACCACATACACCCTACCTCTCCCTTCACCTACTCAGAGCCTCCTTAGCCACTCCATTGAAAGCGACTTTGCAATGGACGGCTCACACGGCCCGAGTACACCTGAGGAGTGGTCCACGATGCTATCCGAGGCCGACAGGGCCTACCAACAGTCGTGGAACGGGAGCGTCGCTCCCTACTACAACAGCTACGCTGCGCACGACCTGTCATGCCAAGCTTCCCAGATTGCTCACATTGGCGCCGGCTTCGATAACCACCCAGCCATGCACCCTTCAGAAGACCTGCTCGCCGCCACCACTGGAAGCGCATACCCTGCCTTTGTATCAATGGCTCCCCTCCCATACGGTCGCGACCTGAGCAGCACCATTTCCAGCTCTGCCGTGCCCCGCGGCTTCAGCCAACACAGCGATGCCTTTCCGGGATTCCTAATCCCTTCAGGCGATAGCGATGCCAGACACTCGAGCCCGTCCTCCTTCAGCACCGGCGATGACGCCACCACCAACACGCGCGCCTCGTCCGTCTCGATCCCCCGCAAGAGACACAGCCGTGACATGAAGAAGGCGCAGCGTCGCCCGTCGCCCGTCCATGTCTGTAACTCTTCTCACGCCATCCTGCCGTACCCGACTCCCTCCTCTGGCACCCTGCCTGCAATGAGGACATTGGCAGACCAGACCACCCCCGAATGCAAGGAGTGCAATCTAACATTCCGCGACATCCCCACCTTCCAGAAGCACATCAAGTCTGAGCATACAAGACCACTTCACTGCGTCTTCCACTACGCTGGCTGTACTTCGCGGTTCGCATCCAAGAACGAGTGGAAGCGGCATGTTGCCTCACAGCACCTCGCCCTCCGCTACTGGATCTGCACCGAAGGAACCTGCGGCCAGACCCGTGGGCCGTCGACCCGCTCCCGCGCAGCTTCCCTGCCCGTGTTCGGCTCCATCTTCAACCGCAAAGACCTCTACACTCAGCACATCCGCCGCATGCACCTGGCTCCCGAGAGCAGCCCGCTGCTGGGGGCAAGCTCGAGGAGACCCGTACCTGCCGAGATTGAGGACCGCATGCGTGAGCTGCAGGCCAACGCGGCCCGCACGCGCTGTGCGCTGCCTCGCTTCATGATGTGTCCCGCACCAGGCTGCTCCTCCGAGTTCCACGGCCCCAACGCCTGGGATGACCGCATGGAGCATGTCGCCTGCCATCTCGAGCGCGCCGCCGCCGGCGAGGAGCCGCCCGTCATCTTTGGCGGCTCCGCCGACTGGACCCTGAGGGACTGGGCGGCCAGCGAGGGCGTCAACGTCACCCGTCGGACCTCGAGCGGCACGTGGAAGCTCTGCAACCCGCTCCGCGGCGAGGGCGGCAGCTCCCGCGGCGGCGGCCGCTCGCGGGCCAGCGTCTCCGCCGCCCGCCGAGCCTCAACGGCTCGGCACGGCGACGACGAGGACGCCGAGGGCGAGGACTGTCGCGCCTGGAGTCGCTAAAAGGCCTGGGCGCAAGACTGAATCGAAAAAGAAAAGAATAGAGACTATATTATAATTTGGGTCTACAATGTCATGAATCTGTTCTCTTTTTTTTTTTAGCGAAGCGGGTTTCGTGTATTTTTGGGGCGTCACCATTTCTACTCTTGGGGTAAAAGCAGTTCTTATCTGGTTGTTTGGACGATATCTTTGTGTTATTTATTCATCTTTGTCGTATACCTGTCTTTTTCGTGTTTAGCAAATGTGGGATGGTGCACTCTTGTTTTCCACTCTACGTCTATAGAATTTCAGAATCTTGTCCACGAGATGGGTGCTTTTTTCTTTGCGCACATGTTTCTCTCCCCCTTCTTCTTTGTCAAAATATAGTTGAATGCTTCACAGCAAACCTCTAGATAGCACAGTTCAAGCAGAAATGTGTACTACTTTACCCGCACGAACAAATACTGCCGTCTTCTCTTCCCTTTCTTCCTTGCGCTTTGCACTGCTCGTTCTCTGACACGAACGAGAAATATCATCTACCGCCACGCACGCTACGCCTCTTTGTCAGGCTGGGTTTTCCGCTTAGGGGGGAGGCTGACGGAATCGGTATTGTCAGCTGAGGCGGCCTTGCTTCACGGGGTCGGTCTCAACAACAACAACCCCCCCTCCCCTCCCCTCCCACCTGCTGCGGACACGGGCAGAAGGGGGGGGGGGGCCGGGCGAAGAAGGGGGGAGAGGGGCGGGAATTAAGGACAAACTCCGGGATTGTCCGAAGGGCTGAAAAGCAGGCTGTCGTTGGATTAAAACGAGGGGGCCGATGAGGCACATGCATGAAGGGGTAGGATTCGGCCAGCTTTGCGTGTGCGTGGATGGGCTCTTACTCACCACCCCCTTGGAAGGTTAAAAAAAGAAAAAAAGAAGAAGAAAAGGGAAACAGGGGGGACATCTTGGCACTTGGGGGCAGACTTGTTACCACTTATAAAAATGCATTATTTTTCATGTTTCCTATAAGAGAAATAGCCCATAGGAACACCGTATAAACTTCGTTCGTGCAACATTGATAATCCAATTGGTAATGTCTGTGAAATCAGATACACTCGCCCCCTTCTTCCCCCCTGCCAAATGACATCGATTAGGAGACATGTAAAATGATTAATAAGAGAACAGTCAATAGAGAAATATTCGGGTTGCCCAAAATGGTAAATAGGGCGGTGCCAGAATCGTCAACCTGTTCGTATGCATGCATGCAGTCAGGCACCCCCCCCCCCCTCCTCTGATGGCTGGCAATACATCACAGATCATGCAGCAGCAATCGCATTGGCTTGTGCGATACGCGGCTCTGCAGGCTTATCGCTGCCACCCTCTTTGACGATTCCTTTGCATCTTTGGGATCTCCGCTGCTGTCGGGCCTTGCACTCAACGGCATAACCCGGTTCATTGGCCTTTCGCCATTCGATCCATTCTTCATACGCTAGCTGGGCATTGGCATTAGGCAGAGTTGGCTTCGGGACTGGTGGGCGGCGATTATTGACCGGCAAGTTTGGTTTCTCCAGCCCCGTCAGAAGCGGCAACTGACCAAGTGAGGCAAGTGAGGCAAGGTATGGAAGTGCCGCTATCTGCTGAGCAGCAATCTGCTGGGCTGTCAAGCTTCCAAAGGGCATCAGCGGAGTTTGCAGGGCGGGCAGTGTTGCAAGAGGAAATAGTGGTGGCTGCGCAGCTGGCATTCCAGGTAGGAATGGAGCATTGCCAATAGCCTGCGGGCCTTGTCCCGAGTTGAAAGTTGGAGTGAGCGGTGCGGCTAAGGGGCATGATGGATAATTTGGAAGAGTACTGGCAGTTTGATCTTGGGAGTACAGGTAGGGGTTGAATGGCGTCGTATTGGTTTTGGTGCTGGTGGACTGCGGCCATGAGTTGAAGTTGGGCAAGGTTTTATCTTGTGGATCCGAGGAGCCATTATCCCAAGGAATAGGACGTCGGTTCAAGGAATAAAACTCTCTCGCCTTGGGATTCCATGTGCTCTGCTTGCTCGAGGCCTGTGCCGTGTTCTCGGAGCCGTCATGGCTGGCCACGCTTGACTGGCAGTTGCCCCAATAGTCCACCTTGAAGTCGGAGATGGTTTGGTTGCGTCGGCCATCGCCCGCAATAGGCCTTCGAAAGTTGCTGAACATCTTGTTCATGAGTTCAGGTTGCGGTTGCTTATTTTTAGTCTGTGCTTTGGCTGGCGACTGTGACAGCTGAGGTCCATTGGAAGGATTGTCGCGGTTCAGACGTTGGATCAGTCTTTGGAAGGCTTGATCACGACTGTTACGGATGGCCGTCTGAGGGGAATGGAGTGGCTCATTCTTCGATGGTCCGTCTCGAGAGATGGTGCCATTTGATTCCAACGAGGTGGGTGTGTTTTTTTCTTTGTCGTAAATGTTACGAGATTCGTGTAAATGGGCGTGAGAGGAGGAGGCCGAGGACGACTGGCGGCATAGCCTGTCAGGAGTGACAACTTGGAATAAGTCGCGGCTTTGGACATTTTCCGTGTCTTGCGAAGATGCAGTCACTTCCGTGGCTGAGCTGGAGTCGCGGTGATGGCCTGATCCATGACGAGCGACTTTGACATATCGTCGATCGTCGCTCGCAATGGTAGGGGTAGGAGTTTCCGGTCGAATATCGAGCTCGAAAATACTCATCTGTCGACCGTCTACAGGTCTCAAGTCAATCTTTCTGAGGATTTTGACAAAGCCCTCAGAGATTGACGATGACTCTGACGAGTATCTGTCTATCATGGAATAATCAGAACTGCCACGTTCATGCTGGGATGTGTGGCTGCTTTGAAGTTGAGCAACAGGCGGGTAGAGTTTGCTGTTGAGCTGTTCCATCGGCGGCATAATGTTCTCAATATCCGCGGAAGATCCTGTATCTTGGCGAGTTCTCCAGTTCGGGTCCTTCATGGCCTTTGGAGTCGTGACATCAGGCTGCGTGCGTTCCTGGCAGCTGCGCTTTGTTCCGCTGACTGACTTTGAGGAGCCAGTTTTGGTTTTTGGGATACGCATTTTTGTGCTTGAAAGAAAAACCGTGACAGGTTATTTGGGTTCCCAGCTGATGTTGTGTCTTGTATGAATGGGACTGGATTCGGCCGGCAAAGATCTTGGTTTAGCCGCAGATGCCCGGAGAGAGTAAGAACCCCTGTATTATTCTTTCGCTAATGGGCAGTGTTTGTGCTGCTTTCGCTTGAAGAGCTAGTATCAGGTAGAAGACTGTGAACTGCGCCGAAAGGGATCAAGAAATGATATCGAGCTTGACTGTAGAAATCGCTGAACGGCACAAGTGTACGCAGGCTGTGGAGGATGTTTGTCTGATGGAAATTGGATGGGTCTTGCGTAGGCAAGAGAAGAAACAGTCCACGGTAGCCTTTGTTTTGCTTCGTTCAGGCACTCTGCCACGTAGCCAACGCATGGTGAAGGTGCGACGTCGAGGACAACGCAAGGCAGGGAAGGTACAAATTGCCAGCACGAGGTAGGGCGCCCAGGTAGCGAGTTGCCCGGAAACCAATTCTTTAGCAAAAGGGACGACGACTTGTATTCAATGAAGCGCTCAAACTGATTGCTGTGCTAAACCACACAAGTAGAAATGATGAGATGCGCCCATGCAAAAAAGGGAGCCAGCAGGTTAGACGCCGGAATAGGATTGCCCGCCCATAAAGGCAGCAAATGCGCGCTGTGGATACAATCAGTACTGTCAAGGTAATGAACAGGTGAAGAAGAAAAGGGCTTACTCCATTTCGTGTCTGCATGTACACGGTGCCTGGGCCGGTAAATTTACACACGAGGCCCTCCGCGGAGGCGAGGTTGGAGATGATGCCTCCAGAGGCGACTCGCTCCAAGATGTACTTTGTGTTCCAGGCAACCAGGTGACCGTTGTCGATGATGTATTTTTCGCCGTCCGCAAGCTATTACCTCCTTGTTAGTCTACCGGACAAGGAAAGGTAGCCCTGGGAGGGTCTAGACTCACATCTTTACGGATGATGGCGCCAAAGCTGGAGACCCAGAGGATGCCGGTTCCGCTCATCTTGTACACGAACAGGCCCTCTCCGCTGAAAATAGCCTTGCCGAGGCCCTGGCGCTTATGGTCCTTGTGGACGCCTTGAGTGGACGCGAGGTATGAGTCGTGGCCACAAGTCCACTGGGCCTTGCCGTCGAGGCGGATGGTGGTGATGTCGCCGAGCATGGGTGGCGCGAGCAGCAGCTCGCCCGGGCCGATGTAGTTCGAGTGGCCGAGCTCGGCGCCGGCAATCATCTTCTTGACGCTGAACTTGAACTCGCCGCGCAGGGTCATGGTCGGGGACATGGAGATCATGGAACCGGGCTTGGCGCCGAGGGGGCATCCCATGGCGAGCTGGACGGTCAGGATGGTGTTACAGTCGCGGTGGCTGATGCGGTAGCTACCACCGTTGAAGGTGCCGATGTCGTCAGTGGTTGCGACGGCGCCGACAAAGGCCGCGGCTGATGGGCCAGCCGATGCGGAGGCCGAAGCGGCCGTCTGGTTGGAGATCTGGCTCACCGGGCGGTTGCCATACTGCTGCTGCTGCAACTGCGGGTTAGCGGTCGCCGCGGCCGTCTTCTCGGCGGGATACGCGGCATCCGGCGTCGGATAGGTGGGAGGGGCTGCAAACTGGGGTTGCTGCTGGGGCTGAGGCTGTCGCAGCTGGTGGGCGTCGGCCTTTTCAGGCGGGTAGGCGGCGCTGGGGTTGGAGAAGGCGGGCGGCGGGGGTTCTGCGTACTGCTGGGAATTGTGAGGCGAGTGGTGGTACGGCTGGCCGGCGCCGGGTCTCATGGCGAGGTTGCCATACTGGGGCGGTGCCTGTTGCTGCTGCTGCTCATGCGACGGAGGGCTGGACGGTGGCGGCGGGTAGTGAGGGGAGGGCGTCTGCTGTGGTGGAGGGGCATACTGCTTGCCGGGACCGGTCGAGGATGGCGGCGGAGGGTAAAATTGAGGCTGGCCATACTGCTTGACGGGCGGCGAGGATGTTGGCGGTGGTGCGTAATGCTGCTGCGTTGGCGGTGAGGTTGTAGGTGGTGGTGCGTATTGCGTCGTTGGTGGCGATGTGGGAGGCGGGCCGTATTGCTGCTGGGCCGGGGAGGCAGTGGCGGGAGGCGGCGAGTAGATGCGCTGCTGGTCTGGCGTCTGATGCTGCTGCGAGGCTACCCGACGTGCAATGTTAGAGAAGGCTCTTGATGAAGGGAAAGGTAGCCGATCAGTGCAAACGTACGAGCGACGCCAGGAGGCGCTGTAGGTGGCGTGAGCGGTTAGTTGGGACAATTGTTAGGTGGACGGGATGGGATGGCTCACGAGGGTAGAAATTCTGAGGCTGCGCGGACATGGTGAAAATGGAACCGGATAGCCTGGGCTAAAACTGTCAATGTCTGAAGGAAAGAATGAAAACACAGCAAGGTGAGCGGGAAAAGTGCGAATATCAGCTGGTAACCGTCGTGCTGCGTGATTCCCCGCTTCCCAATTGCCGAGCTGTGCTGCAGCAAATATAGGCAGGGTCGGGAGGTAATAACGAAATGATTTCGATGGTCAAGCAGTCGAGCGAAACAGGAAGAAGAACAAACCAGAGTTGATCTGGAAAAGGAAAAGAGGAAGAGATCAGAGACAAATAGACAAATAGACACCATGCAATAGATAGCTACATAGGTAGGCGGCCTCCTTCATCACCACAATTTGGAGAAGCTTCCTCCCCGCCAAGAAGCTTCAACTGCTGGGCTTCAGCCACTGGACCACCTTGACCTGAATTACAGGGCAGAGATTGGCCAATGGGCTGCCCAGGGCCTGCGAGTTAGCGCCCGTGTGGAGAAATACGACTGAGGGGTTGGGCGCTTACAGAAACAGTGCACGAGGGGATCTCCAACCAATTGTTTGGCGGGGAGTGGCATTGGGTTACTTGGCTCCGAGCACGGCGGAAATTTTTGGGTGGCTGTTACCTGTCTGGAAGGTTGAGAATGCTCCTGCAAATGGGGGTGCTGCTCGAGAGTGTCTGCGAGGCTACTGCGGATGGCCTGAGGCGGGCTGTAGTCTAAATACCTACCTAGGTAGCTAACTAGGTACCTAGTCCCCATCGGGCGGCAATATTCCGTCCTGCTCTTGACGAAGGAGTCCATCACCACTATCCAGCACATACGTAAGCGAGTGCGGGCGAAAATGGTTTCACCAAAAACAAAATTTCCCTCGTCGGCCGCGCGTTGTCTGTCAAACTAAATTAATTCATCACCCACGTCACTTACCCGCCCGCCCGTCGACGGGCCAAGTTGAACTCGCGGGTGCAGATTGTCGATCGCGGCCAGCACGGCGCAAGGCGCAACTATTTGTTGGCAAGCCTACTTGTGGCCCCTCATCTGCGCCGTGATGCAGATGTGTTTAAAGCGGTCGGCGACTTGTGTTGCCTGTCTCGCTATTTCTTATCCTCTTGAGACGCCGCTCACCGGGACGGGCTCATGTTGGACAATGGTCAAGCAACACCGCCGCCGAGGGGTCATGTCTTGATTCCAGGGTACATGGCATGATTTTTTTTTTGTTTCGTATGGTGTGTGCCATATTGGTTATCTTGTGCATTCTTGAGGGGAAGGGCCAGTGCGAAGCCCGGCGTTTATCGGCTCGGAGGGAATTTGGTGAGTGAGTCCTGGGCTGATTCAGAGGTGACGGTGACAGTGACAGTGACAGTTGAACCATGGCCACGGCCATGACTAGAAATTTCGGAGCCGGTACCAGGATTCATCCGAAGCTACGCCCGCTGTACGGATACCTGCATAGTATCTAGGTAGAACGGTAACAATAACTCAAGGCACAGACAGTAGTTATGTATGAGCCTTGCCATATGCAGAGTTCTTGCATTGCACTGTGGCACTGGCCTGTGCATTCTGGTTCACCAGACGCCAGCTGCAAAAGAGACTCGTATGTGTGCGTTGCTGCAGCCTTGGATAACAAGTGTGACTGGTTCTCGATCGGCCTACTGCAGGCATCCGTCGGAAAATGGTGTGACGAGGTGACGGAGAAGGGGGTACAAGGACAGAATAAAACGGCCGTAGGAAAGACAGTCTTCCGGAAGCAAACAAGAGAGGAATAAGGGTTAGGTTGCATGTGCGTATTATTTTTACTGCCTATTTTGTGCAGGCATAATTTTCATCGGTCAACATAACATTTGAGAAAAGCAAGGATGAAAGAAGCCGTGTCCTGCACGCCCACGCCACTAAAATTGCCGATGGACAGTGTGCCTACAGGTACCTTAGTAGGTTTGTACATTGGTTCATTATTAGATTAGGTGCCTTTCAAGCACTCGCCAGGCAGGGCAGGGCAGGGCAGGGCAGGGCAGCTGAGCAACAGCAAGTCGACGCTGCGGCGGTACCAAACACCCGGGAGTCGGGCGTCGGGCAAGGACAATTTGGTTCCAATATTGTAATTAATTGTTTGGCGGAGTTATCAAGATACCGGAGTTCTGGTACAGAGCCGTGCCCCGGCCCGCTCGCTCGGCCCCGTCCGCCCACCTTGCACTCCATCCATCTCAGACTCGATATCAAGCGGGTAAATTGGCCAGCCTGGTTGGCAACAAAAGTGCCTGTCAGCTCAGCCATAGCCAACCGAGTCCATCGTGGAGGCTTGGCCATCTCGTAACGGCTGCCATCCAAGTGCCAGTACGACCGTGTCGACCATGTCGTCGTCATTGAAAAGTCTTTCCCTCATCCCCCAGACTCAGGGACCCTTGTCGCAAAGCAGCCAGGTACTCTGCACTAGTGAATAATTGTCTTTTCTCTTCCGCGTCCACCTCTTCCACTGTGCTTCTTCTGCCCCCTCTTTTCTCCCACCTATCCAGTCAGCAGCACGCAAACACGGAAGATCCCTACAACCAGGATCTGCCGCGCCGAACAAAGACGGAAAAAAAAAGGAAGGAAAAGAATCACCTCCTAGGCCGTCCCCCCTTTCATTGCCAGTGCGGATACTACCTACTCTCCCAGCTGCGTGGCTACATACCTGCCAGCACAACTGCACACTCTTGCAGCGAGCTTGGCCCAACAAGCCGGGCTCTGCGCCACGCCACGCGACGATCCCCAATTCCTCGACATCACGATTCATCACCAAGTGGGAAGGCCAGAGGAGAAGCTAGCACCGCATTAGCTAGCCACCCTTTCAATAACTGGATCCTCTCGCCATTGTATTTCTCCGGACCTTTTTTTACTGCTGACCCTTGCCCTTGGTTCTGGGCTGGCCGTGCACCCCTGCTGCCGCTGGCCTCCCCCCCCTGTGGGTTGTCCGCCCTGTTCGCTCCGCAGCTCAGCGCCCACTGAACCACTCTCCCGGGTTGACAAGGCCCCCGAATCTCGCCTCCCACGTTTCTCCTCTTGGATCTCAATTTCTTTTCCCCTTGATTGTATTTTACCCGCTTTCTATTTCTTTCCTGTCCAACAAAAAAGAAACACGACTTTTCTTCGTCAGCCCCAGCACATTCACCCTACCCGCAGAGCTCTTCGATAACACTGCACGCCGTTGTTGGACGTTGTGTGTGCACGACAACTCTCCACCGTACTACAACTTCACTCATGGGTTACACAGCCTCAAACTTGATGCATCATCCTGCCCGCTGCCGATAAGAGCAGACAGGGCACCAGCTCTGGGCGAGGATCATCATGGCCTCGGATCCAGGCGGCGATGCTGCTGTCACGGACAAGCAGCCCTCCGACCCCTCTCACCACACCACCACACCACGCACCCAACGCGACCATGATCAGAACAAGATGGATGATACCCAACAATCTTCTACTCGCCCCGCGACCACCGACGAACACTCGCGGCCGACGCCGCCCGCCCCAGCACGAATACCTGGTGGCGAGCCTCGCGCTCCGCCGTTGAGGTCCGGAGAGCTGCACCGTCGCCGCAGCCAAATTCTCGGCTCCGGAACCGCCGCGAGCGAGCAACCTGCGCGGGGAGCGGGTGTACAGAGGCCAACATCCCGTCCGTCGGACCAGGCGCCTGGGCTGCGAAGACAAGGAAGCTCAACAGGCGTCTATCGGCCCGGCGCCGCCGCCGCAGCGACGCGCGAGAGAATGTATCGAATGTTGGCGGCGACGGCCAGCGCAGAAGACTTGAGCCGTATCTCGACAGCAGCACCGATCCCATCCACCACGGACGACAAGCAACATAACCCAGCGACGACAAGGACGCGACCAATAGCAATACCGCGGACACGGCGCACCCTGGACGTGGAAATGCTCGACGTCGGCATGCCTCCGCCTCCGCCTCCGCCCCCCCCTCCAACGGCAACCACGACAACGACGACGAACCTGGGCAGCACCGCAAGCGGCGCCCTCTCCTCCCACCTCCCGCCGCGCGACGATCCGGTCACACCGACCGGCGGCGCCGGCCTGAACCGCAGCGCCAGCAACGGCTCACACACGGTGACGGTCATCGAGTGCCCGATCCTCGAGGTGGACGACGAGCCGTGCGGCAACGACGAGGACCTGTCCTGGCTCGGCAACGACCGGGAGCTGGAGCAGCTGCTCGCGGTGCCGCCGCTGCCGTCGTCGTCGTCGTCGTCGTATCGCCGGCCCGGGCGCTCCGGCCTGACCTTTCGCCGCTCGCAGGAGGTGGCCATGCAGTGCTCCGAGGTCGTCCGCAACGTGCCGCGCATGCGCCGCCGCCGCGACCGGAAGCTGGACCATCGCCGCCACTCGATGACGCTGTCGGAGAGCACCATCTGCCCGTCGTCGTCGCCCTCGCCCACGGCCACTCCCGTCAGGTGAACCAAACGTGCTGCTTGCGGGGGGGGGGGGGGGGGGGGGGGGGGGGGGGGGGGGGGGGGGGGGGGGGGGGGGGGGGGGGGGGGGGGGGGGGGGGGGGGGGGGGGGGGGGGGGGGGGGGGGGGG
>JANZYN010000066.1:145436-155839 GCA_025583755.1 Cordyceps tenuipes | reverse complement strand
GGGCCCCCCCCCCGCCCCCCCCCCCCCCCCCCCCCCTTTCCACCCCCAACGTCATGGGTTGTTATCATCTTCATACTAGTTATACAACGAGGCCAGCCAAGTAATAATAAAGCCACCATATTCACCGCTTCTGTCGCGGTTGTCGTTTCGTTTCCCGGCTTCCAAACGGCAGCTGGCCACTCCTCCGAAACGCGCAGCGACGCTTCCACACAACGGGACCTGCGTTTCCGGGACGGGAGAACGGCTGGCCTCGTTCCGCTGCAGGTCTGCCTGACATGGCTTGCGCTTTCCCGTGCCTGGCTGGTTGGCTGGATGTCGCAAATGGCCCCAGCAACAACATGGGGGCCGAAAAAAAAAAGAGAATGGCACCCCCGCCCCCCACGTCAACCCGAGGAACACATATGTATACTCCCGCCTGCATCATGCGCGATGATCTTGCCAGCAACTATCCAGGGCCCGGATCCTGGATGCAAGGTTTTCGTATGGTGCGCGTACGGAACAGCACGGAATGGGCAGATCTCGCGGCCCAAACGCGGCACCATAGGATCGCCGGCTCACGGGCATGCTCCGATAGGCACAATGCGTACGAGCCGTTCCTGGGCCGTTGCATCCAGCCAATTATAGGACTATACGCGAGCGTGATCAACGGTCATAGATGCAAGCCTTGTCTTATTCATTGGGTCTGGCAGCTTAGATGTGCGAACGGCCATCCCACGCGTGTCTGCCGTGAACTGGATGAACTGCCTGACAAGAAAAGGAGAGGAAATATTGTGGGATTGATGTTGACCTAGGCTCTTGGGCCTTCATGTGTCGAATCGGAGCAAGTGGCCTTCTATGCCTTGCTTTCCCTCAATGGCCCGCCCTCAATGTCCTCGGGCTTGAACACCCGCTTCCCTTCGACATTCTTCACCACCTCATCAACCAGGCTTTCTAGGAGAGCCTGGTCCCTAGAAAAGACACTTAACGTCAGTCCTGTTTCGACCCGTATCCATCTGCCGACGTTGGAAAATGGGAAATGCACTTACTTTCCTACCAAAGTCACGGTGTTGTACTTCCTATCCCAGTGAGGGTAGCTGCCCACCTTGACGCCCTTGGGCTCGACGCGGCCCGCAAGATCCGTCAGGTAGGCCGCGACTTTGCTTTCGGCATACGGTGTCTGGATGACGACTCGGTAGCTTCCCTTGCCTTCCGGATCGACAAGTCGGGAGAGAATATGTGGCTTGATTCCGTCCAGCAAGGTCGTGACTATCAAGACATGTTCCTTGTCAGCGAGGCGCGTCTTATCAAGACGTGGTTCTTGCACTGGATGGCATACAAAGACGGGGGATTCCGGGCAGGATGTGCACGTTGCCATTTACCACCGAGACTGGCACCCACAGATCCTCGCTAGTAAAGAGAAACTGATCCGTCAAAGGTCGCGACTCATCCGTGGGGAGGTACACCATGCGCAGCTTTGCGCGCAGGTCCGGAGAATCCACCTCCCAGTTGAAGTTGGGCTGCGACGGGTGTGGTTTGGAGAGAAGCTTCATCTTCTTGAAAGCCTCGTCGTGAAGCTTAAGGGGCAAGTCGAAGGCCTTGGCGATTGACTGGTAGGTGATGTCATCGTGGCTAGACAGGTCAGAATTGATATTGAAACTGTTCTGGTGAGAGTAGCTTACGTAGGTCCAATACCACCGCTGTAAACACGTCAGTATTGTTATTTTTTTTTAGATCTACTGGTATGGGAAAGTATACCTGGTAACAACAAAGTCATAGTTGGTGCTTAGACGGCGGACAGCATCAATGATGTCATCCTCATCGTCTTCAACAACTTCAATTTTTTTCAATCGCTTCGAAAGGTTAGTGGCGGGGATTTTTTTGGGATGGATTTTTTAAAAAGAAAAAAAAAGAAAAGAAAAGAAAAAGAAAAGAAAAAGAAAAAGAAAAAAAACATACAAGCCCAAGTTGAAAGCACCATTTAGCCAGGTATGTCGAATTTGTCTATCCAGGCGTGAGCGAGTGATATATGCGCGGGCAATACCGACATACGTCCACTGTCTATGACGACCAGGGTCAGCTCAAAATTCAATCCCGGACTTGAAAATCGCAAAATCAGGCAGGGAACCGCACCTTTCCACCAAGAACCTCATCGCCGATGATGAGGCACGCGGCCGTTTGAATCGTGCGACGCTGACGCTCTGCGGCAGAAGCCATGGCGACAATACCACCAAGATGAGGACGCGAATGAGCGGACAAAATCGGGGCTAGAGACGTGGAGGATGCTGCTAGGTGTCTGGCCACCTGGAAGATGCGCGAAGTCATGGGGTGGTGGTCCTCTGCGGCCGATGCGGAAGGAAGCTTCGCGGCGACGGCGGAAGTGGACGCGGCGGCTCGTGTGGGTGGGTGGCTTCCGAGGGATGGGGGTCGGCAGTTGGTGTCTCCGGGCGAGAAGGAAGAAAAGGAGTGGTCGGTGGCACAAAAGCTAGAGATGGACGGCCGATTGCGCGGTGCTCGTTTTTGCGCGGTGCTGCGACGGCGACTGCGACTGCGACTGCGACTGGTCCAAAGGGGTGGCGGAGTCGACTCGAGTTGAGATGATGCAAACTGGACCCCGCGATTGCGGCCACCTACCCTTGAGTTCTCGGTGGAGCTGCAGCACGTCAACCAAGCAAGGTACCGGGTTGTTTTGCGGCAGTGACAATGGGAACGTTGCGATTGAGGTATCTACAGTGACTGTGAAAAATAACTGGATTTGGTGGATGGTGTTTCTGGGTGATGCTAATAATGAAGATGGGGTGTTTATGTGGGAGGCAAGTTGGTGTGGCTGATTGCCTGACAAGCCACAACCCAGCAAACGCAGCTCCTCGAACTCTTCATTCACATGTAACAGTTCGCAGCCTTGGCCACATACCTGGCGAACTACATCACCATTCAACCGCAGAAGATCAAAACGGGGATATAATTCGAGTAATCTATCTCCGAGTTGCGCTTCCCTGCGTAATCGCGGTGTCCGTATTGCATCGATCACTGATCACCCGTTCCTCTGCACTGCCCCAGCCTCACCACACGCCAAGGATTAGAAGCCTGGCAGTGCCATCGATATTTTGCCGCCGTTTCCGTGGGAAGAATAAAGGAGAACGTCATAGAAAAGAAGCCCTCCAAATCAGTCCCGAGCCATTTTTCTCCTCTCTCGGCACTGTCCACCGGCCATTCTCCAGCTACGTCAACCTTCAACCTCCAACGTCATATCTTCTCTACGTTCCCCAGTGCAGAGGAGTAGAGCACCACCAAACAACTACAGCAGTGTATAACCTCTACGAATCGATGGTGAAACAATTTGCATAGCAGTCCTTCCTCTCCACAAGTTGGATTTTTTTTTAAAGAGCCGTGAATGCCGGATCGGCTGTGCTGCCTCACGTGCGTCGTCGCCAAGGAAGCGCTCACCTGAGCAAAATTTAAACTTCATCCGCCACCACACGCCAAGATCCGTACCCAGTTCTCCATCTCCGAGTCAGAACCCAATCTGGTGAGATTGGACAGCAGCCGGGAACAGGACATGCGAGCACTTGGCGCGCTCCCCACATGATGACGATGTAGTTGTAGCCGCAGTAGCGGAGTCCGAGGCTTCCAAAGGCATTGCTCTTGGCAGGACATGAAGAGTAATACATGCGTTTTTACCTGCGAGGTTGATCTCCGACGTCTATATAAAGGCCGTCTTGCTCCCCGATCAAGATGCCTTGATTCGCCAACAATCTCTTCTCAACAGCACAACGCATACATCAATCAACGTGCACTTATATATTAGAACTACAGCTGCAACTCGCAACTACAACAGCGGCACCAATAACGACCATAATATTGCGGCTTCTTTCCACATCTTCATTAAACATCGTCTCACAATGTCTTCGAACCAACAAACTGTTGACACCTCCAAGCTTTCCAGCTTCTCGTCGCAGAACGCAGAGACACAGTGGCGCCCGGCCAGCAAGTCTCCCGCCCCAGCGTAAGTCGCAAACCCGTCGCCGCAAGACTTGTTTCATCAATTGCTCACATTTCTATAGTGGCGAGCCTGATGCTAGCACCTCTGTGCCGAGCCAAATGCGCGAGCACCTTGGTCCTCCCGAGATCACCCACGACTACCCGCAGGACAGCACACACCGCAGACACTCGTCCGTCTCCGAGCAGCAGGCATACTTTATGCGATGAGCGCACCGCCGGACATTGATCTAGCGCGGAATTTGGAATAAATCAATTTTGAAGAGTTTTGCGAGGTTTAATAAATCGCGGCACACATCCTCGAATGGGTTGATCTATCGACTGTACATTAGACTGCTTTCTTGTTTTCAACATCATTGATACAAATATACATAAATAAACCAAGAATTCTAGCGAGATCACCAGGATACAAAGATAATTGTTACAATCTAAGAAGTTTTAAAATGCACAGTTTCCTGGCTGTGCAAATCGTGCTTGTAACTGCAGCGCTTAGCAGCCGGGAGGTTAGCCGGGGTCGGGCCACGGAGTCCTCGCCGGGATCGCGGGATCCTCACCGACGCATCAATGCTCAAGGTTTACTGCTTTTCCCCATACTCGGCCGTTTCCAAATTTGTACTTCTTTTCAACCTGTAACCGACTAATTACATGTTTGCTTGCTTTCCGTGCCCTTTTGGCCTTCCACCGCCGCCGAGCTGCCGTTCTCCCCGCAGGACACTCAAATGCTCGCGGAAGTGTTGTCCGAGTTCCCCGATCGCGCTGATCCACAGCCCAAGATTGACACGATGCGATTGGTGCGCATCAACAGCTCCGCTGGATAGCTAGTCGTGCGGGGCAAATGGAAACCACCATACTGTATACTGTGCGATATCGCGGTTGAACATTTGCATGCGGTCCTGCGGGTAGATATTTTATTTAAGGCAGCCTCATTTTTAATATTCCATCATCTTCATCAACTGAACTGCATAGACTTGATCATTGTAGAAATTTATTGCTGCACCGACGCTATCATCCAGGACCCCCCTTATTCTCAGAATGGCAACGTCAACCTTGAACAAGGAGAGCCTAAGTGTGAGCCAGATATATTCGCATAATATTTTTTTATAATTGAAAAAAAGTTACTGACGGTAAACTAGAATCGCTCCTTCATCCTCAACAAACCGCTTGACGTCTCGTATGTCGAGCAGCCCAAGCCCACCATCCAAGACCCCCACGATGTGCTCGTCGCCGTCAACTACACTGGCATCTGCGGCAGCGACGTACACTACTACGTGCACGGGGCCATCGGGCACTACGTCGTCCAGAATCCCATGGTCCTCGGCCACGAGTCCTCCGGCACCGTCGTCGAGGTCGGTCCCGCCGTCACCACCCTCGCGCCCGGCGACCGCGTCGCCCTCGAGCCCGGCCACGGCTGCCGCCGATGCGGCCACTGCCGCGGCGGCAAGTACAACCTGTGCGCCTCCATGGTCTTCGCCGCCACGCCGCCGCACCACGGCACGCTGACCGGCCTGTGGCGCGCGCCCGCCGACTTCTGCTACAAGTTGCCGCCGCACGTGTCGCTGCACGAGGGCGCGCTGGTCGAGCCGCTGGCCGTGGCCGTGCACGTCGTGCGCCAGGCCGGTGTGCGGCCCGGGCAGAGCGTCGTCGTCATGGGCGCCGGGCCGGTCGGGCTCCTCTGCGCCGCCGTGGCGCGCGCCCACGGCGCGACCACGGTGGTCAGCGTCGACATCGTGCCGGCCAAGCTCGAGTTCGCGGCGGGCTTCTGCGCGACGCACACGTACGCGTCGCAGAACGTGTCGGCGGAGGAGAATGCGGCGGCGCTGAAGCGGGCGGCCGGGCTCGGCGCGGAGGGCGCGGACGTGGTGATTGACGCGAGCGGCGCCGAGTCGTCGATTCAGACGAGCATCCACGCGGTACGCCCGGGTGGAACGTACGTCCAGGGTGGGATGGGCAAGGCCGACGTCACGTTCCCCATCATGGCCATGTGTCTGAAGGAGGTCACGGCCAAGGGGTCCTTCCGATACGGGCCCGGAGACTACGAACTGGCGATCGAGTTGGTGGCGAGCGGAAAGGTGGACGTCAAGAAGCTGGTGTCGGAGGTGGTGGATTTCGACCAGGCAGAGGAGGCTTTCAAGAAGGTGAGGGAGGGCCAGGTGATTAAGATTCTAATTGGCGGACCTAACCAGTAAGAGGGTTGCTAGTAAGGAAAAGGAATGGAAGAAGCGATTGATTGAGTGAGCGAGTGAATATGTGAGTGAGTAAGTGAGTAAGTGAGTTAGCGATTAAGTGAGTGAGTGAGTGAGTGAGTGAGTGAGTGAGTGAGTGAGTGAGTGAGTGTGATAGGGGTCTTATTAAACCTATTTGGGTACACAATGATGTTACTGTCAGTTTAACGGATAGTTCCATTGATTTTAGGGAAAATAAATGATAAATGTCGCATTCTTTAAAAGAAGAGCACATATAGGTAGTGAGTGGCACGACTGTGAGTGCCGGCTCGATTTTAATGGGAGCCAGCGGTCGGTCACCCAGGCCGACGGTTGTAAAAGACACTGGGCAGAGTCATCAACTTGCGCCCAAAACGGGGAAACTTTGAGCGACATGGAAGAATCAAACAGAATATGACCTAGCACACGCTCCTGTCAAACCAACGCAGACATGACAGGAGAATGACATGATAAGGCTTTGAAACTTTGTACTGCTAATGACTGTCATCCATGCCTGTTAACCGCAGTAATTACATAGGCTGATTAAAATCTTGAACAGCTCAAAAAGGTCACAAGGCGTCGTTGGGATTTGTGAAACGCGTGCAAGGCGTTATGCAAGGGCTCTCCAAAGGGGTTAACCGCCTTGCTTGAAATCACAGCGCTGTCACATGTTGTGCTTGAGTTTCATTGGGTTATGATGCAGCAGGCACCAGCTGCACCAGCTGCACCCGTGTCTGTAAATGCGGCCAGGCGCGTTGTATGGATTACTCCGTAGATTCTGACTGGTAAGTTATTATAGCTTATAAGTTATTGGAAGAGTCCAGACACACAGCCTCGAAGCCAAGCCCCTCGGCACTTGGACAAAGGGTTTGCGTGCGTGGTGGGCCAGCATGTACAAGCCACAAGCCACGAAATTAAGAGAATTTCCTGATTGAATAGAAAGGCGATGCGCTGAAGGGAAGAGGTGGAAAACGTGCCTGGAGGTGCTTTGAAACGGAGCTGTGAGCTGTGCGACCTCGCTCTTGTGTGTATGATAGTGTAGGTAGGTGAGCGGAAAATAAAGTACAGTGCCCCTGAGTCAAAGAATGTCGTAAACAGTTACGAATAACTTTGTACGTCCTGTCGCAGGATATGGATTTTTTAGTAGCCGTAAATAGTCCCGTTTCTAGGTATCCGGCCTGCACCCCTCTTGTGACTTTATAATGCTGGCCTGTGATTCACATCTCCCGTAGGGATACATAGGGGACAGGCTGTGTAACTACAGCTCCAAACGTATGAATATTCTTCAACCTCAGGATGGCCATTTTGAATCACAGCAGTGCACAGTGTCCAACAGCCTCGTCGCCACCATCGGATGCCAAGTCTCTCGCAATATGAAAGAGGCAACCCGCATCCATCATGAGGCTTTCGGTTCCAACTGCTTCTCGGAGGGCGTTATTCCGGGTAACGAGTTAACAAATTTAGGGCGTCACATTACCCAACACAGGTGAACATCCACATCGGACAGACCAGGCAAGACTAGACAAGACAAACCAAGCCAAAACACCACAGCGTCTTGAAGCTGAGCTGTTAGCGCCATAGCCAACTGGCATCACCAACCCGTGAAAGGCGGCTTGAAACCCACAGGGCGTATTTTTTGTTCACCGTGATCCCAGCAACAGTCCTCGCGACGCCCCAGTGCGGCTGAATGGGGGGGCTTTCCCATGTCTGTTATATTAGCAAAGGTGAGAGCCAGAGAGACAGAGACAGAGAAAGGGAGCAGGAGAACCATAATAATTTCTCGTCAGCCAAAGCAGGGACCGCATTCCACTTCCGATAACCGTTTTGGACCACGACTAGGTCGGCATCAATTCAGCCTTGGGCTTACAGTGTACACGAACCCAGATCAAGACGAGTAATAAGAAGAAAAATAAGAAAAAAAGAAAGCGAGACATGGGGAAGAGAGGGGTGCAGTACCACGCTGGCAAGCTCCGCCCTTCTATTTTTACTGTATTTTTTTTTCTCTTTCTTTTTCTTTTTCTTGTATTCTTTTCAACCGTGTGCCCAACTCTGGAACTTGGCGGTCTGCTTTACCACATGCATCCCTCCTCATACATATAAGATCTTCAGCTCCCTGCCCAGGCTGGCCTGTGTGATCTCCCCTCCCTCTCTCCTACTCACCTCCCGCCTCAAAGATATCCCCAAGTCTCCCAGCTACGGTTTTTCTTCCTTGCGGCAACAGCAAGCCTCACCTACACTACCTTTCCTCACTCCCGTCTCAGTCGGCCCTCTCACCACCGCCATACATCATGAGCAGCCAAGCCGTCAACACGCACAGGACGCTGGCCAGTCCCCTCTGGGTCTTTGGCGTCCGCATCGCCCAGGTCGTCCTGTCCATCATCGTCCTTGGAATGGCCGCTGCCTGGTCCGACTACGTCCTCTTTGATGCTCCTAGTCTCGCCATCGCCGCCGTATGTGAACCCTCCTCCTCCTGCGCTTCCCCCTCTTCCCACTAACATGGTCTCTCCCTCCTCCGTGTAGGCTGTCTTGACCTGGGTTGCTGTCGCGTACATCCTCGTCACCGAAAAGGTCCCTGTCGCCAACGTCGCCTACAGCATCTTCGCCGTCATCGCCCTCGACATCTTCATGGTCATCCTCTGGCTGGCCACCTGGGCCCTCAACGCCTCCCGCCGTGCCCAGCTCGGAACCATCGGCGGCGGCGTCACCGGCGGCAGCGGCCGGGTCTGCTACAACGGCGTTTGCTACGACTACCGCAAGCGCTCCATCGAGCGCCGCGTCACCAACTACAACACGCTGTCCGGCCTCCTCGCCGGCGTCGCCGCCATCGGCGCTTTCATCTGGTGAGCTCTTTTGCAACGGCGCTCCGTCTTCATCCCCCTTTTCTTCTTCTTTGTACTGTGCTAACCAAGTCTTGCCATAGGGTCCTCTTCATTGCTACTCTCGTCTGGACCATCATGAGCTTCCTTGCCGGTCGCAAGGATGGCCGCTTCACCTTTGGATCTTCCAGCACCACCACTGCCGCTGACTACAACATGGAGGAGCAAAAGGTCCAGGGACAGACGGCCCAGCCCGCTCAGCCTCAGTACGAAGGCCAGCAAGTCCCCCAGCAGCAAGTCCCCCAGCAGCACCAGCAGCAGCAGTAAATGCCCAAGGGCTTCCCGCTACTCTGTCAAACACCAACGGTCGCGGTGTGCTTTGATTGTGAGATTTTGCGGTAAAGGGTGGCGGTGTTATGCTATAGACTGGGATTGCTCGAGGAAGCTTACGACGATAATTTTTGATACCACTTTGCGAGTCTGAATATGCACCTTTACTAATGTCTGACACATTCTCGAGACAATTTTAGTCGTGTATTCATTTTTTTATAAAAATATTTTTTATTCTTTGTCCTTTTGCTTTTTTCCCCCTAGAGTGCAGCTGCTTTCCAGTAGTTGCTCCTTAGCACTATAGCTGATGCACGAAGAACTCAGCCTCATAACCTATGCTAGGCGCCGAGAGAATGGCGCTCCAGCCGCAGTCAGATGACCGGAGCCACCTCAGGCATTTCGGACAAAGGATAAAAAGCAAGTTGAATTGTTTAAATGAAAATGACTTGAATTTCTTCATCTGGTCAAAAGTCGCTCCGTGTAAGTCGGAACTCGACGCCGATCAAATGCGGCAGGCGGTGTAAATCTTACTGCCGCCTAAACCTCGCCCAAGCTCCCTGTGCCTTGAACCTCAGGGTCTAGATGGTCTGATCAACCTGGCAAAGGGCATTGACAAACCTGCCGCGCGAATTCCGAGATCAAACCCCTCCCGAGATAAAGAGCACATCGGCGGATCATTATTCCACGTACTCTATCGATACCCCCGCCAACTGAATCGATTCGCATTGTCCGAACCGACCTCCGCATCTCCAGCCCCGACGAGACCAACACCCTTCCAAAACATCATCACCGCCGCATGGCCACCATCATGGCCGGCCAAGCCTCCGACCTGCCCACGCCGCCCCCCGAGCGCCTGGGCGTCCCCTCGCGCAACCCCCTCCCGCTGTCCGCCACCCAGGAGTCGCAAGTGCGCGACATTTACTACGCGCGAGTCCGCAAGCAATGCGCCGAGGAGATCAAAGGTCCGCCCGCCGGCGGGGGGGGGGGGGGGGGGGGGGGGGGGGGGGGGGGGGGGGGGGGGGGGGGGGGGGGGGGGGGGGGGGGGGGGGGGGGGGGGGGGGGGGGGGGGGGGGGGGGGGGG